>CM057091.1:1426316-1546316 GCA_029959045.1 Taenioides sp. WSHXM2023
TGGATATTCTGCCTCCACTAGTGTTTAGGAACCAGCTTTACAGATAGCGAACAGTTTCTCCAATAAACACCCAGGAAGCCTCTTGCTGTTTTGGACATTTACTGAAGAGTTGACTGTAAAACTGTAACATCCAAAAAATAAATGCATATTACAATATGTTTTCACATTTCAATGAACACAGGACATGTAGAGCTACATAAAACAATGTGGAGCAGCAGAATACAATTTAATATATGCATAACAATAGCTTAACATTAGCTGGACTTCCTAAAAACATCTATAAAACATGCGGTTAGCATGATGCTAACAGCAATGGAAATTCCCATAGACATGCTAGCGCTATTAGCGTCTTTTAGTTTAGCATGAATTTCAAGGGTAAAACAACTTAAAGTACCTCCTAAGAGTTTACGGAATGAATTACATCTTATAACATTACAATACTTACAGATATTTTCATGGGCCACATGACAAACAGTAAAACAGTTAACAGTTAAAATCTTTCTCCACTGGGGCAGAACAGTGGAACAGCGTTTGGAGCTTTGCAGATGTAAACAGACTGATAATAAAGAGTTCCTCAAACATGTGATAATATTTTACTATAGTTTATTCGGATATTTCATAAATAATAAATTGCATTATGTTCCAACAGTGACCAGCAGATACATAAAGGCAATTATTTTATGTGACAAATTTTACGTTACGTTTTACTAATCACAAATATAAGCTCTAAAAAAAATCATTACAGAAAGGCGGAGAAGCAAACGTTTATTTGCCCCCAACCCCTTTTACAAAACCATTTTAGTGACAATGTGGTTCTACCAGACTCTTAGAATCATAAATCACATTACTCCAGATAAAACATAAATAAAATGTTTTATTGCACATTCAAATGATAAATTAACTTAAATTCCTTCTTCTGCACACTTGGCTAAAATCATTTCTTTATATCTTCGTTTAAACATTTTGATATTTGGACGTTTTTTGAGCTCATCACACAGAGTTCCAGATTTTGACTCACAAACTGAAATACTAAAACTTTTCCTTGTTCAGACTCTGGCCATTTTAAAGAGACACATTCCCCTTAAATTATAAATACTTTCCCTTTCAATAAAATGTTTCTGAATATTTTTTGGTTGTTCTTTCCTTTTTGCCCTGTACATTATTTTTGTGGTCTGGAAGCGCGTCATATCCTTAAGTTTTAACATTTTTGAAGTGATAAATCGCTGGTTGTAACGTTCTGAATTATTCGTAGTGCTTTTTTCTAGTGGTTCAAATATTGTTTTATAATTTTTACCCCAGATCTCAGCAGTCAGAGTCAAATACGCAACTAAAGAATAAAGTGTATGTAGAGCCTCGTCCAGAAAATATTTGGCCTTACCTCATACTGCTATGTTTTTTTGATAATTTAGTATACATTGGATGTGTTCTTTCTAATTAAGTTTTTCATCAATAACACCTAGAAATGCATTTTTCTTTACCCCAACTTTGTTAACCCGCTGTATTTGCAGCTGAATTTCCTTTTTATCATTGTGGTTTCCAAATATTTCAGACTCAATTTCAGAAAGTAACTATTGTAAATTTTCACCAGCACAAAATAAGTTATTTAAATCTGTCTTATTTCAGATGACACTGACACTTTACAGAAGTCATTAATATCAAATAAAATATTTGGGGCCCAACACAGATCCTTGGGGTAAACCCCACAGAATGTCTGAACATGATGAGCCGTAATCGTTGAACTGAACTGAGATCCATCTGATAAATAATTCTTTACCCAGTTTAGAGCCACCCCCTTATGCCGTATAATCCCAGTATTTCTGTTAATTTACTCTGATCTGTTGTGTCAAATGTTTTTTTTTTAATCTATGAACAGCCCAACTGCTTTTTATGTTAGAGCCTGACCAATATGGATTTTTTTGTGGACAATATGATACCGATAAAAGGGGAACTGGGTGTGCCGATAGCCGATATGAAAGCCGATATATTTAGTGATGTAAAAATTCACTGTAAATCTTCAGCTGATTATAAAACTTAGGTTTGGCTCTGCTGGGTTTTAAATTGGGTTCATTTAGGTTATATTTATTGTTATTTTGCCCATATTTAAAGAAGTAGTTTGGCCTAATGGCATTTTTGCACGACATTCTAGCCAGTAAAGAAAGTAAAAACTACCACTATTCGCCTTTAGCAGTAAATGCGTGCGAGTTGTGTTAATTATATGCGTAAATGGGGAACAGTCACAGCTCATCTACACATCGGTGTGCGTCCAGTAACATGTGCACAGCCTCTACAGTCACTTTACACTAGGCCAGTGTAAGAAAACAGGCTGTTTATCTGTGGGGCTCACAGCAGCTCAGAGCTAACCAACGAGAAAGAACGAAAAATAGCTCTAAAACCGACACATTTGCAGCACTCACCGCTCACAGGCACCTCTCAGATCACAAGGCTTCACAAATAAGTGTCCTTTTAATCCTGACTCAAAACGATTGTCTGGAAAAAAAAAAAAAAAGAATAAATCCCAGCATGTTGACAGCAGCTGCGTGTGGCCTCTGTCTGTGGGACAGTCCTCTGCCTGTGGGACAGTCCTTTGCCTGTGGGACAGTCCTCTGCCCGTGGGACAGTCCTCTGCCCGTGGGACGGTCCTCTGTCTGTGGGACGGTCCTCTGTCTGTGGGACGGTCCTCTGCCTGTGGGACTGTCCTCTGCCTGTGGGACGGTCCTCTGCCTGTGGGACTGTCCTCTGCCTGTGGGACGGTCCTCTGCCTGTGGGACAGTCCTCTGCCTGTGGGACAGTCCTCTGCCCGTGGGACGGTCCTCTGTCTGTGGGACGGTCCTCTGTCTGTGGGACGGTCCTCTGTCTGTGGGACTGTCCTCTGCCTGTGGGACGGTCCTCTGTCTGTGGGACTGTCCTCTGCCTGTGGGACTGTCCTCTGTCTGTGGGACTGTCCTCTGCCTGTGGGACTGTCCTCTGTCTGTGGGACTGTCCTCTGTCTGTGGGACTGTCCTCTGCCTGTGGGACTGTCCTCTGCCTGTGGGACTGTCCTCTGTCTGTGGGACTGTCCTCTGTCTGTGGGACTGTCCTCTGCCTGTGGTCGCTTGACTCTGCACCAAATGCCAAACTCTGGTGCGGTCCCTTTGGTGAGAACACAAACTCGGGTCCAAACCAAAGACAGTAGGTCCAAATCAACTATTCCAAATGCATCATGGGACGGGACAGAGCCGACCTTGTGGGTCTTTGGAACAATCTTCGTCTCATCATCAGCACGACTACATCCATGAAAATAGCGCTTTCCCTGGGAAGAACCAAATGTGTGGAGGATCAAGATACAACGAACCAAACTGGATTCGCGCTTCTGTCCGGATGCTTTGCACCACCTCGGAACCAGCCACAGTCCTCGAGCACAGAGGACAGGAGCAGCCCGCCCGAACTTGTAGTCCACAGCGCGTTCTCGCTTTCTCTGCACGCATCCAGCACACAGAGGACGGCACGGAACCGCTCGGACCCAGTCCATTGTGCACTGATCCTGCTCGTCCCCATCTGGAACCAGCACATGGAGGACGGAGCCTCCGTACCTATCTGACCAACGCGCTCGGAGGATTTCACAAGACAAAGGACCAGGACCCAGGCCTATCCTGAGGGGCTGCGCGCTACAGTGAGTACTACTGTGTCTTTACCGCTGTTACCCGAACTCAGTGCTTCTGCAACGGGCTGATGTGCAGTGAGTTGCGTACAAACTTATACATGCTGCCGTTTTATGAGTTCATGATAACTTGGGATGAGGACGGGGGACATAAACATTGATGAAACGTCAATCAGACCAATTCTGGTTTGTTTATAGGTGTAAAAGACGAACACACTGAAGTCTATGTGCTAAAGTAGTGAAATTATCCTGCTGCATGGACAGATCATTTTACTTGACAAGTTCTCTTAAAATAAACTACTTCTAGACTAGAATTAAGCAATCTCAGAACTAGTAAGTAGATAATAAATCTGAAAACAAGATGAATAACCCGATATAAGTTTTAAAATCTTGGCCAGATCAGAGGAATTTGCAGTGTACGTGCTCAGCTCACAGAGAAAGGGCCGTCCTCCAGGGGGCACTATGTCCTCCTCATTGACAACAGAGACACAGAACTGTTCCACCTCACTCCAAACCCCAAAAACACAGGCTCAGTGAAGGAGGCGCTGAAGGTGTGGAGGTGGGACAGTCTTCCATCATAAAGGACCTTAAAGAAGGACAAAGTTCCAGCCTCAGTGTCCAGGAACACGCCCACTGTGGAGGGAAGGGTGAGGGTTGGCGCTACAAAAAGATTAACTGTTTTACGAGCTGCTTCTAACACAAACGAGTACATATCAGGCTTTTTTCTCTCATTGTGTAAAAAAGAGTATTGTCCTCTCTCGATCCTCATAGTCCAGGACTGATCATTGTGTCCAAACCCACACTCCTCACCGTCTCCTTTTCTTCTGATTCCTCTGTAACTCACTGCTATATCAACATTCCCCCTGCACCACACCTCCCAGTAACAGCGCCCCCTGAGGCTGGAGGAGCCCAGGACCTGCCACCAGCCTGTGAATCTGTCCTCATGATCCGGAGGAGGAGGAGGAGGTGAGAACAGAGATAAATCCATAGTCCGTTTGTCCTCAGACACTGTGACTTCTCTGTGCACCGTGTTTAGATCCAGGGTGAGCTCACAGTAATCTGAAACAAACACAACAATCACAACTAAAGTGTAAATAAATGAGAATGAGATAATTGGATCATTTCTGTTGTAGGACACTCGTCTTGGCTCATGTCCGGCTTCAAAATCCTCTTAAGTTCAGTTCAAACCCTCATCAGTGTTTTCAACTCTTCAAATCCTGTTTAAAAGTTCTTGTGCAGTTTTAAAATGTCTGGTTTTTGTGGAGGCTGCAGCTCGTCTAGTCCCTAAATGTGTTCACAAGTTCTTTGGAATAAATACAGATCGACCCAGCCAAGTGTGAGTCCTACAGGTGAAGCTGCACCAATTCAAATAATACTCACATTTTCTGGGACCTGGGACCATCCAGCGCTCTCCAGAAGGATCCAACCTGAAACACACCAGTCCAGTTTAGACCAGACCAGAGACCAGACCAGGACTAACCATGGACCAGAGACCCACTGAACCAGGACCCACACCTGACAGACAGCAGGGGGCGGTCTCACCTGACAGACAGCAGGGGGCGCTGGTCCCGTAGAGCGGTCAGGAGCTCTGCTGAGGGTCCTGGATGGTTGTAGCTCAGGTCTAACTCTCTGAGGTGGGAGGGGGCGGAGCTCAGAGCTGAGGCCAGAGCAGCTCCGCCCATTTCTGAGACCAGACATCCAGAGAGCCTAAAGACACAACAGTACACTCATGTGAACACAAGGGGGCAGCACTACACTCATGTGAACACAAGGGGGCAGCACTACACTCATGTGAACACAAGGGGGCAGCACTACACTCATGTGAACACAAGGGGGCAGCACTACACTCGTACAGGGCCCCAAACCGCTCCCTTCCCTGTGCTTTGACACTTTTGTGCATCAAGGCCACGTCTCATTTCTCTTTCCTCGCTTCCTTCTCCTTGATTCCTCTCCTCGAGCCGCCGTTTTTCAGCTGTCAATCAAATGTGTCATATTAAGTGTCATCCCAAAGAAAACCACAGAAGGAAGGAGTAAACCTGAGGGAGTCTTCAGGAGCAGATGCCAGAGAAAAGACTCAAACTTTCTTGGTCTCAGTGAGGAGTTTAGATCCTCTGTCCTCCCTGTGTCTCCTCTGTGGGCGGGACTTCCTCACCCACTTCCTGCAGAATTGAGAGAATCCAGGGACGGTAAAAACTGAGGTGGGGACGCTCAGAGCACAGTCCTCCCTGTCAGTCACGCAGGTGTTTAAAAGACACGCAGCATTAGTGCATTTATTACTTTATTATTATCGTCATTTTAAAAAGCTTTAAACTGCCACGGAGCAAATCTGGCTAAAGCGCGGTGTTAATGAGCGCCGCACACTCACTTTCTGCCTGTGACTGTCGGCCCGTCTCCGTCCCTTGTCGTCTCACTCGTCTCTGAGCGGAGCAGAGAGACACAGGACGGGCTGCTGTTGCGTCTGCGTCCTCTGCCTGTTCTCTGCACTAGAGCTGTTCACTGCACATCTGCCCTCTGGAATATTTATTTAACCCAGACCTATCGGAGGGTTCATTTCGTTCACATTTATGTTTCCAGTTAAAGATGCTCTTCTTTCAAAACTTTATCTGAGTCCTCTGCTCATGTGTTAATCAGTCACCCCTTTAAACCAAGTATAACCCGGGTGAAAAACCCTAGTTATTCCTCACCATTAATAATCATTTTTAGCTGTCCTAGGTACGTTTACTCTTTTAATCGCTATTTTGTAAAGTCATGTCTCTGAAACAATTCTAATGTCGAACTGTAGGAGCCAACTACAGGTGCCGACCGACTTGCAACAGAGAGTTGCAATCGATAAACTACAGGACCACTGAGTCTCGCTAGCGCTTAGCTTAGCATCCTCATTCATACAATGTCTTAGCCTAGCCTAGCCGCTGCCATTTGTTTGTATGGAGCGGTTAGCATGTGACTTTCATGCCTGTTTTTTCAAATGTATTTCATTGATTTAAGTGCAATTAAAGTCAAGTGTTTATTGGACCATTTGCTAACTGTTGATATCCTCTTTATACATTTTGATGCATTTTCAGGCCCAAACTTGACAGTTGTTTGGTGCTGTAAGTTTACATTCTCTTCCATGCACTTTAAAGTTGCACTCTATGTAGTTTATAGTATTTGACATTGTGATCCTTAATACTTGAATCATCAATACTTGAATTATATTGTTAATGTAATTTATGTGTAGTAATGTATGTAGTAGTATTTATGTTAAGGTTTGCTAGCAACTTATACTTATTGGACAATATGGAACTTTGTCCTTGTTTACTAGATACATTACTGTGTGCAGACGGAGCCTTTACACTGGTCCTGTCCCTTTTTTACTCAGGCCAGGTCTCTTTCTGACGGCAAGTGAACCCAGAACGAGGACTGTGAATGGTGAAGCCTCCCTGAGGACCCTCTCCTCGCTGGTGCTTCAGTCCTCCTGCTCTCTGGTTGGGCTGGTAGGAGGCTTCTTCAGCCGCCTTGTTTTTTCCTTTTTCTGCTACGAACAGTTTTCCAGTTGTGCCTTTTCCTGATTGGCACAACAAAACTGAACTATTGCGCTTAAAGGACATTTGAGCACATTCTTATAAACATTTGCATTCCTGCACACTAGCTGAACTCATCGGGTGCGGATTGTGAATTACATTTGTACATTTGAATTCTATTTGTATTTGAACTGTTATATTTTGAATGGCCATTTGTTTTGTTAATTGTTGTTCGTCACTGTCTCAATATTTGGTACCAGCTAAATGTAACTCCTGTTTCAGTTTCTCTCTCCACTCCCAGAGCCCAATTTACATCTTCTGGTACTCAGCCCATTATAACAGTGTGATCACTATTTTAGTACAGTGTACTTAACATTCTAGTAACACACTTGCTACATAATTCGTGGCAAGCTAGCCAGGAGTGGAGTAGTTAGTTGAACGTTGTTGCTGAACGTTGTTGCATATATTTGACAAACATGGAAACATTTGAGAAATGTGGCATCAAAATCCCTAACTCAGTCTTAGTACAAGATGCAACTAAAACTGAAACAGACAATGAAGTTGTCAATTTTTTGAAGCGGTTCAGTTCTGTGCACATAGCGGAAATTGTTGATGAACCCAAGTCTGTTTTTCATCATTCTTTTGTAGTTGAATTTAATTCCGACGTGCCCGTAGTTTCACTGCACAAGATTTTGCCTTACACTTATATTTGTGAAAATGATAAACTTATGAAACTGTGGACTTATCTTTAGTCTGTGCTGATGAAATGGGCAAAATGCTGACGAGAACTACAAAAAGTGGCTAATCTAACTGGTCAAGATTTTGCTATGGTACTAAATGGGGAGATGTCTCTGCTTGGCCAGACTGTCACCGAGCTCCGCCCCACTACTGGTGAAGTCGAGGTTCCGCAAGAGGACAGTAAGAGAGTACCACCATCTACAGGCCCTGTTAACCTGCTGCCCTCCTCACTGCCCTCTGCTGCCAACCCGGACCCCTGGAGTGCAAACACTGTTCCAACTTCAACCCCAAGCGGAGCCGCACCAAAGGTGGAGCCAGATTCCAATCTTCATAATGCTCCCCAACTCTCATTGCCAGCCATCTCACCTCATAAACTGAACGCACTTGGAATTCAGTGCTATGTTGTTGACCACATAGTGAAAAATGATGAGAGCACTAGCCACTACTCAGCACAGCACATCCGAACCTTTTCTGGCAGACTTCCCCAACCCCAGAATGAATCGGACTACGACACGTGGCGTTCCGGCATAGAACTGCTGTTGCAAGAGTTATATGCCAAATTTTTAGACCCCTTTCAAGATGCTGGTGAGAAGCCTTCAAACTATTTGCAACGTCTGCAGGTTGCTCTGAACTTGGGGGTCAAACGAGTAAAGCTACTGAAAGACATTTGTTAATCCAATTCTGCCATGGCTGTTGGGACAATTCCCTCATTACAGACTTATAACTCTAACAACAAAAACACAATCACCCACCATTTGCAGAACTGTCCCTTTTACTCAGGACTGAGGAAGACCAAGAAGCTGCTAAAATGCTCCGCATGAAACAACATCTAGGTGCAGTAAAATCCAGAGCCAGCTCAGTATGCCGTCACCAATACTGATGAAAAAGGGGAAATGGCTGCTCTCACCAGCGTCACACAGCAACTCGCTCAGCAGCTCGCTGATATCCAAAAGCAGCTTGCAGCACTAACAGTAGCCCAGTCCAGCAACAAGCAGTACGTGCCGAAGTCCACACTAGGCCGTCAAGCAGGGTGAAAGGTTAGAGGGCGGGCAAGCCATCAAAGAACCTGTCCTCTGTACCCAAGCCTGGCT
This sequence comes from Taenioides sp. WSHXM2023, assembly GCA_029959045.1. Taxonomy (NCBI): domain Eukaryota; kingdom Metazoa; phylum Chordata; class Actinopteri; order Gobiiformes; family Gobiidae; genus Taenioides; species Taenioides sp. WSHXM2023. The sequence goes on from CM057091.1 coordinate 1,435,283, forward strand.
ATTGCTATCGGTGTGGTGAAGATGGGCATATAAAGCCCCAGTGTGAAAACCCGTCAAATTCCACTCTGGTTGCAGCAAACAAAAAGCAGCTTGCAGAAAGACAAGATAGCAGAAATCCAACCCCACTTCAAGACAGCTTTTAAACTACATCCAGTTCCTGTTGTGGGGCGAACTGGAACTGTTGTGGACCCACAATGTCCCAACAAGAACAAACAAACTGCAAAATGTAAAGAACTGACTCGAATCACACAAACTGTGTCATCTCAGTTACCCAAAGGTTTAATTGGTTCCCGTTGCACAGCAAATATCAAGGTCGCAGGCCAAGAATGTAATAGCTTCCTAGATACAGGGTCGCAAGTCACAACCATCCCGGTTTCATTTTATAACCAGCACTTCTCAGACCAACCAGCGAAACCCCTGTGTGACCTATTAAAAGTGGAGGGAGCTGCCGTTCAAGCTGTACCTTATCTCGGATATGTGGAGTTGGTTATCTTTCCAAGTAAATTCCTTGGGACAGAACCTAGTCCCTGGCGTCCGCTCTGAGCATAAGTCCCCAGTGTTGATTGGCATGAACACTTTGGAGCCACTCTACAGCCACTACAGGGGGAGTGAGTTTGCTGAGTTTCAACCAGCTACTCATGGCTACAATGCAGTTCTCAAACTCCTGCAGATATGTCACCAACAGCAAGAGGCAGGCAGTAACCAACAAAAACCCCGTACTGATTCCAGCCGGTCAAACCACTCTCGTTGAGGGTTCTATCCATGCCGACATGCCATCTCCAGGCCAATGGGCGCTTGTGGAACATCCAGCCTCACCACTGCCAGGTGGGCTGTGTGTCAAGAACACTCCGACCATGTTCCCAGGCCAATCCCACCAGTCATCCTTACCAACGAGACTGATCAACCCTCAAGTACTCTCCATGTCACCCCAGATTCTGTCAGATGTGTCAAGCTGCCATTCAACACCTGGGAAAGCTGCTGGATCTCTTAAGCTTGATTTTGCAGAGTCCCCTATTCCTCCGGAATGGAAGGAAAGAATCATCCAAAAGCTAAACGAGATTCTAGAGGTGTTCTCACACCACAATTTAGATTTCAGCCACACAAACAAAATAAAACATATCAAACTGAGCGATGAAACTCCATTCAAACACAGACCCAGACCCATTCACCCTCAGGACAATGAGGCTGTGAGGCAACATCTAAGGGACCTCCTCGAGGCTGGTGTCATTCGTGAATCTGAATTGCCGTTTGCATCACCAATTATTGTGGTCCGAAAGAAGAATGCCGACATATGGCTGTGCATTGATTACAGAAAATTTAACCTACAAACAGTCAAAGATGCCTATGCTTTACCCAATTTGGAGGAGTCGTTTTCCGCCTTGACTGGTTCAAAATGGTTCATTTTCCTTGATTTAAAATCAGGATATTATCAAATTGAAATGGCTGAAGCTGATAAAGCAAATACAGCTTTTGTCACCCCGATTGGATTTTAGGGAGTTCAACAGAATGCCCCAAGGAGTAACAAACGCCCCCAGTACGTTCCAGCGATGCATGGGAGACCTCCATTTAAACAATGTTTTGGTCTTTCTTGATGACCTAATTGTATTTTCAAGTTCGCTGGAAGAGCATGAACAAAGGCTGCTATGGGTACTCCATCGTCTGAAAGACTATGGTCTGAAACTCTCTCCCAAAAAGTGCAAGTTTTTTCAGACCTCCGTACGATATCTGGGCCATGTCATTTCGGAGAAGAGTGTCAAGACAGATCCAGAAAAGACCAATGCACTAAAATCCTGGCCAGTCCCAACTACGCTAAAAGAGCTGAAGTCTTTCCTCGGATTTGCCGGATATTACAGGAGGTTCATCAAAGGATATGCAGGCATCGCAAAACCCCTCAACAATTTTACATGTGGCTATGCACTTGCTTCCAAATCCAGACCCAAGATCACCCAAGCCAAGGGGGTACTGTCGGCAAAATATCCGCTAGGGGCGCTGCGAGCATAGCGACCGGAAGTGAGCTTCGTGTCCCTCCATTGCCATTTACTTCAATGACAAATACTCCATGGGAAAATGGCTTCAAAATATGGGTCGTGGACGTTAGTTTTATTAAAGGAGGAGTTGAAGAGAAGGGGAAAGTCGGTGTCCGGCCGAAAATGCCAACTTTTTGAAAGGCATGCTTATCTTTGTGTGTATTTAATACTGTATATTTGTTTGCTCCTAGTACACGGGTACACACTTTGCAGACTCGAAGCACTGGACCAAATGGGTATTACAGAGGCCGATGATGAAATTGCAAGAGAATATTGGATGACACTACCAGATTTTACAACTTCCAAGATCCCGAAAATGCCAATGAGCCGTATTACATCATACCTTGAAAGAATTATTATTAGACATATTATTAGACATATTATTAGAAATTATTAGTATATGTTGAATTTAATGAAGTGTGACTGAAATTGTCTGTACAAAATCAATGGCGCATCTGTACACTTCCGGTCTCTACGCTCGCAGCGCCTCTAGCGGTATAAATTTCCTAGCCAGAACCCCAGACCCTAGACACCAAACAGCCTTTTGGGGAGAAATGGAACCCACCTGCCAGCATGCGACATGCAAATCGAAAAGTTGACCAGTTCCCCAGTCCTTGATTTCGCCAATCCAAAACTGCCATATATACTTCATACCAATGCCAGCACCACCAGGCTCAAAGCGGCACTATATCAAGAACAAGAAGGTCAGCTCAGAGTCATCGCTTACGCCAGCCATGGCCTATCACCAAGTGCATACAACTGCACTTGGAATGATTTCACCAGCTTTACGCCGTACGAGTTGATGTTCGGCCGTTCATCACATCTTCCAGTAGACCGTGCCTTCGGGTTGCCTCTGCAGCTGAACCAATCCACTTCTCACTTGCAGTATGTCTAGAACCTCCAGTCCCGTTTGGAAGAAAGCTTCCAAATACCAGTGAAGTTCGTTTCTACAAACAAGTCACACAGTCATGTTTGGAGGAAGGAGACAGAGTCCTTGTCTGCAACTTTAGACTTCGTGGAAAGCACAAGCTTGAAGATAAATGGGCGCAAGACATTTACATCGTCTTGAAACGTGCCGGAGACTTGCCTGTGTACACTGTGTGTCCAAAGGATGGGTCAACACGCACACTACATCGGGATCTTCTTCTCCCATGTCTCTTCCTGACAGACAGTGATCCTTCACCAAGTACTCCATCACGTCATCCTCAAACACAAAGTCAGAAACAAGCTATAGCTGATTCCAATGAAAACCCAGATGAAGACTGGGAGTTGCCTCAAGCTCGGATTCAGCCAACCTCATTCACCTTTGAGAGTGCACGTCCAGCAGTAACCAGTCTGCTGCCCCAAGCTGATCCTGTGTCCTCAGTTGACAACTCTGAGAACCATGTCAAATCTTGAGATGTGTGTAGAATCCCTCAGTTGTCCAGGTAGAATCCATAGCAAAACGAGAAATTTAATTTGTCAACTGGACAGAGTTTATTTGGTCGAATACGTTTCGCAGCTCATCCGAGCTGCTTCTACAGTTCTACAGAACTGAGCTGCGAAACGTATTCGACCAAATAAACTCTGTCCAGTTGACAAATTAAATTTCTCCTTTTGCCATGTCAAATCTGTACCTTCGTCCTAGCAATCAAACTTAACTACTGATGAAAGGACCAACTTACCTGAAGATGGGAATACCTCTGCAGAGTCCAAAGCTTCTCAACCTGTGAGAAAAGAACCTGAGCCTGGTGAAGAATAGTTACCTGAAGAGATGCAACCTACCTGTGTTCCACGACACCCACCTGAAGAACCAGAGCTCCTTGGCCAAGCAGAGGCATTACCCAGCCTAAATGAGCCATTGCTCATTTCAACCTCACCTAATACTGCTGTTGAATCAGAGTCTGTAATCCGACGCTCTAGTTGACAACGTCAACCGCCCAATCGCTTGCAGTACTCCGCGTTGGGTCAACCTCTTATTTCAGTAGTACAAACCCTTTTCCATGGTTTAATTGACGCTTATAGCGATGCGCTCTTCATCTACCAACCCTTTGCATCCCCGTGTTTATGATATTTAGCATGCACCGGGAGTTGCACAAAAACAGTGCACTAATAAAAAACCCCAATGTCACTTATGCTGCAGTCACAGACAAATTCAACACTTTTAACCAAGGCTCTATAGATCAAGTTAATGAGTAAATAAGATCAGTTTATGAAAATAATAATAAAAAAAAAATTATAATACAGGAAATGAAAGTATAAGTGGGTAAAATGAATAATTAATAAACTAACCAATAAGGTGTTATAATTTATAGGTGTAGTAGAATATGTGCACTGGAACCACTTCATTAAAATATGAATATTAATAAACACAATTTAAACTTAATTATATTGGGACGGAAAGAAATCTATGCAGGACGGTTCAATCTGGGCTTCGGGATGGTCCCCAAAAAATCTGAGATCTGCTTTTTTTCACTGCAAATTTGACTGAAAATGGATACTTAAAATTCAACTACTGAAATTCAGAATAAAATCAATCCAAACATGTGTTTCCAGAGTTTTCATCTAAAAGCAGAGCTGTACGCCAGGATGAAGCATCTGACCTGAGCGTCTCCAGTCTGCAGAGGGCGCTCTTCAGTCCATCACACAGCAGCTCCACTCCTGAGTCCCGGAGGTCATTGTCACTGAGATCCAGGTGTGTGAGACTGGAAGAGCTGAAGACTGAGGCCAGAGGACCACAGCTGAGCTCCGTCAGGTTACAGCAGGACAGACTGAGGACAGAGAGGGACATTAGACCACAGAGCAGAGTGGGGTTGTGACAAAGATCAAAAGATCGCAATCAAAACTTTGGTCGATCTCGATGACAGGGCAAGCGCATTTTATGGACAATGGGGAAACCTGTCAGGAGCAGTGGACCATCTCCAGATCTTGAGCTAGTCTTACTCTTGACTTCACTCAACGCTTTCTGTGTTTCATGTTTTTATGTGTCATGTGTGAAAGTGTGAAAGTGAAGCCAGACATGTGACTTCACTGTAAAGCCATTTCCCCACGAGGACAAATAGTCTTCATCTGCCTAATCTTAAGTTTGAGCCTCTGCAAAGCCTCTACAGTCAGTGTTGCTGTAGGCTTTGGCCGTAGCATTAGCCACGATCTGTCAGACTCCCCTCACCACTCAGAGGAAAATCAGCTGCAATTATATCACCATTTTACAAATTTCACACATCTCCAAATAAATGCCCAAACACATCTGGATACATCAGTAGTGATTTGATAAGGCCCTGTCCTAACAGCCTTCTCACTGTGAGGTGAGTGCTAGCCACCATGCAGTCTGGACTCACATGGCTTTGGTGGAGATCTTGATGACCGGCAGCAGATTCAACAGAGCCTTCTCTGAGGGACAGTATTTCCTCAGGTCAAACTCCTCCAGGTGTGAGTCTGAAGACAGTAAGAGGAAGCACAGAGCAGACCACTGAGCAGGAGACAGTCTATCTGCCTTCAGACGTCCTTCTCTGAAGTTCTTTTGGATCTCCTCCACCAGACTGTGGTCGTTTAGCTCGTTCAGACAGTGGAATAGGTTCAGGCTTCTCTCTACAGACACACCCTCTTCATTCAGCTTCTGTTTGATGTATTTTACTGTCTCCTGATTGGTCCGCTCACTTCCTGTGTGAGTCAGGAGACCCTGCAGCAGCCTCTGATTGGTCGGCAGAGACAGCCCCAGGAGGAAGCGCAGGAACAGGTCCAGGTGTCCGTTTGGACTCTGTAAGGCCTGGTCCACAGCAGAGCGATAGAAGGCTCTCTCAGACTTGGGCTTCTCAGAGGACTGTGGTGGCTTCAGCAGGTTTCTTCTAGAGCTGAAGAAGGTCTGATGGACGTGAAGAGCAGCCATAAACTCCTGCACACTCAGATGGATGAAGCAGTAGACCTTGTCCTGGTACAGACCTGGCTCCTCTCTAAAGACCTGTGTGAACACTCCAGAGTACTTTGAGGCCGCTGCAGCGTCCAGCCCACACTTGCTCAGGTCACTCTCGTAAAAGATCAGGTTTCCTTTCTGCAGCTGATCAAAGGCCACTTTTCCCAGAGACTCCACCATTTCCCTAGTCTCTGGAGTCCAGTGAAGGTCTGCCCCTGATCCCTGGTGATACTTGATGTTCTTGACTTTGGCCTGCACCACCAAGAAGTGGACGTACATCTGTGTGAGAGTCCGGGGCAGCTCTGGTCTCTCTGTTTGTTCCAGAAGCTTCTGTAGAACTGTGGAGAGGATCCAGCAGAAGATCGGGATGCTGCACATGATGTGGAGGCTGCGGATGCTCTTGATGTGGGAGATGATGGTTGTGGCCTGGTCTCTGAACCTCTTCCTGAAGTACTGCTCCTTCTGCGGGTCGGCGAACCCTCTGACCTCTGTCACCATGGAGACACACTCAGCAGGGATCTGATTGGCTGCGGCGGGGCGCGTGGTTATCCAGAGGCGAGCGGAGGGAAGCAGCCTCCCCCTGATGAGGTTCACCAGCAGCACATGCACTGAGGTGGACTCTGTGGGGTCGGTCAGGACCCGGGTTCGGCTAAAGTCCAGAGGAAGTCTGCACTCATCCAGACCGTCAAAGATGAAGAGCACCTGGAGCTGTTGGAGGCTGCAGAGACCTTTGGATGGACTGAAGAAGTGGTGCAGCAGTCCCATCAGGCTGAACCGTGTGTTTTTGAGCACATTGAGCTCTCTGAAAGTGAACAGGAACAGCAGCTGGAGGTCCTGGTGGGCCCGGCCTTCAGCCCAGTCCAGACTGAATTTCTGAGTCAGCACTGTTTTCCCCACACCAGCCACGCCCTTCGTCAGCACAATTCTGATTGGCCCCTGTGACTCTGTTGTCATTGGCTCCTGTCTGGTCAGCTCTCCTCTGATTGGTCTGTGTGGGGGGAGTTTAAACATGTCTTCACACTTGATGGCGGTCTCTGCAGTAGCTGGTTTTCTGGCTGTGGTCTCGATGTATCTGGCCTCATGTTGCTCTGTGGACTCTCCCTCTGTGATGTACAGCTCTGTGTAGATCTGGTTCAGTTCAGATGAGTTTCCTTGTCTGGCGATGCCCTCACACACACGGCTGAACTTCTGGACCAGGCTACTCTTCACTTCTCTCAGAACCTTAGGATACTGACCTGTAAAAAGAGAAATCTGCATAAGAAGTGTAACTCGAATACTCTGGGTTTAAGTCATGATAAGTTAAACCCAAACACTTTGCAAATCTTTATCGGCCAATCACAAAGGATTTATTCACTGCAGCCATGCAAGTCTCATTGACTGAATACATGTGTTTACAACAGTAGATTTGTGCTTTAGCTGAGCATCCTCTTCATTACAACAGAAGAATGCTGCACAACTGCAGTTGTGGCTCCAGGGGGTATTCAGCCCCTCTCGTCTTAGGCACCACGAGCTGGAGCTGGCCCTAGGACCTCAAAGCACGCATGGGGATGTAAATCCGGAGGAGGTCTGAGACATATTTTGTGGGGCCAGTCCATTCAAAGCTTTAACAACAAACAATAAAATCTTAAAATCCATTCTAAAATTAACAGGAAGCCAGTGCAAAGACGCAATAAATGAATTGGGGTAATGCGTTCTCTTCATTTGGTTCCTGTTAAAAGTCGTGCTGCAGAGATTTGGACCAACTGTAGTCAGTAAAGTGTGTTTTGTGAGATGCCAGAATAAAGTGCATTACAGTAGTCCAGGTGTGATGAAATAAAAGCGTGCACGACTTTTTCAAAAAGTTTAAAAGATATAAACCATTTGACTTTGGATAAAAGCCGCAAATGATTAAAACACCATTGATTCAATTCAATTCAATTCAATTTATTTTTGTATACCCCAAAATCACAACAAGAGTTATCTCGGCGAACTTCACAAAATTGTTGATTAATAAAGCAGAAGAAACATTCATAAAACAAAAATACAGAATGTTCAACAACAAGCAGGCAAATGGATGATTGTCCCAGCATCTCCTGTCCTTAGACCCTCCTTCTCGGCAAGGAAAAACTCCAAAAAACCCAATGGGAAAACGGAGAAACCTCGAGGAGAACCACAGTGAAGGAGAGATCCTACTCCTAAGGACGGACAGGCAGATGAAACTACTAATCTAGCAGGACAAGGACAGTTAATCCAGGATAGGGAAGGAGAGGAGGGGTCCAGGTCCTCGACACTAGGGGGCAGCAGCGGTCCAAACTGGAACAGCAGCATCTGAAACAGTTACACTCCCCAAAAGGGGAGTGGGACAAGGGACAAGACTACGAATGAACTAGTAACTGAATAATCTTAACAGTAGGAGGAGAAAAAGGAGGGGAAACCAGAGGACAGTGCTCAAGTTGCCATACTTTCCCCAGTAATATATCTCCTAGAGCAGCTTAACTAGGCCTATGGGTTTAGTTTCTGTTCCTAACTGACCTGACCATAAGCTGATTCAAAGAGGAACATTTTGAGCCTAATCTTAAATGTAGAGACTGTGTCAGCTTCTTTGACATGAGCAGGGAGCTGATTCCACAACAAGGGTGCTTGGTACCTAAAAGCTCTACCTCCTAAAGTACTTTTAGCGACTCTAGGAACCACCAATAGTGCAGCATTTTGAGAGCGGAGTGAACGGTTAGGATGATAAGGTACAATTTCATCTTTAATGTAGGAAGGGGCCATGTCATTTACAGCTTTATAGGTTAGAAGAAGAATTTTAAATTTTACTCTAAACTCAACCGGAAGCCAATGAAGATTTTTTAATACTGGAGTAATGTGCTCTCGTTTTTTAGTACCTGTTAGTATTCTTGCTGCTGCATTTTGAACCAATTGAAGGCTTTTTATAGAGCTTTTAGGGCAAGCTGCAAGCAGGGAGTTACAGTAGTCTAACCTCGAAGTGACAAAAGCATGGACAAGTTTTTCAGCATCATTTTTTGGCAGTACATTTCTAATTTTGGCTATATTGCGTAAATGAAAATAAGCCGTTTTACAGACATGGCTTATGTGTGCTTTAAATGAGAGCTCTGGATCAAATAGGACTCCAAGATTTCTTACAGTGGAGCTGGAGGCTACACTGACATTGTCCAATGTGATTATCTGCTCAGTTAGAGAGTCAAACTTTACATCGAGCCCAGCTGCAGGCCGGGACAAAACCCCAATAGAGTCTCGTAAGTGTTTAGGGCCTAATAGAATGACTTCAGTTTTTTCAGGGTTAAGAAGTAAATAATTAAAGGTCATCCATATTTTTAAGTCCCTCACACAGTCACTAAGCCTTTCAATTTGATTAGTCTGATCAGGTTTCATTGATAGGTACAGCTGGGTGTCATCTGCATAACAGTGGAAATCGATACCGTGCTTTCGGATGATATTACCTAACGGTAGCATATAAAGGGTAAACAGAACTGGACCCAGAACTGAACCCTGTGGCACACCGTAGGCTACTTTAGAGCACTGTGAGGAGCTCTGGTTTACATTTACAAACTGATACCTATCGGATAAATAGGATTTAAACCAGTTGAGGGCAGTTCCTCTGATGCCCACATCACATTCCAACCTCTGCAGTAGAATGTTGTGGTCGATTGTGTCAAAAGCTGCGCTTGATCTGTTTGTCAAATTTAAAATCACTGTCTAAGGTGACGCCAAGGTTGGTGACTGTGGGGCACACATCATTTTTGAAGGGTCCCACATTAATGAAGGTGCTGCTGGATCCAAACAGTATCACTTCAGTCTTTGGGCCATCCAAGCCTTGGCGTCAGATAGACAGTCGAGTAGGGGTGTCAGGGGGCAGTGGTCCTTCTTTGCAATGGTGAAGTAAATCTGGCAATCATCTGCATAAAAATGGTAAGAGAGGACATGTCTTTTAAAAATTTTGCCAAGTGGGAGCAAGTAGAGTGCAAAAAGCATAGGCCCCAGAATTGAACCCTGGGGGACTCCACTAAGAAGAGGGGCGGACGACAAGGTGGAGTCCCCCAGCCTTACAGTGAAGAACTGCCCAGAGAGGTACGACCTAAAACAGTCCAGGGCGGTCCCCCTGACACCCACGCATTCTTCAAGATGTTTTAAAAGAGTTGCATGGTCGACTGTGTCAAAAGCAGCAGTCAGGTCTAAAAGCACTAAAATGGCAGAATCACCAGCATCAGTTATTAAAAACAGGTCATTAAAACCCTTTAAAAGTGCAACCTCGGTGCTGTGAAATGCTTTGTAGCCTGACTGGACAGTGTCTAAAGTGTCATTTGCATCTAAAAAAGGCTGCAGCTGTGAAATAACCGGTTTCTCCAAGATTTTTGACACAAAAGGAAATTTGGAAATTGGTTGATAGTTTGATAAAATTGTGGGATAAAGACCTGTTTTTTTAATCAATAGTTCGACAACAGCTCTTTTACAAAAAGAGGGCACAACGCCAAAAGACAAACTGCTGTTAATAATTACTTTGACCAAATTGCCAATTGTGTCCCAAACCTTGAGGTGTGACTGGGTCTGTGGGACAGGATGATGGCTTGGCTTAAGGTTATTAACAATCCCTGTGAGTACAGACAATGATACAGGCTCAAACTGACTAAAAATATTTGAACACTGAGTCACGCAAAATTAGAAAAAGGCAATGTAGATATACTGGCTCTAATAGCAGCCACCTTCCCATTAAAAAAAGAGAGGAATTTTTCACGTTTCCCATCTCATCTCCAGTGTAGTGGATGGACTGGGGTTAAGAACGGAAATGATAGTTTTAAAAAGAACACAAGGCTGATTAGCATTGCTTGAAATCAAATCTGAGAAAAATTTTGTAAAAAGAGAAGTAAAAGCAGCTGCTGTATCAGACTTAATGCGACCTTTGAGCACAGGGGCAGGCAGCATCACCTTACTGTCCAAGTTAAAATCAAACACGACAGGATTGTGCTCAGAATAAACTGCATTTCCAACAGCGACACTCTCAACAGGAAAGTCGTAGGATAATACCAGGTCTAAAGTGTGTCTGTGCGTCTGAGTAGGGCCAGTGACATATTGTGTCAAATTAAAAAGAGTCAACCAAATCTAAAATCTCTCTGCCCATGGGCTTTGAAGGACAACAAACATGCACGTTAAAATCACCCACAATTAAAATCCTTTCATAATGAGTCAACATAAAAGCCATAAAATCCTTGTTATGCTTAGGTGGGCTATAAAAGACAGCCCACAATACTGGATCAGTCTGTAGCAATTCAAAGCAGCTCAGTTCGAATGAGAAGGACACCGGTGATAAGATTGGTTCTTTGCACATTGACAAAAGTCATGAGGTAAAAGCTCTGAAAAGGCGGCAGACTCACCAGTGTTAATCCATGTCTCAGTTAAAAACATTAAATCCAAATAATGCAACGTCAAGAACTCTTGCAGGATGAATGTCTTGTTCACAACCGATCTCACATTTAGAAGAGCGCATTTCGCCGAGGCCGCAGGTCCATTAGCCTCTGGAGCTTCCCGGCTCAGCGGCCGGAGATTACCGGGGATCGCATCACCAGAAGCCTGGAGTGAAGAGCGGAGGTTCGGGCGTAGCGCGCAGACCTCCTCCCGCTGTCCGACAAGGGTTACCTGCCATATGACGACTGGGGCAGGCGCGCACCTGGAGACATACCAGCAAAGACCATCCGTGTACTCTCCAGGAATTGTAGAGGACCATGCCAAGTTGGGATAAAGTGCCAGCTGGGCTTTTAGCTTCACCAGCCGAGCAGCTCGCACTCCTCTGCGTTTACGCTTCCTGAGCATGAGCGCATTCACATGGAGGTGACAGGCAGGAACGTCCGCCAGGTAAAAAGAATCCGACTTGTTAGCCTCATAAATTGCACACAAATTGACATTTTGTCCAGTTTTCAACAGTTGTAGGTGATCATACATCAGCAGAGAGTTGATGGTCCTTGTGACAGTCGTTAAAACCAAATATAAAACAAATAAAACTGAGCAGAGCCAAGCGGTGAACCAGGCAGGAGAGAACTACTCTGAGGAGTCGTGACGTCGGTTGACCATGAGCAGGTTGGAGTTCAATGAGAGAGGTTAAAAACACACACAAAGGCATGAAGATGTGGTCCACAGTTTTACTTTATATTTTTCAAAAGTTACAAAAAATGTGCAGGTGCAAAAAATGCAAGGTGCAATATGGAGGCAGACAGCAGTTTCCTCTCAGCAGAACAGAATGATGTGTGGAGGCGCCTTTTATCTGCTCTGTCTGATTGGGGAAATAGCTAAAACAGGGATGGTAAAAATTAACATTAGCTTAAAATATTGCCCTAAAAACGCCATAAAACAAACCCAAAACTAATTACCTTATCTAACTATTAAAACCCCAACTATATACATAAAACCCTAAAACCAGACACCAAGTAAATTTTAAAACCCATAAACCAATAAAACACCTACCACACTATCTCTGAACAATATTATAACCTTAAAAGGGAGAACTCGTTTCTGGGGGGACTCTTAACAAATGGACAGAAGAAAAAGGAAGAAAGTGCAAAGCAAAACACCACACCATTCATTAAAACACCACAAAATACACTAACACACACATCAACATTTAAAACATTTCAAAACAAATACACTATATTTCCAAAAGTTTTCTGTCCTCCTTGACTCACAGATGAACTTCAGTCACATCTCGTTCTTAATCCAGAGGGTTTAATATGACGTCGGTCCTTTGCAGCTGTAACAGCTTCAACTCTTCTGGGAAGGTCCACAAGGTTTAGGAGTGTGTTTATGGGAATTTTGGACCACTCTTCCAGAAGTGCATTTGTGAGGTCACACACTGATGTTGGACGAGAAGGTCTGGCTCTCACTCTCCGCTCTAATTCATCCCAAAGGTGTTCTATCGGGTTGAGGTCAGGACTCTGTGCAGGACAGTCAAGTTCATCCACACCAAACTCTCTCATCCAGGTCTTTGTGGACGTTGCTTTGTGCACTGGTGCACAGTCATGTTGAAGAGGAAGGGGCCGTCTCCAAACTGTTCACACAGAGAACTTGGAATTGTCCAAAATCTCTTGGTGTTGAAACATTCAGAGTTCCTTTCACTGGAACTAAGGGTCCAACCCCACACCATAATCCCCCCTCCACCAAACTTTACACTCGGCACAGTTCAGTCAGACAAGTACCGTTCCCCCGGCAACCGCCAAACCCAGACTCGTCCATCAGATTGAAGATGGAGAAGTGTGATTCTTCACTCCTGAGAACGTGTCTCCACTGTTCTAGAGTCCAGTGGCGGCGCTTTACACCACTGCATCCAACGCTTTACACTTGATGTTTGTTCTGGATGCAGCTGCTCGGCCATGGAAATCCATTCCATGAATCTCTACACACTGTTCTTGAGCTAATCTGAAGGCCACATGAAGTTTGGAGGTCTGTAGTGATTGACTCTGCAGAAAGTTGGTGACCTCTGCACACTATGAACCTCAGTATCCACTGAGGCCACGTGGCCTTCCACTTTATGGCTGAGTTCCTGTCGTTTCCAGTCGCTTCCACTTTGTTATAATCCCACTGACAGTCGACTGTGGAATATTTAGGAGTGAGGAAATTTCCCGACTGGACTTGTTGCACAGGTTCATCCTGTCACAGCACCAGGCTGGATTTCACTGAGCTCCTGAGAGCGACTCATTCTTTACAAATGTTTGTAGAAACAGTCTGCAGGTCCAGGGGTTTGATTTTATTCAAACCTAGAAGTGACTGGAACACCTGATTATTTGGATGGGTGAGTGAAAACTTTTGGCAGTAGAGTGTATTTTGCACCATATCCATTGCACTACTCAATTTAAAAGGTAACTGGTTAATTAATAATGTTTCCTTTTCCTCCAGGGCCCAGCAGCGGTCAGTTAAACTGCCACTGTCCCTCAGGATTAAAAGCTGTAAAAGGAAAGACGATAAATGCATTTTTAAAACCATCCATCCATCCATTTTCTTCCGCTTATCCGGGGCCGGGTCGCGGGGTAACAGTCTAAACAGGGACTCCCAGACTTCCTTCACCCCGGACACTTCCTCCAGCTCCTCCGGGGGGACCCCAAGGCGTTTCCAGGCCAGCCGAGAGACATAGTCCCTCCAGCGTGTCCTTCCCCGGGGCCTCCTCCCGGTGGGACATGCCCGGAACACCTCCTGAGGGAGGCGTCCAGGAGGCATCTGGAATAGATGCCCTCCCCTCAGCTGCTCCTCTCGACGTGGAGGAGCAGTGGCTCTACTCTGAGCTCCTCCCATGTGACTGAGCTCCTCACCCTGTCTCTAAGGGAGCGCCCAGCCACTCTGCGGAGGAAACTCATTTCGGCCACTTGTATCGGCGATCTTGTCCTTTCAGTCATTACCCAAAGCTCATGACCATAGGTGAGGGGAGGAACATAGACTGATGGTAAATCCAGAGCTTTGCCTTTTGGCTCAGCTCCTCTTCACCACAACGGTCCGCCTGTCAATCTCATGCTCCATCCTCCCCTCACTCGTGAACAAGACCCCGAGAAACTTGAACTCCTCCACTTGGGGCAAGGACTCTCCACCCACCTGCAGAGGGCAAGCACCTTTTTCCGGTCGCAGAGCAGAGGTTCTTGACATTACCAATTATGTGTAATGTCTTTTTGAAATATGTGCAAATCTGTTTAAAGTGCTGTGTGCGTTCAAATGTGCCGTGTTTTAAAGTGTCGAAGTGAAGGGTGAAGGTGCTGAGTGTTACTTATAGGAATAAACCCACCCATTTGTTAAAGAGACGATGTACACTAGACACTAGAGAAATGTTTGATTTAGGTTCGCTCCACTTTAAAGGAGCTGCCACACACTGACCCTCAGAGCTCTGGACCCTCACACCATCACAGAGTTCTTACTGGTCTGCAGACGCTGAGCCAGATGCTCCTGGTCCATCCTCTTTAGGAAGTCCACGGCGATGTTAAAGACCGCCTCTCTGCTCAGCTCCTCCCCCTCACTCTCAGAGCATTCTGGGTAATCTGAGGCCAGGAGCCCGTGGAGCCTCTTCAGCTGCTGTTGGACAAAAGCCACAACCTGCTCCTCCAGACGCTGAAACAGACACAAGTGGAGTTTACAGGCTTCTTGTGGACAACGACACACACACAGGTTCTGGTACACACCTGGAAAACAGAGTCCAGCTCACAGTCTCCTCCAGGGCCCTCTGCACTCTCTTCTCTGTGGGACAAACAAAACAATGATCCCCTGAACTCACAGACTGTACAAACAAGTGGAATGAGGGAGTGTGACGTCACCATAGTGTTTGGCTCCAGCCAAATGAAGCTCACTGAGGCTAGCAGTTATATCAGCTAATGTGGAACCAGGGACCATATTTAGAGATCTAAACACATGTATCATAGCAACCAACAATCCAATCAGGAGTGAGGGTCCTGAAGGGACCAAAGCACTGGTTTAGCAGGGGGCGGGCGCTTAGCAACGCTGTCAATCAAACCTGTTGCTAACGCCAGTGGGAGGGGCCTTGGGAAAAGGCTGGCGTCTGATTGGTCGGTTCTAAATGTTCAGATCTGGATTTGGGACAAAATGTTGAACTCCAACCCCAGGGTCATGTAGAGGGTCAAAGGTCAGAGTGAGGAGCCTGACAGCAGAAGAGGGGCCACGCTTTATACACACAAACTGAACTGGAGCCAGAGTCCATGGAGCCCAGTCACGCCCATGAACACTTCCTGTTCATGGTCATTATAGAAAAGATCAGGTTGAACAAGTTCAGGCTGTAAAGAAAAACACACAGGGGCAGGTGCATCAGAGCAGAGGAGGGCAGGAGCAGAGGAGCGACAGGAGCAGAGGAGCGACAGGAGCAGAGGAGCGACAGGAGCAGAGGAGGGCAGGAGCAGAGGAGCGACAGGAGCAGAGGAGCGACAGGAGCAGAGGAGTGACAGGAGCAGAGGAGCGACAGGAGCAGAGGAGTGGCAGGAGCAGAGGTTCTTGAGGGTCTTACCGAGTCTCTGGTCCTGGTTCGTTAAACTCTGGAGGAGGAGTTCTGGAGCGGTTAGTCTTTAAGGACTGAACTTCAGGTCTGTTCCTGAAAAGGGACAGGTGGTGGCGCTGTCTGTAAAACACGAGCACAGGCGGAGGGTGAGTCTCCAACAATATGAAAGATGAATATTTATGGTGCGTACAATTTCTTTGCAATAATGATTTTTGTTGTTTTCATGTAATAATGTGAGACCTGAGCTGTAGAGGGAGAATAAAGCTCAAGGTTTTTAATGATACAGTTTTTTTAGAACAGGTTTACTGGGATTGTCCTGCATCGTGTCAGTGGCATAAAGTTGTTTCAACATCACTGTTTATCTCAGTATTTCTCAGGAGGAAAATATCGGACTTTGAAACAAGAGGGACTCAAGCTCTGAACTCTGGTGAGAAGATGCCAGGGTCTTACCGAGTCTCTGGTCCTGGTTCGTTAAACTCTGGCGGAGGAGTTCTGGAGCGGTTAGTCTTTAAGGACTGAACTTCAGGTCTGTTCCTGAAAAACATGAGTCACAGCTGCTCTTGGGAGAGGGCTCTGCTGCAGACCTCCACCCAGAGGACCCTCACGTGAGTCACCTCCATCCACACGTCCCTCAGACTCCGACAAAGTCCCAGATTTCATGACCGCTTTTTTTTCAGGTTATAAAAATGTACATGGTTTTAGACTTGGCTCTTCACCAGACACAGGGCCTACGGCAACACACACGGACAAACTCCATCTAATGTGCCTTTGCTATTTACGCCATTGGACGTGTCGACAGTTTGGCAGTTCGATTTTGTGACATTTTAAACGGCTCATTTCCCTACGCAAACGACAAGCTCATTGATTTAAAGAAAGGACATTTTTAGAAAAGGATTGTAATGAAATTATTTGTAAAAAAATATACTGAAATCACCTTCAGTAATAGTGAACTAAGACGACTGATAAAAAGTGTAATGAAGCTTAAGAAGTAAAATAATAAAAACGCTGAGGGACATGTGGGTGGAGGTGCGTCCAGGTGGAGGTCTGTGAGGCAGGGTCCTCTGGGGGCAGGTCTGCAGACACTGATAATGAAAGGTTCATTTGAACAGTGCACTCACCCTGGATCAGTGCTGCCCCCTGGAGGCGGCTCCTTCACAGAGTCACTCATGATGGACCTGAGGAAGACCAGAGGAAACAGTGGACAGTGAGTGAGAACGTTTACCCACACAAAGCTCCAACCACCACCTGAACGAGCAAGTCACAGATGAATCCTGACGTCCCAAGAGAAGCTTTAGAACAGCTCAGACACTTTTACACAACGTCATAATGAGGTTCACAGGACCTTCTGCTCTGACGCTTGTGTCATTTGACTATTCCTTTAAAGAAATCAAACTTTTTAGTCCCTATGGAGAATAAATCCATCTCATGAGGACAGCGCTGTGGAATTCTATGAGACGCTGTAGTTCACACATTTGGAAAGGCCTTCAGAAAAACAAATAAAAAAGAATAAGAAGAGCCAAAGTCGAGGTGTTTCAGTCCAGGATGAAGCTCACACAGTCCAATGTTCCTAAAGGCTGTTTGTCCTCACAGGAGATCTGTCGAGTTTACTCTATTTTGTTCAAGCGCATTTTTAGATCTGCAAAAAACACAGATGTCGGATTAAACCAGAATTAAATCAGGTCCAAATCAGGTCTAACCCAGGACTAAACCAGGTCTAAACCAAAATAAACACTTTTAATGTTTGTTGCATTTTGAACAATTTGATTTTGCCCGTTGTGATCAAAAAACACCAAGAAGGAGAAACTTAAACGATCTCCACATGGAAAACCCGTCCAGTTTAAGGGGCGGTCTCACTGGTGCCGCTCTACTGCCCCCTGGTGTTCACTTGTATTAAAACAGGAGCGTCCTTTTGTTCCTCAGACATTTCTCTGTCCACATTTGTCCAGACAGCAACATATTTTTATTCACATTGAGATCTGATGTGTTTTCAAAGTGTTCCTTTCGTTTTTTGAGCAGTTTTTGGAGGAGGCTCTAAAACAGAATAAAAACAACTTTATCCAGATGAAACATTAAGAGAATAAATGTGTAGTCATATATTAAATTATTAAATTAAATGATTATGTAAGACGAGCTTTGACTCTTTGGAACAGTTATGGAGTTATATTACCTCTGATGTCCAATGTCCAATGTCCAATGTCCACGGGGAAAGTCCATTTAGAAGCTTCACAGACACTGTCAAACTTAAGAAAAGCAGAATCTAAACCAACTTTAACAGAATTAATTCTGTTGTGTTTTTGAGAAATGAGTCGTGATCTGGACAGTTTACGTTAAACCAAGAACGAAACCATCAAACTGTGTTTTTACATTTAAAACACCGGCGGTTAATTAGTGCAGTTAAACCAGGACTAAACCAGGACTAAACCAGGACTAAACCAGGTCTAAACCAGGTCTAAACCAAATTAAACACTTTTAAGCCCACCAAGTTCCCACCATGAGCGAATTACGCGGAAAAATCGCGTCAGACGCTCCTGATGGAGCTTCATTTTTTCAGTGGAGGACGCTCGAGTTTGGGAATTTGGTGGCGCGAGTAAATGCGAGTAAATCCGCTCTATTCGCCTGAATAAAGTTTAATTTGGAACTGTTCAGTTTCGCCCGCTGTGGCAGGTGCCGCCTGAAAACTCAGTTTCACTGAAAATTCACAATTTCACTGAAAACTCGACAAAAATGAGCGCAAACCCGAGAAAACCGCTGTGGATGAGACTCACACGAGTTGAGATGATTCCTGGTTTCTGCTCTCAGTCCGGGGCCGCTGTTCTGCTCTTTAAAAGTCGATAAAGCAGCAGAATGTGACGCACACGACGTCAGGGACGGGGAGGAGGGACTAATAATAATAATAATAATAATATTATGACATTATATATATATATATATATATATATATATATATATATATATATATATATATATATATATATATATATATATATATATTTATTTATTTATTTATTTATTTATTTATTTATTTTTTTTGACGTTCCATCTCGAATACTAGTGAACAGATTTGTGTTGTGTGTGTGTGTGTGTGTGTGTGTTGGTGTTGTGTGTGTGTGTGTTGGTGTTGTGTGTGTGTGTGTTGGTGTTGTCACTTATTTAAAAGGACTAAAACATTATTACACCTCAACTGGTACTAAACTGGACTAAAACTACAGCCTAAAGGAACACTACGGGACATTTCTGGGGAGGGCCCGTCTCCATGAAGATGTTTGATGTTTGTAGAATCCCTCAGTCCAAGTAGAATCCAGGACAAAAGGAGAAATTCAGTTTGTCAAACGGACAAAAGTTTATTTGGTCGAATACATTTCTCATCCAGCTGCTTCTTCAGTTCTGGACTAAACCAGGCCTAAAGTCAAACTGGTCTAAACTAGAACCATTAAAATCTGGTCTAACCCCAGTTTATGTGGACCTGGTTTAGTCCTGGTTCTAGCCCTGGTTTAGTCCTTGTTTAGTCCTGGTATAGTACAAGGTTGATCCTGGTTTAAACCTGGTCAAATCCTGGTCTAGAGTCTTTGTTAAGTCTTTGTTAAGTCCTTGTTTAGTCCTGGTTTAGTCCTAGATTAGTCCTTGTTTAGTCCTGGTCTGGTCCTAGTTTAGTCCTGATCTGTTCCTGGTCTGGTCCTGGTCTAGTCTTGGTCTAGTCCTGGTCTAGTCCCGGTCTAGTCTAGTTCCAGTTTAGTCCAAAATGAATGTAGATGTGTTTTTGATTATTATCAATTTATTTACAGACATTTGATCAAATTTGTACAAACATTTTAAAAACATGAACCTGGGCTCAGAATATTCCAGTTTAAACGATTATGTGACAGAAAACAAAACGGCGTCTGTTCATTGGACTTGAACGAGGAGACGTGAAGTCCTCCAGAGACCACGAAAAACACTGTGAAAAACACTCCAGCTAAGCAAAAGCTCATTTATTATTCTGCCACTGCGACAAGAGCGGAAGGGCATCTGAACTAAAGTCCTCAAGGAAAGGTAGCAGCTGTCATGGACTCCTGAATTTAAAGTTTTAAGCGAATACTCGAAAAATAAATAAATAAATAAATAATTGTTCCAGTCTTGCGGTACAGTCATTTAAAGGGGCTCGAAAAACAGTTTTTGACCAATTAGAAGCTGCCGTCGTTCAAACTTTTATCCGCCTTATTCCGCCCCGCCCACTTCTGCCTCTAAACGTTCCTAAACTGCGGCTTTTTTTGCGGTGGCACTTCCGGTCATGTCAGTGGAGAATTTGGGAAACGTTTTGCGTCTTAAACCTGACATAAAGTCGGTTCATTTGTGTAAAATCGACATTTCACAGATTCTCCAGAGGCTTAAAAACGCCTTTATCGTCCGTTTTGAACTTCTCTGCTGTAAAGATCGGCAGCCCCACGGAAAACAACACAACCCCAGTGAAGATGGCGGCCGGGATAAGGTGGAAAGGCTCTATTCACACTTACGGGAAAACGTCTGGAAACATGCGGATGACGACTTCCGGCGTCAAACCGCGGATCGAGGAGCAGCGTTTTCACAACCTGCCGAAGCTTTCCACGGGGACGGGACTCTGATCGTGTCTTCAGCGTCACCTACAGGCAGCTGGTTGGAAGTGTCGATCTGCCGAGCATAACGGAACGCTACAACAACATCTTTATTTTATTAAGTTTGACAAATTATAACGCACAAATTAAGAGGCAATTTATAAAAGGGAAAAAAGAAAGAACACAATGACGTCTAGATGAAGAAAACCGCGCCATTTTCTCAGTTTTCATAGATTTCCCAGATTTCCTGTCGCCAACAGAGCCCAAAGGAAGTCGCCACCCGCATGTTTCCAAACGTCTTCCGGTTTTGTGACGCGTGAATAAATCCCATTATCGTGTGAGAAAAAAAAGTTAAAGTTAAAGTCGCTGTACCTGATTTTTTTCTACCTTAAAAAACGTAAAAAACACAAAAAACGAGTTCATTTTAAACAGTTTAAACAGTTTGCAGTGGTCCAGAGTTATTCCTCGCTTTCCTCGTGCATTCAGAGCGTCCTAAGCGAAGTGTGGCCGTCACGGTAACGCTAACAACTGGCATGCTAACTGTGCACTCCCTGATTCCCTGACAATAAAACGCTTGAATTTAAACGCAGACAGTACACAGTGGACTCATTTTGACCTTATACGATACATCTGCACTACGTAAGAAAAATCAGGTACAGGCATTTTAAATTCTCCCAAAGCAGCCGACCTCGATTTGAGAACATTCTGAATATCCAGGAAAGAAACTGTAAATGAACAGTCCCGACGTAGTCATGGCAACTAAATTTAAGATAAATATTGTGACTTAAAACTACCGGTAATGTATTTTCCCTTCTTCAGTTCACACAGAAGCTTCGTCTTTTTTGGGTTCGTGTCATAATGAACGCAGCAGATTTACTTAGTGCCCTGCGAAATACTGAAGACTTTAAGTTCACCGCTCCAACCTGCACGTCACCGCCACACCACCGAAGTGTCTTGCTCAAAAACACTGATCTGGACAGTTTATGTTAAGGACGTGTCCTTGAGCTCAACAGTTCCACCCACCTCCAAATCCGCTCTGGTTTTGGAAGTAAATTGACCATAAAATCTTTTCCCACAGACTTTTGGAAAAATTCAAATATAAGAGTTTGAAGGCACGACGGAGGCTAACCAGCTACGTGCTAATATCCATAATGCAGTTTTTTTAAGCTCAAAAACCACATTTAAAACGCAAGATTCTGAAAGATGTTTTAATAACTTAGCGGTTTATAAAGTTTCAAAGACAAATTTTAAACTTTTTGCAGTTTTCTTCCATGTTCGAACGTTGTTCCTTCATCACAAACCTGCCTGAAGAGGTTTTAGAGTCGTCCATGCGTGTTTGAGTCATCTAGAGATCTTTCCCAGGCCCTATTCTAACCCTTCTTACCGTTAGCAGTACGAGGATGTACGAGACTCCGCCCACAAGCCTCCCACGTGACAATTCTCCATAAATATAAAAACAGGAAACAAAACAATACGCTACAACTTCATAAACCTGATGTGATGTGCAGGAGTTTCATTAGCAGGATGCTCTCTGAGTGTGTTGTGATAGCGCTCTGAAGGGGGAGCGACTTAGTGCAGAGAGCAAAGGAACAGGAGAGACTCAGAGCATCAACAGAACTGAAACTTATGAAACATGTTAATACGCTGTTTCTGGCGCTGGTTTAGTCCTGGTTCAGTTTCAGTCTTGATCCAGTCCTGGTTTAGTCCTGATTTAGTCCTGAGTTAGTCCTGGTTTTGTCTCCTGGTTTTGTCTCCTGGTTTCATCCTGGTTTAGTCCTGGTTTAGTCCTGGTTCAGTCCTGGTTCAGTCCTGGTTTTGTCTCCTGGTTTCATCCTGGTTTAGTCCTGGTTTAGTCCTGGTTTAGTCCTGATTTTGTCTCCTGGTCCAGCTTTGGCTCAGTCCTGATTTAGTCCTGGTTTACTCCTGGCTTAGTCCTGGCTTAGTCCTGATTTAGTCCTGATTTAGTCCTGATTTAGTCCTGGCTTAGTCCTGATTGTGTTGTGATAGCGCTCTGAAGGGGGAGTGACTTAGCGTGGAGAACAAAGGGAGCGGAGGGACTCAGAGCATCAAAAACAAAACTGAAACTTATGAAACATGTTAATCCGTTGTTTTTGTGGACTGTAGTGATTTGAGTAAAAGGAACGTGTTGATCTAAATACGTGTTACACTTCCAAAACACTCCCAAACAAAAATGTCAAATTCAAATAAAACCGTACGTCTCGTGGGCTCGTGTTCTTGTACGTCTCGTGGTCTCGTACGTCTCGTACGTCTCGTACGTCTCGTGGTCTCGTGGTCGTTAGTTACCACAGAGCTGACAGTCCTGAGCTTTCAAACTTTACATTTTTCGTGGGAACGTCTATGGGAATCTATGTTGGCGTAGTGGTTATAGATAGGGCTCTCCGAAGCGCCGCCTGCACTCCACCACACCAGCAGGGGGCGGTCTGTCACAGCTCTGAGTCAGTTTGAGGGAGGCGGGACTTAGGCGATCGAAGGCCAATCTGTACTCCCGATCGAACGCGTCTGAAAAGAAAACAGGAAGGGTTAGAGTTTGATTCTCACGACAGCGTCAGGACTTCAGCTCTTCAATAAAACAGATTTTCAACAGGACCTGGACTCACCGATGTCGATGTTTTCTCTGCCCAGAGCCACAAGAGACAAGAACAAGAGATCTCTGTACACACTCCTGAAAAACAACGACATTTAGACCTGATCTCTGTACACACTCCTGAAAAACAACGACATTTAGACCTGATCTCTGTACACACTCCTGAAAAACAACGACATTTAGACCTGATCTCTGTACACACTCCTGAAAAACGACGACATTTAGACCTGATCTCTGTACACACTCCTGAAAAACGACGACATTTAGACCTGATCTCTGTACACACTCCTGAAAAACAACGACATTTACACCTGATTTAGTCCTGGTTCAGTTCTGCTTTAGTCCTGCTTTAGTTCAGTCCTGTTTTAGTCCTCGTCCACTCCTGGTTCAGTTTCAGTCTTGGTCCAGTCCTGGTTTAGTCCTTGTTTAATCCCGGTTCAGTTCTGGTTCAGTCCTGGTCCAGCTTTGGCTCAGTCATGGCTCAATCCTGAGTTTAGGCCTGGCTCAGTACTGGACCAGTCCCGGTCCAGTCCCGGTCCAGTCCCTGCTCAGTCTCGGTCCAGTCCCGGTCCAGTCCCGGTCCAGTCCCGGTCCAGTCCCGACCCAGTCCCGACCCAGTCCCGGTCCAGTCCCGACCCAGTCCCTGCTCAGTCTCGGTCCAGTCCCGGCCCAGTCCCGGCCCAGTCCCTGCTCAGTCCCGGCCCAGTCCCGGTCCATTCCCGGCCCAGTCCCGGCCCAGTCCCGGTCCAGTCCCGGCCCAGTCCCGGTCCAGTCCCGGCCCAGACCCGGTCAAGTCCAGTCCCGGTCCAGTCCCGGCCCAGTCTCGGTCCAGTCCCGGCCCAGTCCCTGCTCAGTCTCGGTCCAGTCCCGGCCCAGTCCCGGCCCAGTCCCTGCTCAGTCTCGGTCCAGTCCCGGTCCAGTCCCAGCTCATCAGTCCCGGTCCAGTCCCGGTCCAGTCCCGGTCCAGTCCCGGCCCAGTCCCGGCCAAGTCCAGTCCAGTCCCAGCTCATCAGTCCCGGTACAGTCCCGGTACAGTCCCGGTACAGTCCCGGTCCAGTCCCGGCCCAGTCCCGGTCCAGTCCCGGCCCAGTCCAGTCCAGTCCCGGCCCAGTCCCGGCCCAGTCCCGGCCCAGTCCCGGCCCAGTCCCGGCCCAGTCCCGGTCCAGTCCTGGTCCAGTCCCGGCCCAGTCCAGTCCCGGCCCAGTCCCGGTCCAGTCCCGGCCCAGTCCCGGTCACCTCTGCCTGTGGACTCCCATGGTGAGCCCGAGCAGGTGCAGGAGTTGGTTTATGGGTCTGTTGAGGTCGTTCTTCTGGATGTTCCGGATGATTCCTCTCAGAACCTCCTCACTGAACGACCTCTGCTGCTCCGGGACCGGCCGCGGGCTCGGATACCCCAGGTCTGACAACAAGAGGAAAAAAAACGAGAGGAGAGGAGGGATTAACGAGGAGGAGAGAGGAGAGGAGAGAGGAGAGAGGAGAGGAGAGGAGAGAGGAGAGGAGAGAGGAGAGAGGAGAGAGGAGAGGAGAGAGGAGAGGAGAGAGGAGAGGAGAGAGGAGAGGAGAGAGGAGAGGAGAGAGGAGAGGAGAGAGGAGAGGAGAGGGGAGAGGAGAGGAGAGGAGAGGAGAGGAGGAGAGGAGAGAGGAGAGAGGAGAGGAGAGGAGAGAGGAGAGGAGAGAGGAGAGAGGAGGAGAGGAGAGGAGAGAGGAGAGGAGAGGAGAGAGGAGAGAGGAGAGGAGAGGAGAGAGGAGAGGAGAGAGGAGAGAGGAGGAGAGGAGAGAGGAGAGGAGAGGAGAGGAGAGGAGAGAGGAGAGGAGAGAGGAGAGGAGAGGAGAGGAGAGAGGAGAGGAGAGGGGAGAGGAGAGGAGAGGAGAGAGGAGAGAGGAGAGAGGAGAGAGGAGAGGAGAGAGGAGAGAGGAGGAGAGGAGAGAGGAGAGAGGAGAGGAGAGGAGAGAGGAGAGGAGAGAGGAGAGGAGAGAGGAGAGAGGAGGAGAGGAGAGAGGAGAGGAGAGGAGAGAGGAGAGGAGAGAGGAGAGGAGAGAGGAGAGGAGAGGGGAGAGGAGAGGAGAGAGGAGAGAGGAGAGGAGAGAGGAGAGAGGAGAGGAGAGGAGAGAGGAGAGGAGAGAGGAGAGAGGAGAGAGGAGAGAGGAGAGGAGAGAGGAGGAGAGGAGAGGAGAGGAGAGAGGAGAGAGGAGAGGAGAGAGGAGAGGAGAGGAGAGAGGAGAGGAGAGAGGATAGAGGAGAGAGGAGAGAGGAGAGGAGAGAGGAGAGGAGAGAGGAGGAGAGGAGAGAGGAGGAGAGGAGAGGAGAGAGGAGAGAGGAGAGGAGAGAGGAGAGAGGAGAGAGGAGAGGAGAGAGGAGAGGAAGAGAGGGGAGGAGGAGAGAGGAGAGGAGAGAGGAGAGAGGAGGAGAGGAGAGAGGAGAGGAGAGAGGAGAGGAGAGAGGAGAGAGGAGAGGAGAGGAGAGAGGAGAGAGGAGGAGAGGAGAGAGGAGAGAGGAGAGGAGAGGAGAGAGGAGAGAGGAGAGGAGAGAGGAGAGAGGAGGAGAGGAGAGAGGAGAGGAGAGGAGAGGAGAGGAGAGAGGAGGAGAGGAGAGAGGAGAGGAGAGGAGAGGAGAGGAGAGAGGAGAGAGGAGAGGAGAGAGGATAGAGGAGAGAGGAGAGAGGAGAGGAGAGAGGAGAGAGGAGAGAGGAGAGGAGAGAGGAGGAGAGGAGAGAGGAGGAGAGGAGAGGAGAGAGGAGAGAGGAGAGGAGAGAGGAGAGGAGAGAGGAGAGAGGAGAGGAGAGAGGAGAGGAAGAGAGGGGAGGAGGAGAGAGGAGAGGAGAGGAGAGAGAAGAGAGGAGAGAGGAGAGAGGAGAGGAGAGGAGAGGAGAGAGGAGAGAGGAGAGAGGAGAGGAGAGAGGAGAGAGGAGAGGAGAGGAGAGAGGAGAGGAAGAGAGGGGAGGAGGAGAGGAGAGAGGAGAGAGGAGAGGAGAGGAGAGGAGAGAGGAGAGAGGAGAGAGGAGAGGAGAGGAGAGAGGAGAGAGGAGAGGAGAGAGAGAGAGGAGAGGAGAGGAGAGGAGAGAGGAGGAGAGGAGAGGAGAGGAGAGGAGAGAGGAGAGGAGAGGAGAGAGGAGAGGAGGAAAGGAGATAGGAGAGGAGAGAGAAGAGAGGAGAGAAGAGAGAGGAGAGAAGAGAGGAAGAGAGGGGAGGAAGAGAGGAGAGAGGAGAGGAGAGAGAAGAGAGGAGAGAAGAGAGAGGAGAGAAGAGAGGAAGAGAGGGGAGGAAGAGAGGAGAGGGGAGAGGAGAGAGGAGAGAAGAGAGGAGAGGAGAGGAGAGGAGAGGAGAGGAGAGGGGAGAGGAGAGAGGAGAGGAGAGGAGAGGAGAGGAGAGGAGAGAGGAGAGAGGAGAGGAGAGAGGAGAGGAGAGAGGAGAGAGGAGAGGAGAGAGGAGAGGAGAGGAGAGGAGAGGAGAGGAGAGGAGAGGAGGAGAGGAGAGGAGAGAGGAGAGGAGAGGAGAGAGGAGAGGAGAGAGGAGAGAGGAGAGGAGAGAGGAGAGAGGAGAGGAGAGAGGAGGAGAGGAGAGAGGAGAGAGGAGAGGAGAGAGGAGAGGAGAGAGGAGAGAGGAGAGAGGAGAGAGGAGAGAGGAGAGAGGAGAGGAGAGAGGAGAGAGGAGAGGAGAGAGGAGAGAGGAGAGGAGAGAGGAGAGAGGAGAGGAGAGAGGAGGAGAGGAGAGGAGAGGAGAGAGGAGAGGAGAGAGGAGAGAGGAGGAGAGGAGAGAGGAGAGAGGAGAGAGGAGAGGAGAGGAGAGGAGAGGAGAGGAGAGGAGAGGAGAGAGGAGAGGAGAGAGGAGAGGAGAGAGGAGGAGAGGAGAGGAGAGAGGAGAGGAGAGAGGAGGAGAGGAGAGAGGAGAGGAGAGAGGAGAGAGGAGGAGAGGAGAGAGGAGAGGAGAGAGGAGAGAGGAGGAGAGGAGAGGAGAGAGGAGAGAGGAGAGGAGGAGAGGAGAGGAGGATGTGTCTGGGGCGAGGGAGGACAGAGGGAGGACAGAGGGAGGTGTCTCTGGAGCGGGTAAAGCGTCTGTGACCCGGGTGAAGCGTCTGGGGAGAGGGAGTCTTACTGTAGCTGTTCCAGAGCAGGTAGAGCGGCTGCAGCGGGTCCTGGTGCAGTTTGAGATTGTCCCACAGGATCTGGACCAGGACGTGTTTACTGTCCTCAGACATGAGCTCCCGAGGAACCTGCACCTTCCACAGAGAAACAAAGAGTCCGTCCAGGGGTTAGGGTCAGGGTCAGGGTCAGGGTCAGGGTTAGGGTCAGGGTCAGGGTGCGCTCTGATTTCCAAATGTGGAACTCATCTCCAGATTAGCCGCTCTAACTTTTTTAAGAGTTTCATAAAAAGTTTATTTTTGGAAAACACCAAGTCACTGTAACCACAAAACACATGAACTCTGACACTCGAACCACCTGTAAGAAAAGGACCGTGCTGGAGTTTCATTCACACAAACCCTGCAGATTTAACACGAGTTCTTCTCTCAAACTGAAAACGCTCTGTTCCACCTTGTGATGTCATCATGTGGTGATACAGGAAGTGCTCCACTGTGTTTTTAAACTCCACACACCTTCACTAGAATCATTTGGATCATTTCAGTCCTGGAATTGCCGATCTCGACTGAACTAAAGGTAAAAGGAGCTGTTCACTTGAAAACTACCACTTGATGACATCACAAGGTGGAACAGAGCGTTTGGAGCTTTGGAGATGTAGACAGACTAATAATAAAGAGTTCCTCAAACATGTGAATGAAACAAACACAACTCCAGGTCTGTTTCTGAGGAGGAACATCAGAACAGGACTTAAACCTCACAGGAGTTTTTGCGTAATATTGGACCTTTAAATGTGATCGGCTTGTGGAACATCGTGACGTCCTGTGAAAAGCACCCACAGCGCCCCCTGCTGCTCACCGTGTGCATGTGCCTGTTGCAGTGCTGTGAGGTCAGGACGAGGCCGGGCAGGTGTGAGGGCAGCTGCAGGCGTCTGAAGAACCAGAGCAGGTTCCAGAAGAGGATGGGGTGAAGGTCCACGAGCACGGGCTCACTCAGGCACGACGCCCCCTCATGGTCAAGAAGAGTCTCCACCTCCTTCCACAGAACCAGAGGACTGAGGTACGGCACAGTGACCGGCTCAGGACGGTGCAGGGACCAGTCCACCACATCCTAACACACGGGGAGGTTTAGACCTGGTTTAGACCGGGTTTAGACCGGGTTTAGACCGGGTTTAGACCGGGTTTAGACCAGGTTTAGACCAGGTTTAGACCTGGTTTAGACCTGGTTCAGACCTGGTTCAGACCTGGTTCAGACCTGGTTCAGACCTGGTTTAGACCTGGTTTAGACCTGGTTCAGTCCTGGTTTAGTCCTGGTTCAGTCCTGGTTTAGTCCTGGTTTAGTCCTGGTTCAGTCCTGGTTTAGTCCTGGTTTAGTCCTGGTTCAGTCCTGCTTCAGTCCTGGTTCAGTCCTGGTTTAGTCCTGGTTTAGTCCTGGTTTAGTCCTGGTTCAGTCCTGGTTCAGTCCTGGTTCAGGCCTGGTTTAGTCCTGCTTCAGTCCTGGTTCAGTCCTGGTTTAGTCCTGGTTTAGTCCTGGTTGAGTCCTGGTTCAGTCCTGGTTCAGGCCTGGTTTAGTCCTGGTTTAGTCCTGGTTCAGTCCTGGTTTAGTCCTGGTCTAGTCCTGGTTTAGTCCTGGTCTAGTCCTGGTCTAGTCCTGGTTTAGTCCTGGTTTAGCCCTAGTTTAGTCCTGCTTTAGTCCTGCTTTAGTCCTACTTTAGTCCTGCTTTAGTTCTGGTCTAGTCCTGGTTTAGTCCTGGTTTAGTCCTGGTCTAGTCCTGGTTTAGTCCTGGTCTAGTCCTGGTCTAGTCCTGCTTCAGTCCTGGTTCAGTCCTGGTTTAGTCCTGGTTTAGTCCTGGTTTAGTCCTGGTTCAGTCCTGCTTCAGTCCTGGTTTAGTCCTGGTTTAGTCCTGGTCTAGTCCTGGTTCAGTCCTGGTTTAGTCCTGGTTTAGTCCTGGTTCAGTCCTGGTTCAGGCCTAGTTTAGTCCTGGTTTAGTCCTGGTTCAGTCCTGGTTTAGTCCTGGTTTAGTCCTGGTTCAGTCCTGGTTCAGGCCTAGTTTAGTCCTGGTCTAGTCCTGGTTTAGTCCTGGTCTAGTCCTGGTCTAGTCCTGCTTCAGTCCTGGTTCAGTCCTGGTTTAGTCCTGGTTTAGTCCTGGTTTAGTCCTGGTTCAGTCCTGCTTCAGTCCTGGTTTAGTCCTGGTCTAGTCCTGGTCTAGTCCTGCTTCAGTCCTGGTTTAGTCCTGGTTTAGTCCTGGTTTAGTCCTGGTTCAGTCCTGCTTCAGTCCTGGTTTAGTCCTGGTTTAGTCCTGGTCTAGTCCTGGTTCAGTCCTGGTTTAGTCCTGGTTTAGTCCTGGTTCAGTCCTGGTTTAGTCCTGGTTTAGTCCTGGTTCAGTCCTGGTTCAGTCCTGGTTCAGGCCTGGTTTAGTCCTGCTTCAGTCCTGGTTCAGTCCTGGTTTAGTCCTGGTTTAGTCCTGGTTTAGTCCTGGTTCAGTCCTGGTTCAGTCCTGGTTCAGTCCTGGTTTAGTCCTGGTTTAGTCCTGGTTCAGTCCTGGTTTAGTCCTGGTCTAGTCCTGGTTTAGTCCTGGTCTAGTCCTGGTCTAGTCCTGGTTTAGTCCTGGTCTAGTCCTGGTTTAGTCCTGGTTTAGCCCTAGTTTAGTCCTGCTTTAGTCCTGCTTTAGTCCTGCTTTAGTCCTGCTTTAGTTCTGGTCTAGTCCTGGTTTAGTCCTGGTTTAGTCCTGGTCTAGTCCTGGTTTAGTCCTGGTCTAGTCCTGGTCTAGTCCTGCTTCAGTCCTGGTTCAGTCCTGGTTTAGTCCTGGTTTAGTCCTGGTTTAGTCCTGGTTCAGTCCTGCTTCAGTCCTGGTTTAGTCCTGGTTTAGTCCTGGTCTAGTCCTGGTTCAGTCCTGGTTTAGTCCTGGTTTAGTCCTGGTTCAGTCCTGCTTCAGTCCTGGTTTAGTCCTGGTTTAGTCCTGCTTCAGTCCTGCTTCAGTCCTGGTTTAGTCCTGGTTTAGTCCTGGTTCAGTCCTGCTTCAGTCCTGGTTCAGGCCTAGTTTAGTCCTGGTCTAGTCCTGGTTTAGTCCTGGTTTAGTCCTGGTTCAGTCCTGGTTTAGTCCTGGTCTAGTCCTGGTTTAGTCCTGGTCTAGTCCTGGTCTAGTCCTGGTTTAGTCCTGGTTCAGTCCTGCTTCAGTCCTGGTTTAGTCCTGGTTTAGTCCTGCTTCAGTCCTGCTTCAGTCCTGGTTTAGTCCTGGTTCAGTCCTGGTTTAGTCCTGGTTCAGTCCTGCTTCAGTCCTGGTTCAGGCCTAGTTTAGTCCTGGTTTAGTCCTGGTTCAGTTTCTTACTGGTGGGTGGCTGAGGTGGCAGGGCAGACTCTCGGAGAGGGGGAGGTCACAGGGGTCACAGGGGTCACAGGGGTCGTGGGGGTGGAGTCTTCTCTCTCTGATGTCACTGTAGTCACTCACACTTCGGGCCAAACTGTGACCGGGAGACGGCGTCCTCTGGTGTCTGTCTGAGGGAACTGCGATGCTCGGAGACACACCAGCTCTGGAAAAACAAGCAAGTCCTGGTTTAGTTCTAGTTTAGTCCTCGTTTAGCTGTGGTTTGTGTTCTGGTTTAGTGCTGATCAAGTTTAGATGTTCTTCTGTCCTGTATTAGTCCAGCTGAAATTCTGGTTTCACAGTTATTCTTGGTTTGGTCCCGTTTTAGTCCTGGTTTAGTCCTTCTTCAGTCCCGCTTCAATCCTGCTTCAATCCTGCTTCAGTCCCGCTTTAGTCCTGCTTCACTCCTGGTTCAGTCCTGGTTCAGTCCCGCTTCAGTCCCGCTTCAGTCCTTGTACTCCCGTCTCTCCCTGTACCTGGGCAGAGTCTTAGTGGGCACCGGAGTGGAGGAGAGGTCCGGGGAGCTGGAGGACAGAGCTCCAGAGCGACAGGGGGTGGACAGAGACGTTGTGCCCGAGTTCAGTGCACTGCAGGCGGAGAATGATGGGCTGCTTGGGTCCTCTGCACTGGTCCTCAGGAAGAGCCTGACGAGACAGCGAGGATCAAAACTGTCACAATCAAAGAAAACCTGGGCTAATGCTAAACCAGGACTAAACCAGGACTAAACCAGGACTAGATCAGGACTAGACCAGGACTTGACCAGGACTAAACCAGGACTAAAGCAGGCCTAGATCAGGACTAGACCAGGACTAAACCAGGACTAGACCAGAACTAAAGCAGAACTAAAGCAGGACTAAAGCAGGACTAAACTAGGGCTAAACCAGGACTAAACCAGGACTAGACCAGGACTAAACCAGGACTAGACCAGGACTAGACCAGGACTAGACCAGGACTAGACCAGGACTAAACCAGGACTAAAGCAGGACTAGATCAGGACTAGACCAGGACTAGACCAGGACTAAAGCAGGACTAAAGCAGGACTAGATCAGGACTAGACCAGGACTAGACCAGGACTAAACCAGGACTAAACTAGGACTAAACCAAGACTAAACCAGGACTAAACCAGGACTGAAGCGGGACTAAAGCAGGAGTAAAGCAGGACCAAACCAGGACTAAACCAGGACTAAAGCAGGACTAGATCAGGACTAGACCAGGACTAGACCAGGACTAGACCAGGACTAGACCAGGACTAGATCAGGACTAGACCAGGACTTGACCAGGACTAAACCAGGACTAAAGCAGGACTAGATCAGGACTAGACCAGGACTAAACCAGGACTAAACCAGGACTAGACCAGAACTAAAGCAGGACTAAAGCAGGACTAAAGCAGGACTAAAGCAGGACTAAACTAGGGCTAAACCAGGACTAAACCAGGACTAGACCAGGACTAAACCAGGACTAGACCAGGACTAGACCAGGACTAGACCAGGACTAAACCAGGACTAGACCAGGACTAAACCAGGACTAAACTAGGACTAAACCAAGACTAAACCAGGACTAAACCAGGACTGAAGCGGGACTGAAGCGGGACTAAAGCAGGAGTAAAGCAGGACCAAACCAGGACTAAGTAGGACTAAACCAGAACCTAAAAGGGGCTGTACTTTTATTTGTTTTGGCACACTATAAATACATATTCTAAAGCAGCTCTTGGGATCAAAATGAAACCACTGAGTCCTGTCCTCCCCGAACCAGAAAGTGCGCTGTTAGCATGCTAGTTGTTGTTAGCATTACCGTGATGGCAAAACTCAGTTCTGGTCTCTGAGGACTTATAAACTCATCGCGGTGAATAATGAGGATGCTCTGAATGCATAAGGTAAGTGGGGAAGAACTTTGGACCACTGCAAACTAAAAACGAGTTCTGTTTTTCATGTAAGACAGTAAAAGTCAGAAACAGAGACTTTAAAGGTGCGCTCACACTGACAGTCGAGTTCTGTCCAGGCCCAGACAGCCCGTAAAGCTTTGGTTCGTTGTCCGGTGTGAGTGTAAACCAAAGAACTCTAATAAAACCTGAATCTGAACCAACATGGCGTCGTGTTGTTTTCAGGGTCTGGGCTCATTGGCTCATTGGCACAAAAATAATTTTCTCTTCCACATTTACTTCCTCAATCCGGGCGAGCTCCTCCCACCGTGTGACGTCTGTAACGTGCACGGCGTGGAGCGTTTGGACCAATCAGAGCACGGCCTGGAGCGTTTGGACCGATCGGAGCGCGGCGTGGAGCGTTTGGACCGATCGGAGCGAGGCGTGGAGCGTTTGGACCAATCAGAGCGAGGCGTGGAGCGTTTGGACCAATCAGAGCGAGGCGTGGAGTGTTTGGACCAATCAGAGCGCGGCGTGGAGCGTTTGGACCGATCAGAGCGAGAGCTGCTAGAGCGGAGCGAGCGCGGCTCAGAGCGGCGAGGCTCAGTCTGACAAAGATCACTTTTAGGAGCTTTGAGGATTTAAACATTTTAAAAAGTTTATGTTGTGAAAATAGAAAAGAATCCTACAAAATCCGACCTCTGTGAAAGCCGGATGCCCTGTCAGAACACGGGCAGTTTGAATTCCCAGAATGCATTGCGCTCTATGGGAGAATTCTGTCTGGGCCCAAGCTCCCGGAGCTGCAGTACCTGGACAGAGGGGGAGGGGCTTATCCAGGTTTTATTATAGATCCGTGGTGCAATCACCGAGGAGGGGCCAAAACACGGCACAGAGCTCATGTACCGACACACCCACGACTTCTGTTTATCCCGTCTGTGCGGAGAGGAGAGAGGAAAGAGGAAGCGTGAGTGTACGTACGGGCTGTGGACAGAGACAGAAGCCTCGTCTCCTGCTCCACACTGTTATTTACTCTATAAACTCACAGAGGAGCGAATCACAGCAGGACTCACGTCTGCCTCACGTCTGCCTCACGTCTGCCTCACGTCTGCCTCACTGTTCCAGAGGTTTCTGCTGCTGGACTCATTTTCTCCCCTAAACCGACGCGTAAACAAACAGCGCCGTGTGATGACATCATCAGGCCGCGCCTCAGGTTTGTGCAGGTGTAACTGCGACACAGAACACAGCACAATCCTGAACACGACACGGACCAAAAGGCCTCGTGTGAGTGTGTCCTGAGTATGACGGAACCTGTAAGAGATCCAGTCCTGGTCCAGCCCTCGTCCAGCCCTGGTCCAGCCCTGGTCCAGCCCTGGTCCAGCCATGACTCAGCCCTGGTCCAGCCCTGGTCCAGCCCTGGTCCAGCCATGACTCAGCCCTGGTTTAGTCCCAGCTGAGTTCCGGTCCAGCCCTTGCATCAGTCCTGGTTCAGTCCTGGTCCAGTCCTGATTCAATCCTAGTTCAGTTCTGGTTCAGTTCTGGTTCAGTCCTGGTTCAGTCCTGGTCCAGTCCTCGCATCAGTCCTGGTCCAGTCCCGGTCCAGTCCCGGTCCAGTCCCGGTCCAGTCCCGGTCCAGTCCTGGCCTGGTACCTCCCGGGGCCCCTGAAGTCTCGGATCTCAACGTTGAGCAGCGGGAGGAAGGGGCAGGAGCAGAAGGGGCAGGTAGAGTTGAGGTTGGAGTCGTCTGCGCTCCACCCGGACATGATCTCCTCGTCATAAACCAGCGCGCTGCAGGAGGTGCACAGGGAGCAGCTGGAGATCAGGACCTGCGGCACAAACCCGAAGAGTCTAAACTACAGCGCTCACATTCAGATCAAAATAAAAGAACAATCCTGACAGCGGGGACGGAAACAGCCGTATCCAACACCAGCAGCCATTTTAGTGATGACTGTTTCAGATGAAAACAGGCTGGTCCAGTCCTGGTCCAGTCCTGGTCCAGTCCTGGTTCAGTCCTGGTTCAGTCCTGGTCCAGTTTCAGATGACATCATTCTACAGGTCATTAATACTGTATCCACCACAGACGGGGGCAGGTTTGTGTTGTATTACAGTGGCTCTTGGCTCTAGTCACTGATAGAAATGATCAGGTTCAACATTTGTGAATTCACCTTTTGAATATTTCATGGTAAAGTACAACGTGATCCAAAAAGATTCAGATCCAGATTTGTAAACCCAACAGTGCCGGTTTTGCCCTTTTGGATATTTCAAAATGTACTTGTTATGAACAATTTAAGAACTTGTTTTTATTTAAATGAAATGTTATAAAATAAAAAACTGTAATTACTGAATTGACTTAATAAATGATCTAAATCAAATGGATGTAGTCTTTGATTTATTCCTGTCCAAGCGGCCCTTGTGTGTTGAGGTTCACATTTGGACAGGGTTTTCTCTTTTCTCTCTGGACTGATGGAGCTCTCACTGTCGCACCAACAAATCGGCATCGTCACCACGGCACGGCGCTCAGATTCTCGTTGGGATTATGGAAAAATATAAAATGATGCAAACTAAAAGTGCCTCTGAGTAAATGTTTGTTTGTGAGAGCTACAGTCAGGTCCAGATACACACACACGCACACACACACACGCACACACACACACAGATGATTCCTCAGTGACCTCTGACCTCGATGGCGTACTGGCTGGAGATACTGGTGTTACTGGTGTACTGAGATGAGCTCGCCTCTGATCGCTCGGGGAAACCGGGGGGAGACAGGAGCTTTCCTGGAACAGCAACAAAACTTTAAAACTATACAGAAAATAGCAAAAGGAGA
Organism: Taenioides sp. WSHXM2023; assembly: GCA_029959045.1. Taxonomy (NCBI): domain Eukaryota; kingdom Metazoa; phylum Chordata; class Actinopteri; order Gobiiformes; family Gobiidae; genus Taenioides; species Taenioides sp. WSHXM2023. The sequence continues at coordinate 1,470,461 of CM057091.1, forward strand.
AATTTAATTTGTCAACTGGACAGAGTTTATTTGGTTGAATACGTTTCTCATCCAAGCTGCTTCCTCAGTTCTGGTCAGATGCTGGTGGACACTGCTTTATATCTGCCTGAAGGGAGGAGCTTAATTACAATGAAAATTACTCTGAGACTCACATATTTATTTACAGTTTCTGTTAGTCAGGTGAGTCTATTCATTATGGAGTGGGAGTGGGGGAGTAGTTAGCATATCCATTCAGGGCCATGATGGTGTTTTCACACCTCTGGACATGTCCTGGCTAGTCCCATTGTTTTCTTTGTTTGTTTTGATTTAGGTTTGAGGACAGAGTTATAGATGGAGACAAATGATGTCTGAGACCCCCATTTCTGTTCAAGGAAGGATTCTCTTTCTTGACAAAAATAGCTTCTTTAACTCCTCCTCTCAAACCAGTTCTTTTCTCTGGCCAAGATCTGGACCTCACTGTCCTCAAAGGAGTGGCCTGTGGCTTTTAGGTGGAGATGTACGGCAGACTGAGGTCCTTTTAGGTGGAGATGTACGGCAGACTGAGGTCCTTTTAGGTGGAGATGTACGGCAGACTGAGGTCCTTTTAGGTGGAGATGTACGGCAGACTGAGGTCCTTTTAGGTGGAGATGTACGGCAGACTGAGGTCCTTTTAGGTGGAGATGTACGGCAGACTGAGGTCCTTTTAGGTGGAGATGTACGGCAGATTGCGGCCCACCCTGGTTTTCCCGTCTGTGTTGATACATCCTTTTGTGAAGTGGCTGTTTTGTTTCTCCAATGTAGCGCCCCCTGCAGTCTTCACTACACTGAATGGAGTAGACCACATTGCTTTGTTTGTGACTCGGTGTTTTGTCCTTAGGATGGACCAGTTTTTGTCTTAAAGTGTTTGTGGGTTTGAAAAAGACTGGGATTTCATGTTGTCTGAAGATCCTCTGTAGTTTTTCGGAAACGCCAGCCAGGTAAGGAATAGTTACACCCCTTCTCCTGGGCTCTGGTTCTCTGTTGTCCTGCAACCGGGTGCTCACTTAGGCAGAGAAAGAAGTACTTTCCAAAGGACTGAATTTTTCTGTGACTCCTAACCGCATCCCCACGGTGGATTACATCACAGCAGCAGAAACCGCCATCAGGAACAACAAGCTCACAGAGACAGAAGCTGGAGACCTTAGACTGAAATCAACAGCTGCACTGAGCAATGCCAAACCTCCACCCTCCAATGTAACACCGGAGGAAAGGAAGGCCATCGCTGCTCTGGAGAAGGACCACAGCATCAACATCCTCCCAGCTGACAAAGGGAGATGCACTGTGATCCTGAACTCAGCTGATTATGAGGCTAAGGTTAACAGCCGACTCAGTGACACCACAACCTACGAATTACTAAAACGGGACCCCACCAATGTGTACAAAAGAAGATCATTGATTACCTGCAGAAGCTGGAGAAGGAAGAAGTCATTGATCGACAGCTATATTACAGACTGTACCCTGGTGACGCCATCCCTCACATCTATGGCCTCCCAAAGATCCACAAACAAGGAGTACCACTCAGACCCATTGTATGCAGCACAGACTCCATCACGTACAATGTGGCCAAACACCTAAAAACCATCTTGGCTCCACTGGTGGGAACACGGAGCACCACATTGAGAACACAGCCGAATTTGTGAACAAAATCAAGCATCTCCAGTTTGACCGGGATGAGACTATGGTTTCCTTTGATGTGACCTCTCTCTTCACTTGTATTCGTACATCGGTAGCGGTGGAGGCAGCAAGGAGGAGACGACTGGAGGATACCAAGCTAGAAGAGAGAACCAAACTTTCACCCGACCAAATCTGCCAACTGCTGGAAATTTGTTTAAGTACCACCTATTTCCAGTTCAGAGGAAACTTCTACAGGCAAATCCACGGCTGTGCCATGGGCTCACCGGTCTCCCCTATCATTGCAAACTTATACATGGAACAATTTGAACAGAGCCCTGGCCTCATATCCAGGACCTCCACCCACGCACTGGTATCGCTTTGTTGATGATAATTTCTCAAAAATCAAAATTCAAGATTTGGAACCTTTTACTGCACACATCAATTCTGTAGATCCGAACATCAAATTCACACGTGAAGATGCCAAGGACAACACATTGGCCTTCTTAGATTGTGCAGTAACGATAAGAGAAGACCGGCGACTCCAGGTAGAGGTCTTCAGGAAGCCCACACACACCGACCAATATCTGCTTTTTGATTCACACCACCCACTTCAGCACAAACTGGGAGTCATTCGGACATTACAACACAGGGCCCAAGTGGTTCCTACAAGCGCAGAGGGAAAGGAGAAAGAAGAACAACACGTGGAGAAAGCCCTCTCCGTTTGTGGATATCCTAAATGGGCTTTCAATAAAACGAAGAGAACAAAGAAACAGGACAACAGAGAACCAGAGCCCAGGAGAAGGGGTGTAACTATTCCTTACCTGGCTGGAGTTTCCGAAAAACTACAGAGGATCTTCAGACAACATGAAATCCCAGTCTATTTCAAACCCACAAACACTTTAAGACAAAAACTGGTCCATCCTAAGGACAAAACACCGAGCCACAAACAAAGCAATGTGGTCTACTCCATTCAGTGTAGTGAAGACTGCAGGGGGCGCTACATTGGAGAAACAAAACAGCCACTTCACAAAAGGATGTATCAACACAGACGGGAAAACCAGGGTGGGCCGCAATCTGCCGTACGTCTCTGCCTAAAAGGACCTCAGTCTGCCGTACATCTCCACCTAAAAGGACCTCAGTCTGCCGTACATCTCCACCTAAAAGGACCTCAGTCTGCCGTACATCTCCACCTAAAAGGACCTCAGTCTGCCGTACATCTCCACCTAAAAGGACCTCAGTCTGCCGTACATCTCCACCTAAAAGCCACAGGCCACTCCTTTGAGGACGGCGAGGTCCAGATCTTGGCCAGAGAAAAGAACTGGTTTGAGAGGGGAGTTAAAGAAGCTATTTTTGTCAAGAAAGAGAATCCTTCCTTGAACAGAAATGGAGGTCTCAGACATCATTTGTCTCCATCTATAACTCTATCCTCAAACCTAAATCAAAACAAACAGAGAAACCAACGGGACTAGCCAGGTCAGGTCCAGAGGTGTGAAAACACCATCATGGCCCTGAATGGATCTGCTAACTACTCCCCCACTCCCACTCCATAATGAATAGACACACCTGACTAACAGAAACTGTAAATAAATATGTGTGTCTCAGAGTCATTTTCATTGTAGTTAGCGCCCCCTTCAGGCAGATATAAAGCAGTGTCCACCAGCATCTGACCAGAACTGAGGAAGCAGCTTGGATGAGAAACGGATTCAACCAAATAAACTCTGTCCAGTTGACAAATTAAATTTCTCCTTTTGCTATGGATTCTACCTGGACGACTGAGGGATTCTACACATATACAGAAAATATCACAATAAAATGTTTAGTCATTTTCAAATTAATAAAAAAAAACATCTCTCTTGACCCTGGTTCAGTCCTGGTTCAGTCCTGGTTCAGTCCATATTTTAGTCTTGGTTTAGTCCTGGTTTAGTCCGGGTTCATTACAGGTTCAGTCCATATTTTAGACCATATTTTAGTCCGGCTTAGTCCTGGCTTAGTCCTGGTTTAGTCCTGGCTTAGTCCTGGCTTAGTCCTGGCTTAGTCCTGGCTTAGTCCTGGTTTAGTCCTGGCTTAGTCCTGGCTTAGTCCTGGTTTAGTCCTGGCTTAGTCCTGGCTTAGTCCTGGGTTAGTCCTGGCTTAGCTCTGGCCTAACGTAGGTTTCGTCATGGGTCAGCGTCCTGGTTTAGTTATAGATAAATCTCCATTTTGCATAAAAGTAAAAATAGTGCAAATATTTTAACCGTTTTATTTTCAATAAGCAGCTGGAATTCAAATTTAAGACATTATTTGTTTAGTAAATTAATTTAATACGGTCTAATCCTGTTGGTTAAAGTTAAACAGTGATTGACAAACAGTGAAACTCTCATAATATTAAATCCTGTTATTTAAAATGCCATTTTGTCTTGCAGCTCTTAAAAGGTCCAATATTACACTAAACTGACTCTTGTGAGTTTCTAATGTTGTTCCTCAAAAACAGAGCTGGAGTTGTGTTGATGTTTGAGTAACTTTGTCTGTCCACATCTCCAATGGATCAATGCATCTCCAATCGATGAGGATCAGCTCCTCCAAATCCGAGGTCATGGTTCTTGACCGGAAAAAGGTGGTGCCCTCTCCGGGTGGGTGGAGAGTCCTTGCCTCAAGTGGAGGAGTTCAAGTATCTCGGGGTCTTGTTCACAGTGAGGGGAGGATGGAGCGTGAGATTGACAGGTGGATCGGTGCAGCGTCGGCAGTGATGTGGTCGCTGTATCGGACCATTGTGGTGAAGAGGAGCTGAGTCGAATGGCAAAGCTCTGGATTTACCGTCAGTCTACGTTCCTCCCCTCACCTATGGTCATGAGCTTTGGGTAATGACCGAAAGGACAAGATCGCGGATACAAGCGGCCGAAATGAGTTTCCTCCGCAGAGTGGCTGGGCGCTTCCTTAGAGACAGGGTGAGGAGCTCAGTCATACACGAGGAGCTCAGAGTAGAGCCGCTGCTCCTCCACGTCGAGAGGAGCAGCTGAGGCTCGGGCATCTGTTCCAGATGCCTCCTGGACGCCTCCCTCAGGAGGTGTTCGCCTGGGAAGACTCAGGACACGCTGGAGGGACTATGTCTCTCGGCTGGCCTGGGAACACCTTGGGGTCCCCCTGGAGGAGCTGGAGGAAGTGTCCGGGGTGAAGGAAGTCTGGGAGTCCCTGTTTAGACTGTTACCCCCGCGACCCGGCCCCGGATAAGCGGAAGAAAATGGATGGATACATCTCCAAAGCTCCAAACGCTCTGTTCCACCTTGTGATGTCATCAAGTGGTAGTTTTCAGGTGAACAGCTCTTTTTACCTTTAGTTCAGTCGAGATCGGCAATTCCAGGACTGAAATGATCCAAATGATTCTAGTGAAGGTGTGTGGAGTTTAAAAACACAGTGGAGCACTTCCTGTATTACCACATGATGACATCACAAGGTGGAACAGAGAGTTTTCAGTTTGAGAGAAGAACTCGTGTTAAATCTGCAGGTTTGTGTGTTAAACGTGTGAATGAAACAAACACAACTCCAGGTGTTTGTGACGAGGAAACGACATTAGGACAGAGCAGAGGATTATGGGACATTTAGTGTCACTGACCTGAGTTGGAGGGAGCAGATTTTCTGGTGGGACTACACACGGGACTTCTCCTGGGAGATGGGTCTGGACCAGGACTGAGACCAGGACTAAAACCAGGACTGAGACCAGAACTAAGACCAGGACTGAGACCAGAACTGGGGACTGGATCCGGAGAGCCCAGCGTGGGGCCGTTCTTCAGCCCAGAGGCCCTCCCCTGGTCTGGATGTGGACAGTCCAGGTTGGGTCCAGGGAGGTCCTCGTCCTGCAGGAGAAATGTGAACGTCAATAAAGAAGGATTACTTCCCATTTGCCACGTTTACATGAGAGCTTTAATTCTGATTAAAAGTAATTTAATTCTGAATAAAAATTAATTCTGCTTTAAAAAAGACCAACACTTAATTCCTACTGAAAATGATTATTCGGAATTAAACTTAATACCGAATTAAGTGAGTGGTTTATTCCGATTTTAAAGCCAAATTAATTTATTCCTTGATCTTGTAAACGTTTATTCCGCTTAAAAATAATCCCGGTTGTTCGGCGCTCGTTGGGTCGTCCTTCTGACACGATGACACTCTGCGAGACGGCGCCCGGAGCAAACGTTGGTCTTGAACCAAAACAATTATTTTAATAAGTTCACTGGAAGAACGACAAATAATGAAAAGAGCGGATGGAAAACACAAAAACACAAACCAAACCGAGATGACAAAAAGCCGGTAGCAGCTGAAGTGTGAGTTTTCTTCCGGTCGACGTAAATCCGTTCGTGTCCCTGTCCAATCAGAACCCTTCCCCACCCCCAGACATCGAGCGGAATTAAATAAAACCGATTTAACGTGTTTTCCATGGAAACCTCAATTCAGAATTATTATTTCCATGTAAACTCGAAGGAGAATAATTTAATTCCGAACTATTTAATTCAGAACAATTCATTCGGAATTAAAAAACATCATGTAAACGTGGCCATTGTCAGATAGGCCCAAAGAAATTAAATGTATGTATTAAAATAAATGTGTTGTCACAATAATAGAATTTCAAACTCGATTTCGATATTAAGGAATAGACCTGATCTGATCCCACGATGAGAATAAAAACCCTTTCTTTCAACAATATACTGTGATTTTCCATATTAAACAGTAGTACGTTAATTTCATTTGCTATTTATGTGATTTAATTGATGCTTTGCAGTGTCGTCATGCTGGGGGTGTTCCACATGTATGTCTACAGTGACACAATGCACACATTAGCAAACGCTGTCAAAAGTTTTAAGGTTGACTGATTTAAAAAGCACATTTTCAGGAGTGTTCATGGTCCTGTTGAAGGAGTTTGATTTTCAGCACAAAGGTGAGAGCGACGGACTGAAAAACTGTTGGCTAATGCTAATGCTAATGCTAATGCTAGCTCGTGACGTGTTTAACAGCACAGATCAGATCACCTGTTGGAGTTCAGATCAGTCAGTTCTTTCTGGTCAGATTGTGTTAAAATAAAACCCAGATTAAAGTCTAATTTAAAGCTGCACTGTGTAACTTTTTGGTTGTTGGGCATTAAACAGCTCTACTTTATATTTATTCAATTACAGGTGGTATTCTAGCTCAAAAATACCTAGAAAAACAGACATTCTGACTGTGAGCGGGGTCGCCTCTCCACAGATCTGACCTGGAACTTGGTTTGGTTTCCATAATGATAGAAAGGTTTAATGCCATACTGTGGAACATTCCAGACAAAGCAATAACATCTCCATGGAGAAAAGCATTTGACAGACCCTCCACCACAAAGGTTACACAGTGCACCTGTAAGTAACGGCGCTTCAGACATAGCAGTGCCTACAGTTAGCCTCACACCACACGTTGAGGTATCCGACTGGGCAGAAACCGGACATGACCGTTACCGGGGCAGACAGGCGCAGGTACCAGCGGCTGGCTTTGTCCACCACCTCCCTGGACGCGGACACCACACTGCTGCGAAACATGTCCAGCTTCGGCGTGAGCAGAGAGTCCAGCGCGAAGGACGAGGACGAGGACGAGCTGAGGGGGGACACCAGGCTGCTGCTGCGGGACGGGCTGCTGCTGCTGGGGGCGGGGCTCAGGCTCTGCTGCCGCGGAGAGAGCCGAGGGGCGGGGCCGGAGTCGGGTTGAAAGGTGAGCGAGCGGGGTACTCTGAGCGGAGACCTGAGGAGAGGAACATTTCAAACTCGATATTAAGGAACAGACTTGATGCTCGATACCGATTCCGATATCGATACCAAGATGAGAACTCTTTCTTTAGACGATATACTGTGATTTTCCACTTTAAATGGAAGAACTTTCTTTTCTGTTCCCATGTGTCCTTATATCTGTGTAATCCTCAGTGGTCCAGGTCTAAACCAGGTCTAAACCAGGTCTAAACCAGGTCTAAACCAGGTCTAAACCAGATCCATGGGGGTATACTAGTCTCTGTGCTCTTATACTTGTTCTGATTCAGCTCCAGATGTATTTATTTTGTTTATTTTATTGGAATGCCGATTGAGATGTGCCATCTCGTTTTCGAAATATTAGTAATACACAATACAAAACAGACAGAATATAAAACTTGCAGGTTTACATTACAAAACACACAAATGCACATACTGTACATACACACAGACAGACTTGCTCCCTCATGCAACAGTACCTGAGTTAGTATAAAAAATAATAATAATTTAAATATACTTTATATAAAAATACATGATACAAACAAATGGAAAATAATAGAACAAACTGAAAAATAAAAAAGACAAACTAAAAACATTTGAGATATGAAAACAAAGATGATTTAAATTAATTGAAAGTTCGTTCTAAACACATTCAGGAAAGGTTCTGTTCTGTCAATGAGACTTTTTTTCGATATCTGTGAAAAATGAGGCTCTAGTTTCGATACTGGTTTTAGTTTCGATTAGGATCTGATTTTCAATCATTTTGACAACCTTAATGGGCAACCAACCCTTCTATAATTCATACAAAACACTCAAACACATTCATACACATGTAAGGTGGAGGCGGAGTGTCTTGCCCAAGGACACAACAGGAAAAGCAGTGGCCATAGTGGGAATTAAACCACTGAACAAGACGAGGCACTGTGTCTGATCAAACAAGCTTCCTAATAGTAAAAATAAGTTTTAAAAAAATGATATTTTAGTCATTTTAACTTTGTGTACATGTTTATTTTTGCAGTGTAAAACTAAACAGAACTAAACCAGGACTAAACCAGGACTAAACCAGGACTAAAGAACTAAACCAGACTAGATCCTAATCACATAATAGGAGTAAGTGTCAGGAGTGTGCACTTCCACCCCTGACCTGTGGGGGCTGCCCACGTGCTCCATGTACATCTCTATCTCCCGAGCGAGTCTGCGGTCGGCTCCCACTTCCTCCTCCTCGTCTTCTTCTCTGCTGGTCCCGCGGCGCTGCTCCTCCGTGGTTTTGGCGAGGAGAGAGAGCGGGTCACTTCCTGTTTCGATTCCTGTTCGTTTTACCGTAACCCCGCCGTAACTGGCGCTGCGCCCGACCGCTTTGTGGCGCGCCGTAGACTCCAGGTCGATGTCCTCCAGGTCAAAAATGGCGTCCGAGTTGTGGTGCTCGTCGTCGCTGGAGTCTTCCTCGTTGATCTCGGCGTCGTGAAGAGGATGAGCTGCAAAAACAACAAAACTCACAACGTAATCTACAAATCCAAACAGAAGAAGATCACATTTAAACTTTAAAGATGGAGGGAGTATTATACTTCTATAGGGTATTAACCACAGACCACAGACAACGCACTAGCCGAAGTGTTCCAAACAGGAAGTGCACCAGGCGGCTCTTCCGGCTCCGTCACTGGCCTCGTCACTTTGGTCTTAAAATGTTCGTACTGACCCGCTCTACAGGATCCTACGTTTTTCATTTCTCTATTTTGTCCCTAAATCAAGATCTGAACATAAATAATGGACCAATCAGACGCCTTCATTCCCCGAGGTCCCGCCTGCTAGCGTTAGCAACAGGTTTGATTGACAGCTGGTGCGTTTCGTTGCTAAGTAAACCCCCTTCGCTTTCCCAGCACAACTTTTCCGGGATTTTAACAAGTGGATCAAGACATTTAAAACTGATTGTTCGTCAAGGAGTGCGTCTAACAACTTTAACTTGTTAGACAACTTCTTTTTGCGTTGTTGTACTTTTTAATTTGTTCCATTAGTGTTAAAATACGGCGATACAGGTTCATTTACAGTTCGTGTTCAGATGAAAAAAGAAAAAAAAGAACTCCAGCAGAACGGAGCGGAGTGTGTCCCGCTCTCCGGTGAGGAGGGCGGGCACATTTAACAACCTCAATCATGATTGGCTCTTGTGGTTGCTATGATACTCGCGGTCGGATTTCCAAATATGGCCCTGACTCCAGATTCGCTCCTGTAACCGTTGGCAACAGGAGCTTCATTTGAGCCGAGGCTGTGGAGATGTCACACTCAGATCACTTTTTTACACAGACTATGGAATGAACTGTCAAGACGTCACATATTTACATCACCATGTTCCTTTTATTGTTTTCAAAATGATATTCGCTGAAAGCAACGTATTAATATGTTTTATAAGTTTCAGTTTCTCCTCTCCCTTTGCTCTCTGTGCTAAGTCCCTCCCCCTTCAGAGCTCTATCCCAACACACTCAGTGTGCGTCGCACTAATGAAACTCCTGCATCACATCAGGTTTGTCCAGTTGTTGTGTTCAGTTTTGTCTCATGTTTTTGTGTATTTATGGAGAATTGTCGTGTGGAGCCTGGGGGACGTAGACTTGTGGGCGGAGCCTCGTACAGACTCGTACTGTGGGAGCCTGGGGGACGTAGACTTGTGGGCGGAGCCTCGTACAGACTCGTACTGTGGGAGCCTGGGGGACGTAGACTTGTGGGCGGAGCCTCGTACAGACTCGTACTGTGGGAGCCTGGGGGACGTAGACTTGTGGGCGGAGCCTCGTACAGACTCGTACTGTGGGAGCCTGGGGGACGTAGACTTGTGGGCGGAGCCTCGTACAGACTCGTACTGTGGGAGCCTGGGGGACGTAGACTTGTGGGCGGAGCCTCGTACAGACTCGTACTGTGGGAGCCTGGGGGACGTAGACTTGTGGGCGGAGCCTCGTACAGACTCGTACTGTGGGAGCCTGGTGGACGTAGACTTGTGGGCGGAGCCTCGTACAGACTCGTACTGTGGGAGCTTGGGGGACGTAGACTTGTGGGCGGAGCCTCGTATAGAGCTTTCAAATAGGACCAGGGAGAGATCTCTAGATGACTCAAACATGCGTGGATGAGTCTAAAACCTCTTCAGGCAGGTTTGTGATGAAGGAATAATATTAGAACATGGGAGAAAGACACAAAAAGTGCATTTTGCAGAATATCGCGTCTTTAAAGAACAAACCACGGCGAGCACAGCGAGGACGGCGAGGACGGACCAGAGCTAATAACACAGATACAGCTCACGTGGCCTCAACAAACAAGAAAAAAGACCTAACTGATTTTTCTGACAAACACTGGGATTACATTTGTGATTTCTATTTTAATTATACGATTCTGTTAAAAGTCACTTCTTAAATTTGGCGAGCAGAACTGAGAAAAAAAATTAAATCTGAACTGACAATACAAGAATCACATTTCAGAAGACACAGATGTAAACTACAGGGTCAGACGTTTTTATGGACAGATTTTGTTGTTTGTGGAGGAAATTCTGGTCCTTCAAAAACTGATCAAAAGGTTGACGGTTCAATTCCCAATATGAAAGACATTAATGTTTCACAGGAATACCAACAGCTAAACCAGACCAAGAATCCCTCCTCACCTTTTCCGAGTCGCAGGATCCTGGCGTCGGCGGCCATGTTGGACCGGATCTTGTTCGGGTCGGTCTCGGCTCGGTTCAGGTTCAGACCCAGAACTGTGGACCTGCTGTTGGCTCTGTCCCTGTGCACGCACCACTCCCCGGCACACTGTAACACACACACACACATTAAACAATCACACACACACACACACACACACATTAAACAATCACACACACACGCACAAAATAATCACACGCGCAAAACAAATACGCACACACAAAACAATCACAGGTGCATCATGGGCCTGTCACCATAAAGTGTGAAGTACGATATAACCCTCAAGAAAATATATAACAACTCTGGACCCTGAGCGGATCTGGACCCCGAGCGGATCTGAACCGGCCCGAGCGGATCTGGACCCTGAGCGGATCTGAACTGGCCCACCAGACCCCAGTGTCAGTGAGAAACAGTCTGTTCAGATACAGCAGTGGGCGACAGAGTTCATGATCTGAATCCTCCAGTCTTAGGCTGCGTCTCAATTCTCCCCTTAGCCCTCTGTCTTAGCCCTACCCCTCTGTTGTGCGCGTTCACGAGAGACAGAGGGGTGTCCCAATACTCTTTTCTGTAAGTGCGAGGGCTAAGGGGAAGGGCTGTTCACCCCTCTGAACAGAGCGTTTTCAGATGCACCCTTTGTGCAAAGGGGATAGGCGTGGCTTAACGCAAGACGGAGCAAAAAGCAACATGGAAATCGGGAAGTGTCGAGCAATCGGGAAGAAATCGGACAAATGTGAGTATTTGCACTCAAGAACCTCATAAAAAGTTGTATAAAACTGTAGTAACTTTTGAAAAGTTGTAGGTATACTCATGGCGCCTGCATTTACGCTTTCTGACATATACGGCTTATCGTAACATGCCCGGTTAGAACTATACGCTTGTTACGGTAGAATGTGTAAAGTATTACGAACATGCATGGCCTAAAAGAACTATATACGCATATATGTCAGACTAGAATGTGTCAAATATATCGCTGTATTTCGCCTCGTAACTCGTCTCATGTGCTTTTAGAACTATACACATGTTACGTAGAATGTGTAAAGTATTACGAACATGCATCGCCTAAAATATTATTGTTTCGTTTCGCCTTGTAAATTATCCCCTATTTAACGACATGTTATTAATCACATCTGTATTTTGTTTAGAAATTTCTTGTAGGAGGCTGGACTTGTTGGAGTTGTGTCAGCCCAACAAGCTTCAAAAAAGTGGGAGAATTTGAAAATAAAATATAAGGTATATTACATTCTATAATATTTGTAGGTACCAGAACAACTATATGTTTATGACTATGTATTGATTTTGTTTTCTTTTTTGTGTGTACCAGGCATCCTCTACAACTCCGTCCACCTCTGCAGCATTTTAATTTTGTGTTACAGTTGATTAAAATTTGATTTACATATGTTGTACAGAGTATAGTCATTTTAACAAATTAAAAAATTAAAAAAACATTTGACTTTTTGCAAAGTTCATTTAAAACAAACTCAAAAGGAGCACAATACTTCAAAACTTTAAAAATAATGTCATATTGTTGCGACTGCAAAGGGGTGTCCCATTTCTAAGGTTTAAAACACACCCCTTTGCCTTACCCTCTGTTTAAAGACAGAGTGTGAGGGCGAGGGGTAAGACAGAGGGCTAAGGGGGAGAATTGGGATTGGGCCTTAAACTTTTCAGGCGGTTTTTGACGTTTTAAGATGTACAAAGCTGATTTTGCAGAATACCTGCATCACTTTAACGGCTACTGAAGAGTCAAAACTGCATTTTATTTAATTACTTGAACAGTAATTTAATTAGATTAAATGCAACTTTGAATCTTCAGTAGCAGTAAAAATAATAAAACCAAAACAATAATAAAACCAAAACAATAATAAAACCAAAAACAGTGAAAGCTGTGAAAATGAGAAATAATGAAGAATGAAAATAACAGAGCTGAGCTGAAGGTCCAGGTTCAGTGTCAAGTACAAACCTGCTCCTGCTCCACTTCACAGAAATCATCCAGAGACGAGCTGAAGCACAGGCCGGCCATGTGATCTGAAACACACACAGGTGTACAGGTGAGGTACACACACACACACACACACACACACACACACGTGTACAGGTGAAGCGTTACCTGCACTGATGGATGTAGTAGCTGTAGGCTGCAGAAAGGAGGCGCTGTTGCGGACGATTCCTCTCTTTATAAAAGCCTCTGTGTGGATTCGCTCCCGACTCTCCGACTCCGACACTGAAAACACATTTACATCAAAAACACTTCACAGGTTTACACGAAGAACCGGGGAATGTTTCAGTGATTTAATCCAAAACGGTCGACACTCTAGCCCGAAACGGTCGACACTTTACCCCAAAACGGTCGACACTTTACCCCGAAACGGTCGACACTTTACCCCGAAACGGTCGACACTTTATCCCGAAACGGTCGACACTTTATCCCGAAACGGTCGACACTTTATCCCGAAACGGTCGACACTTTATCCCGAAACGGTCGACACTCTAGCTCGAAACGGTCGACACTCTAGCTCGAAACGGTCGACACTTTACCCCGAAACGGTCGACACTTTACCCCGAAACGGTCGACACTCTAGCTCGAAACGGTCAACACTTTAGCCCAAAACGGTCGACACTTTAGCCCAAAACGGTCGACACTTTAGCCCAAAACGGTCGACACTTTAGTCCAAAACGGTCGACACTTCAGCCCAAAACGGTCGACACTTTAGCCCAAAACGGTCGACACTTCAGCCCAAAACGGTCGACACTTTAGCCCAAAACGGTCGACACTTTAGCCCAAAACGGTCGACACTTTAGCCCAAAACGGTCGACACTTTAGCCCAAAACGGTCGACACTTTACCCCAAAACGGTCTGCACTTTACCCCAAAACGGTCGACACTCTAGCCCAAAACGGTCGACACTTTACCCCAAAACGGTCGACACTTTACCCCAAAACGGTCGACACTTTACCCCAAAACGGTCGACACTTTACCCCAAAACGGTCGACACTTTACCCCAAAACGGTCGACACTTTACCCCAAAACGGTCGACACTTTACCCCAAAACGGTCGACACTTTACCCCAAAACGGTCGACACTTTACCCCAAAACGGTCGACACTCTAGCCCGAAACAGTCGACACTTTACCCCAAAACAGTCGACACTTTAGCCCAAAACGGTCGACACTTTAGCCCAAAACGGTCGACACTTTAGCCCAAAACGGTCGACACTTTAGCCCAAAACGGTCGACACTTTACCCCAAAACGGTCGACACTTTACCCCAAAACGGTCTGCACTTTACCCCAAAACGGTCGACACTCTAGCCCAAAACGGTCGACACTTTACCCCAAAACGGTCGACACTTTACCCCAAAACGGTCGACACTTTACCCCAAAACGGTCGACATTTTAGCCCAAAACGGTCGACACTTTACCCCAAAACGGTCGACACTTTACTCCAAAACGGTCGACACTCTAGCCCGAAACGGTCAACACTTTACCCCGAAACGGTCGACACTTTACCCCGAAACGGTCGACACTTTACCCCGAAACGGTCGACACTTTACCCCGAAACGGTCGACACTTTACCCCGAAACGGTCGACACTTTACTCCAAAACGGTCGAGACTTTAGGCCAAAACGGTCGACACTTTACCCCAAAACGGTCGACACTTTACCCCAAAACGGTCGACACTCTAGCCCGAAACGGTCAACACTTTACCCCGAAACGGTCAACACTTTACCCCGAAACGGTCGACACTTTAGCCCAAAACGGTCGACACTTTAGCCCAAAACGGTCGACACTTTAGCCCAAAACGGTCGACACTTTACCCCAAAACGGTCGACACTTTAGCCCAAAACGGTCGACATTTTAGCCCAAAACGGTCGAGACTTTAGCCCAGAACGGTCGACACTTTAGTCCAAAACGGTCGACACTTTAGCCCAAAACGGTTGACACTTTAGTCCAAAACGGTCGACACTTTAGCCCAAAACACAAACTTTTACTGATAGAGGATTAAGAACAGCCATATTACAGTATATATTCAAACCATAGCTAAACCAGGACTAAACCAGGACTAAACCAGGATTAAACCAGGCCTAAACCAAGACTATACCAAGACTATACCAGGGCTAAACCAGGAGTATACCAGGACTATACCAGGACTAAACCCGGACTAAACTCGGACTAAACCCGGACATTGACTACACTTTAAAGTGAACTGACGTGAGCTGCAGTCGGCTCCTCTTCGAACCTCTTCTTTGGACAGAGAGTTGTAGCCCAGGTCCGACTGGTCTCCTGAAAACACAGAAATACTTCATTAAAACAGCGATAATGAGGAAATAATTCAAACAAATATGAACTTTTGTCTTTGAACCAAGTCATAATGTCGTTTTCTCTTAATACAAAGCGAAAACAACATTACGACATAAAAACATAATCAGCACAATGAGACTTATTTAAAATCTGTCGTTTTAAAAGAGGACAGAGATGGAGAGATTTACCTGTGTGAGAACGGAGAGCAGAGGAACACGTGAAATCCAGAGGCACTGATGAGAAAGAGGAGAGGAAAAGAGGAGGGAGGAGACAAGGAGACACAGAGGGAGGAGAGGAGGAGAGGAGGAGGGAGGAGACGAGGAGGGAGGAGACACAGAGGGAGGAGAGAAGGAGACACAGAGGGAGGAGAGGAGGAGTGAGAAGACAAGGAGACACAGAGGGAGGAGAAAAGGAGGCGAGGAGACACAGAGGGAGGAGAGGAGGAGACACAAAGGGAGGAGAGGAGGAGTGAGAAGACAAGGAGACACAGAGGGAGGAGAGGAGGAGTGAGAAGACAAGGAGACACAGAGGGAGGAGAAAAGGAGGCGAGGAGACACAGAGGGAGGAGAGGAGGAGACAGACGGCGCAGACAAGAAGGGAGGAGACGAGGAGAGAGGAGACACGGAGGGAGGAGAGAAGGAGGGAGGAGACAAGGAGATACAGAGGGAGGAGAGACGGAGTGAGGAGACGAGGAGACATACAGGGAGGAGAGAAGGAGTGAGGAGACGAGGAGGGAGGAGACAAGGAGACACAGAGGGAGGAGAGAAGGAGTAAGGAGACACAGATGGAGGAGAGGAGGAGATGCAGACGGAGCAGACAAGGAGGAAAGAGACGAGGAGGGAGGAGACGAGGAGACAAGGAGGGAGAAGACGAGAAGGGAGAAGAGGAGGAGATGAGGAGAGGAGGAGGGAGGAGAGGAGGAGGAAGGAGAGTGGAGACAAGGAGACAAGAAGGGAGGAGACGAAGAGAGAAGAGACAAGGAGACACAGAGGGAGGTGATGCGGAGGGAGGAGAGGAGGCGAGAGGAGATGAAGAGAGAGGAGACAAGAAGAGGAGAAGGGTGGAGACGCAGAGGGAGGAGAGGAGGAGACAAGGAGGGAGGAAACGAAGAGAGAGGAGACAAGGAGAGGAGGAGGGAGGAGATGAGGAAACGAGAAGGCAGGAGAGAGGAAGGAAGAAGATGAAAAGAGGAGGAGGGTGGAGACGAGGAGGGAGGAGACAAGGAAGGAGGAGAGGAGGAGTTGAGGATACAGGTGGAGGAGACAGGGACACAAGAAGAAGGAAAAGAAGAAGGAAAGGAGACAAGGGAGATGTGATGTGAGTTAAACACAGAGGAGACGGTGGATGGTGTGAGAGGAGACGGTGAATCTGTCCATTCTCTGCTACAAACTCATCTGCTCCTCATGTACTTTGACCTTTGACCTTTAGGCCTGGACCCGGTCTGGACCCGGTCTGGACCCGGTCTGGACCCGGTCTGGACCCGGTCTGGTACCTGTGCTGGACTTGTCGTCTCCGGGGTCGTCTCTGGTCTCAGGTGAACTGTCCAAACTGCTGTGGCTCTCAGTGTCACTGCTGCCGTCTGAAAACACAAAACTAAAGATTTTACTACAATACTTCAGCTCAGGACTGGAAAAGTACTGCAGTATATATAGTACTACAAAAGTTAAAGTACTATTCAACCCCTCGTCGTCATTATGTTATAATTGTAAATCACAATATTCATCTGAAACAGCTGAATAACACAGAGCTGCTTTGCCAATGCTGTCGGGGGATGGGGGGAAGGGGGAAACGGGGATTTTCAGAGGAATGGCGTTTACTCCGATTACCTGAACAAGCACAAATATAAACAACTAAACCTGAAGTACAAGTAGCAGTAGTTGCAGTAGTAATAGCAGCAGTAGTAGTAGTAGTCATAGTAATAGCAGTAGTAGTAGTAGTTGTAGTAACAGTAGTAATAGTAGTAATAGCAGTAGTAGTAGTAGTAGCAGTAGTAGTAATAGCAGTAGTAGTAATAGCAGCAGTAGTAGTAGTAGTCATAGTAATAGCAGTAGTAGTAGTAGTTGTAGTAACAGTAGTAATAGTAGTAATAGCAGTAGTAGTAGTAGCAGTAGTAGTAGTAGTTGTAGTGTTACCTGAGGTGGGGCTGAGGTTGCGAGTTCGATCCCTCACAGCACGTTTAAATTGAGCCACTCCCAGAAGAACGTTCCGGAGCTTCATCCACAGGAAGTATCCGCCCCGAGAGGAGGAAGGCCACGTGCTCTCCAACACCGCCTACAGGACAGGAGGAGGACAACGGACAAAACTACTACTCCTACTGTTACTACTATTACTACTAAATACTCCAACAAAGCCTACACTATAAACTGTATATATAAATGGACATAGCTAACCCGCTAGCCGTCGCGTTCCAAACAGGAAGTGATCATGGACGTGCTTTTGGCTCTATCGACTCTGGCTCTTTGATTGACGCGTTGCTAAGCGTCCACTCCCTGCTAAACTATTGGTGCGGGCAAGAAGGGGCGTTACCTTCAACAGGCTCACTCCTGATTGGCTCATTGGTTGCTATGATACTCGGGGTTGGAATTCCAAATATGGAACTTCCAATTCACTCCTATAACGCTAGCCACAATGAGCTTCATTTGACTGGAGCCGAACGCTGTGTCCACCTCTTCATACAGACTATGCTTAAGTACTTTGTTGTAGTAGTATTTGCAGTATAAGTGTAGTAAAAGTACTTTGTTGTAGTAGTATTTGCAGTATTAGTGTAGTAAAAGTACTTTGTTGTAGTAGTATTTGCAGTATTAGTGTAGTAAAAGTACTTTGCTGTAGTAGTATTTGCAGTATTAGTGTAGTAAAAGTACTTTGTTGTAGTAGTATCTGCAGTATTAGTGTAGTAAAAGTACTTTGCTGTAGTAGTATTTGCAGTATTAGTGTAGTAAAAGTACTTTGCTGTAGTAGTATTTGCAGTATTAGTGTAGTAAAAGTACTTTGTTGTAGTAGTATCTGCAGTATTAGTGTAGTAAAAGTACTTTGCTGTAGTAGTATCTGCAGTATTAGTGTAGTAAAAGTACTTTGCTGTAGTAGTATCTGCAGTATTAGTGTAGTAAAAGTACTTTGCTGTAGTAGTATCTGCAGTATTAGTGTAGTAAAAGTACTTTGCTGTAGTAGTATTTGCAGTATTAGTGTAGTAAAAGTACTTTGTTGTAGTAGTATCTGCAGTATTAGTGTAGTAAAAGTACTTTGCTGTAGTAGTATCTGCAGTATTAGTGTAGTAAAAGTACTTTGCTGTAGTAGTATCTGCAGTATTAGTGTAGTAAAAGTACTTTGCTGTAGTAGTATTTGCAGTATTAGTGTAGTAAAAGTACTTTGTTGTAGTATCCGTAGGTGATGGCGTTGGGCAGGACTCCGGCCTTCTTCATCTCAAACAGGACTCGGACCGCGAGCACCGGCTGACCGTACTGACCACAGAGCTGCATCAGGACCCTGTAACACACCTACAGGAGAACCAGGTCTGAACCAGGTCTGAACCAGGTCTGAACCAGGTCTGAACCAGGTCTGAACCAGGTCCAAACCAGGTCTGAACCAGGTCCAAACCAGGTCTTAAAGCAGGTCTTAAAGCAGGACTAAAAGCAGGACTAAAAGCAGGACTAAATCAGGATTAAAGCAGGACTAAAGCAGGACTACAGCAGGACTACAGCAGGACTAAAGCAGGACTAAAGCAGGACTAAAGCAGGACTACAGCAGGACTACAGCAGGACTAAAGCAGGACTAAAGCAGGACTACAGCAGGACTAAAGCAGGACACAGCAGGACTAAAGCAGGACTACAGCAGGACTACAGCAGGACTACAGCAGGACTACAGCAGGACTACAGCAGGACACAGCAGGACTACAGCAGGACTACAGCAGGACTACAGCAGGACTAAAGCGGGACTACAGCAGGACTAAAGCAGGACTACAGCAGGACTACAGCAGGACTAAAGCAGGACTACAGCAGGACTACAGCAGGACTAAAGCAGGACTACAGCAGGACTAAAGCAGGACTACAGCAGGACTACAGCAGGACTACAGCAGGACTAAAGCAGGACTACAGCAGGACTACAGCAGGACTAAAGCGGGACTAAAGCGGGACTACAGCAGGACTAAAGCGGGACTAAAGCGGGACTACAGCGGGACTACAGCAGGACTAAAGCAGGACTACAGCAGGACTAAAGCAGGACTACAGCGGGACTACAGCGGGACTACAGCGGGACTAAAGCGGGACTACAGCGGGACTAAAGCAGGACACAGCAGGACTAAAGCAGGACACAGCAGGACTAAAGCAGGACACAGCAGGACTAAAGCAGGACTACAGCAGGACTACAGCAGGACTACAGCGGGACTACAGCGGGACTAAAGCGGGACTACAGCGGGACTAAAGCGGGACTAAAGCAGGACTACAGCAGGACTACAGCAGGACTAAAGCAGGACTACAGCAGGACTAAAGCAGGACTACAGCAGGACTAAAGCAGGACTACAGCAGGACTACAGCAGGACTACAGCAGGACTACAGCAGGACTTGCCTCGTCTGGGGGCTGCAGGTTCTTGTTGGTCATGGTTCGGAGCAGGTCGTAGGCCGTTCGTAGCGCTCGGACTTTGGAGTGGCAGGTTTTGGTGTACGCAGGTAAACAGGTGAACCACAGACCGTAACACAGACGCACCAAACACTTGGACCAGAGCTCCGGGACCACAGAGTCCTGCTGGGCCAGTTTCTGACACGACCTGAGCTCCTGCAGCACATGAGACTGTGAGGGACCAGGACTGAACCAGGACTAAACCAGGACTAGACCAGGACTAGATCAGGACTGAACCAGGACTGAACCAGGACTAAACTAGGGCTAAACCAGGACTGAACCAGGACTAGACCAGGACTAGACCAGGACTGAAACAGGACTAAACCAGGACTGAACCAGGACTGAACCAGGACTAGACCAGGACTAGACCAGGACTAGATCAGGACTGAACCAGGACTGAACCAGGACTAGACCAGGACTAGATCAGGACTGAACCAGGACTGAACCAGGACTAGACCAGGACTAGATCAGGACTAGATCAGGACTGAACCAGGACTAGACCAGGACTAGATCAGGACTGAACCAGGACTGAACCAGGACTAGACCAGGACTAGATCAGGACTAGATCAGGACTGAACCAGGACTGAACCAGGACTAGACCAGGATTAGATCAGGACTGAACCAGGACTGAACCAGGACTAGATCAGGACTGAACCAGGACTGAACCAGGACTAGACCAGGACTAGATCAGGACTGAACCAGGACTGAACAAGGACTAGACCGGGACTAGATCAGGACTGAACCAGGACTGAACCAGGACTGAACCAGGACTAGACCAGGACTAGACCAGGACTAGATCAGGACTGAACCAGGACTAGACCAGGACTAGATCAGGACTGAACCAGGACTGAACCAGGACTAGACCAGGACTAGATCAGGACTGAACCAGGACTGAACCAGGACTAGACCAGGACTAGATCAGGACTGAACCAGGACTGAACCAGGACTAGACCAGGACTAGACCAGGACTAGATCAGGACTGAACCAGGACTAGACTAGGACTAGATCAGGACTAGACTAGGACTAGATCAGGACTGAACCAGGACTGAACCAGGACTAGACCAGGACTAGATCAGGACTGAACCAAGACTGAACCAGGACTGAACCAGGACTAGACCAGGACTAGACCAGGACTAGATCAGGACTAGATCAGGACTGAACCAGGACTAGACCAGGACTAGACCAGGACTAGACCAGGACTGAACCAGGACTAAACCAGGACTGAACCAGGACTGAACCAGGACTAGACCAGGACTAGATCAGGACTGAACCAGGACTGAACCAGGACTAAACTAGGGCTAAACCAGGATTGAACCAGGACTAGACCAGGATTGAACCAGGACTGAACCAGGACTGAACAAGTACTAAACCAGGACTGAAACAGGACTGAACCAGGACTGAACCTGGACTAAACTAGGGCTAAACCAGGATTGAACCAGGACTAAACCAGGACTGAACCAGAACAGAACCAGAACAGAACCTGAACCAGGTCTTAAACAAGTCTAAACCAGAGGTAAATCAGGCCTTAACCAGGTCTTAGAGGACTTCACCTGTTTGGTGCGCCTGAACAGAGAGGCGGGGCTTGAGGGGCAGCTCTGGCGTGTGATTGGTCGAGAGCGAGAGGCGGCTCCATCCACAGAATCAAAGAGTTCCGGGGTCAGGACAGGGAAACCGTCATATCTGAGGAAAACAGACGACAGTTTATACTCAAAACTCGTGATGAAAATGATGAAAATGCCCAAACGCTCAGAGTCACGCTGCAGTTTGGTGTTTTCATTCAGTTCTTAGTCACTTTAGTTTTAGTTTATATAATTATGCCTTATTGACACCAGTCTCCTGCTGTATTTGCTACTTATTTTTAGTTAATATTTATATTTTTTACTCTTTTTATTATAATTTATTGTGTGGTATGAGCTGCTGTGTCCAAATAATTTCCCTTGTGGATCAATGAAGTCTGTCTAAGTCTAAAGTCCACCGCACACTACAGGACTGAAACAGGACTAGACCAGCGCCCACCACAGACACGAGGAGAATCTGATGAGATTTTAAATCTCCGATCGTAAAGACTTCAGCGGGATGTGGGGATGTAAACAGACACACCGAGGAACGACTCTGGACTTTTTAGTCATGATCTCCAGTCTCCAGTTGGGATGACTTTAGGTTCGTGCGTAAATGTTCTAATCCTCCTTCTCCAGCTGTTAGTGTCTTCTCCCCCACACCAGGGGGTTACCAGTTCCAGTACCTGTAGGGCAGGGGGGGCTCCTCCTCGCTCGTGCCCAGGCCGGGGCTCAGCTCTGGGGGGTAGATGAAGACCGTGTGCTCACTGCTCTGGACCTCCTCCTCAATCAACCGACAATCCTCTGACCCCTCCAACTGCAACAGACAACAGGACTAAACCAGGACTAGACCAGGACTAGACCAGGACTAGACCTGGACTAAACCAGGACTAGACCAGGACTAGACCTGGACTAAACCAGGACTAAAACAGGACTAAAACAGGACTAAACCAGGACTAGACCAGGACTAAACCAGGACTAAAACAGGACTAAACCAGGACTAAAACAGGACTAAACCAGGACTAGACCAGGACTAAACCAGGACTAAACCAGGACTAAACCAGGACTAAACCAGGACTAGACCTGGACTAGACCTGGACTAGACCTGGACTAAAACAGGACTAACACAGGACTAGACCAGGACTAAACCAGGACTAGACCAGGACTAGACCAGGACTAGACCAGGACTAGACCAGGACTGAAACAGGACTGAAACAGGACTAAAACCGGACTGAACCAGGACTGAACCAGGACTAGACCAGGACTAGACCAGGACTGAAACAGGACTAAACCAGGACTGAAACAGGACTAAACCAGGACTGAAACAGGACTAAACCAGGACTAGACCAGGACTAGACCAGGACTAGACCAGGACTAAACCAGGACTGAAACAGGACTAAACCAGGACTAAACCAGGACTGAAACAGGACTAAACCAGGACTAGACCAGGACTAGACCAGGACTAGACCAGGACTAGACCAGGACTAGACCAGGACTGAAACAGGACTGAAACAGGACTGAAACAGGACTGAAACAGGACTGAAACAGGACTGAAACAGGACTGAAACAGGACTGAAACAGGACTGAAACAGGACTGGACCAGGACTGGACCAGGACTGGACCAGGACTTGACAGGAGTAAAGTAGGTCTAAACCAGATCTAAACCAAATTAAAACCCGGTCCAAAGCAGGTCTAACCCCGGTCTTTGTACCTTCTCCACACAGTCGTCGAAGAAGGCGAGTCCTGCGTCTTTGTCACTGACGAAGGAGCACTCCTCAATGAAGCGGCTGAACATCTGAGTCCGAGTGAGAAGAGAGAAGAACTTCTGATGAGAGCGCTCTCGACTGCGGAGGAAACCTGAACACAAGACGTAGAAAAGGAGGAAATACATAAGGAAACCTGAACACGAGAAATGAGGACTGTGCCAAAAGTGAAAAGATCGACAGATCACAATCTAAACTTTAATGGATGTCGATCATAAGGCACGCACATTTTACCGGACAGATCTATGGGCCTGTGGTGGTAAGAGCGCGGTGCTGAAGACGTGTCACCGTTTCTGTTGTTTAGGCGAATGCTCCGAGTCAGGGACTTCATGTCTCCTCTGGTGTTTCACACGTTTTGATTTGAGTCTGACTAAAAGTCTCTGATCCGGCCGCAGCTCCTCACCTTTTCTCCTCTTTGTTCTGGAGTTTTCTAACCGTTTATGAGTTTAACTTAAGATCTCATTTAGCACACGGACATCACACGTGTTTCTGTTGACTGCGGTAACGTGCGTACGCTTTTAGGCTTAATATATTTAACATTTAAATGTGGATTGGAAGGAGTAAAAGTGGAGGAAGGAGCCAGGGGAAGGTAAAAATGTCTAATAAACAGATCGTAGCTTTAATACTTTAATTTATCCTTCTCTTGTTGACTTGGTTTCAGAATAATTTAGTTTGAAAAATACAATAATAAAAACCTGCACTGTGCAACTTTTCTAGCGGAGGACTTGCTACTTGTTTGTCTCTATGGAGATGTTACTGCTTTGTCTAGAATGTTCCACAATATAGATTAAACCAATCACAAGCAGGTTACAGCACTACGCTGCATTACAGGTCAGATCTGTGGAGAGTCGCCACTATTCACAAAAGGAATTGCTGTATTTTTGAGCAACAGAAACACCTGTAATGAATGATAGATATGTTTAATGTCATACCATGGAACATTCCAGACAAAGCTATAACATCACCATGGAGACAAGTGGGTAGTGGACCCTCCACCAGAAAAGTTCCGCAGTGCACCTTTAAGTTATTCAAAGACTTTAGAGACAAAAATAAAATGGCTCCATTTAGTAAATCGATCCAAACTGTTGAGGAACGATCTGAGGTGTGCTTTTGTGCAGTGAGACAGAGGGACAGAGGGACAGTGAGACAGAGGGACAGTGAGACAGAGGGACAGAGGGACAGTGAGACAGAGGGACAGTGAGACAGAGGGACAGAGCGACAGAGGGACAGTGAGACAGTGAGACAGAGGGACAGTGAGACAGAGGGACAGTGAGACAGAGGGACAGAGCGACAGAGGGACAGTGAGACAGAGGGACAGAGCGACAGAGGGACAGTGAGACAGAGGGACAGAGCGACAGAGGGACAGTGAGACAGAGGGACAGTGAGACAGAGGGACAGAGCGACAGTGAGACAGAGGGACAGTGAGACAGAGGGACAGTGAGACAGTGAGACAGTGAGACAGAGGGACAGTGAGACAGAGGGACAGAGCGACAGAGGGACAGTGAGACAGAGGGACAGTGAGACAGAGGGACAGTGAGACAGAGGGACAGAGCGACAGTGAGACAGAGGGACAGTGAGACAGAGGGACAGTGAGACAGTGAGACAGTGAGACAGAGGGACAGTGAGACAGAGGGACAGTGAGACAGAGGGACAGAGCGACAGTGAGACAGAGGGACAGAGCGACAGAGGGACAGTGAGACAGAGGGACAGTGAGACAGAGGGACAGTAAGGCAGAGGGACAGTGAGACAGAGGGACAGTGGTACAGTTGGACACTGAGACAGTGAGACAGAGGGACAGTGAGACAGTTGGACAGTGTGGGACAGTGGGGGACAGTTGGACAGTGTGGGACAGAGTGGGACAGTTGGACAGTGAGAAAGTTGGACAGTGGGACAGTCAGACAGTAGGACAGTTGGACAGTGTCTGACAGTCAGACACTGTCCAATAGTGGGACAGTTGGACAGTGGGACAGTTGGACAGTGAGACAGTTAGACAGTGTGGGACAGTGTGGGACAGTGTGGGACAGTGGGGGACAGTGGGACAGTGTGGGACAGTGTGGGACAGTGAGACTGTGGGACAGTTGGACAGAGTGGGACAGTGTGGTACAGTTGGACAGTGGGACAGTTGGAGAGTGGGACAGTGAGACAGTGGGACAGTGTGGTACAGTTTGGTACAGTGGGACAGTGTGGTACAGTTGGACAGTGGGACAGTTGGAGAGTGGGACAGTGAGACAGTTGGACAGTGGGACAGTTGGAGAGTGGGACAGTGAGACAGTGGGACAGTGTGGGACAGTGTGGTACAGTGTGGTACAGTTTGGTACAGTTTAGTACAGTTTGGTACAGTTTAGTACAGTTTGGTACAGTTTAGTACAGTGAGACAGTAGGACAGTTGGACAGAGTGGGACAGTGAGGCAGTGGGACAGTGACACAGTTGGACAGTTGGACAGTGGGACAGTACCGTGCAGGTCGAACAGGGAGCTGGCGTCCGTAGCCTTCTCAGACGGCGCCTGGGTGATGGGACGCAGGAACGAGCGGTATCCTTTCAAAATGGCCGCCATGAAAGACAGAAAGGCTTCCTGTATGTCCAACTCCAGAGACGCTCGACTCCGCCCACTGCTCAGCTCCCACGAATCAGAGAGGGTCAGCTCCAAGAGCCCGTCGCCGGGCAGAGGATGACCTGCACCAACAAACAACAACTCGCATTATGACAAACAAAACTGTTTATGTTGAGACTAGACCAGGACTAGACCAGGACTAGACCAGGACTAGACCAGGACTAGACCAGGACTAGACCAGGACCGAACCGGGACTAGACCAGGACTAGACCAGGACTAGACCAGGACTAGACCAGGACTAGACCGGGATCAGACCAGGACCGAACCGGGACTAGACCAGGACTAGACCAGGACTTTTATTCTATTAGATTTGTGTTTTTTATTTTTTTTATCATTAAACTGCAGATTCCCATTTGAAAATATCATTTTAAAAAAGTTGTTCACAGAGATTTTAAACATGTGCAGAACTTTGGACAGTGATTCTGTTTACAGTGAACAGAAATAAACTTGACCTTAGCTGCTACTACTACTACTACTACTACTACTACTACTACTACTACTACTACTACTACTACTACTACTACTACTACTAATGTTACTGTTACTGCTCCCACTTAAATTCCGGCCTAACTGTCCGGTTCTGTTGTAGATTTGGTATTTCAGTTGTAGATTTGGTATTTCAGTTGTAGATTTGGTATTTCAGTTGTAGATTTGACATTTCTGTTGTAGATTTGGTATTTGCCGCAGACACAGACCGTCCAGCAGCTGTTGGTGCAGAGAGCGCAGCGAGTTGAGCAGGTTTTTACAGGCTTTCTTTGGGAGAATCTTCCACGAAATGGCCTTCTTCTCCTCACAGCTGTGGACACAACACAACATGTTTGTGTAGGTCTAAACTTCAGGCTCAGAGGCTTTTTCACAGAATAAGACCTCAGTGATTCTTAGAGATTTACAACAACCAACTGAAAAAGTACTTTAGATTTAACAGTGGGTCATTTTGCTGTTGTATTGCGTGTAGTTTGTTTTCTCACTGGTAGATGGCGCTGGTGTCCAGGTCCACGCAGCTCACGTCGGGAGGGGGCCGGTGCAGGTCAAAGTAACGAGAGTCCACTCCCACGATGAAGGGACAGGGGGCGCTCAAGACATCGGCCAGAGCCAGAGGACACAGAGGGACGTAGGGACACGCCCAGTGGAACGGAAACAGCAGCTGAAACACAACGACAAACACGTGTTTTAACTGGGTTTGAACCGGTCCCTGTTTTGTCCTGAGCGCTCGTTTTCATGTAACGTCACCTCACAGATGGATAAATTAGAAATATTAGACTAGTGTTTCCTAAAGTGGGGTCCTGGTCCCCCTGGTGGGCATCAGAGGCACTGCAGGGGGCCCAAATTATGTTTACACAATAAGCAAATATGAAATCAAACGTACTGTATATTTGTTTAGGATTACTACATGAGCACTGCTTTTTACAACTTTAAACCTAAAAACATTAACAAGTTTTAGGTTAAAAAGGAAGTTGTTTATAATTCAGAATATTATGACGTCATGAGGCCCAGAGGGGGATTTTGGGATTAGACAAACAAATAGAATCATTAAAAACAACAAGAGGCTCCCACCCGTTAGAATACACTACATTTTCAATTTCAGATAAGCAAAAAGTCTTGGTGAGTCCCACTTCAGTCTTGATTCAATCCTGGTTCAGTCCTGGTGTAGTCCTGGTTGAGTCCTGGTTCAGTCTCAGTCCCGGTCTCAGTCCGGTCTCAGTCCGGTCTCAGTCCGGTCTCAGTCCCAGTCTCAGTCCCGGTCTCAGTCCCGTCTCAGTCCCGTCTCAGTCCCGTCTCAGTTCCGTCTCAGTTCCGTCTTAGTCCCGGTCTCAGTCCCGTCTTAGTTCTGTCTCAGTCCCGGTCTCAGTCCCGGTCTCAGTTCCGTCTCAGTCCCGGTCTCAGTTCCGTCTCAGTCCCGGTCTCAGTCCCGTCTCAGTCCCGTCTCAGTCCCGTCTCAGTCCCGTCTCAGTTCCGTCTCAGTCCCGGTCTCAGTCCCGTCTTAGTTCTGTCTCAGTCCCGTCTTAGTTCTGTCTCAGTTCCGTCTCAGTCCCGGTCTCAGTCCCGTCTCAGTCCCGTCTCAGTCCCGGTCTCAGTTCCGGTCTCAGTTCCGGTCTCAGTCCCGGTCTCAGTCCCGTCTTAGTTCTGTCTCAGTCCCGGTCTCAGTCCCGTCTCAGTCCCGGTCTCAGTCCCGTCTTAGTTCCGTCTCAGTTCCGTCTCAGTCCCGGTCTCAGTCCCGGTCTCAGTCCCGTCTTAGTTCTGTCTCAGTTCCATCTCAGTCCCGGTCTCAGTCCCGTCTCAGTCCCGGTCTCAGTCCCGGTCTCAGTCCCGTCTTAGTCCCGGTCTCAGTCCCGGTCT
The DNA here is from genome assembly GCA_029959045.1 of Taenioides sp. WSHXM2023. NCBI lineage: Eukaryota > Metazoa > Chordata > Actinopteri > Gobiiformes > Gobiidae > Taenioides > Taenioides sp. WSHXM2023. The sequence goes on from CM057091.1 coordinate 1,498,670, forward strand.
CAGTCCCGGTCTCAGTCCCGTCTTAGTTCGGTCTCAGTCCCGGTCTCAGTCCCGGTCTCAGTCCCGTCTTAGTTCTGTCTCAGTTCCGTCTCAGTCCCGGTCTCAGTCCCGTCTTAGTTCTGTCTCAGTCCCGGTCTCAGTCCCGTCTCAGTTCCGGTCTCAGTTCCGGTTCAGTCCCGGTCTCAGTTCCGGTTCAGTCCCGGTCTCAGTCCCGTCTTAGTTCTGTCTCAGTCCCGGTCTCAGTCCCGGTCTCAGTCCCGGTCTCAGTCCCGGTCTCAGTCCCGTCTCAGTTCCGGTCTCAGTCCCGGTCTCAGTTCCGGTCTAGTCCCGGTCTCAGTCCCGTCTTAGTTCTGTCTCAGTTCCGTCTCAGTCCCGGTCTCAGTTCCGTCTCAGTCCCGGTCTCAGTCCCGTCTTAGTTCTGTCTCAGTTCCGTCTCAGTCCCGGTCTCAGTTCCGTCTCAGTCCCGGTCTCAGTCCCGTCTTAGTTCCGTCTCAGTCCCGGTCTCAGTCCCGTCTCAGTCCCGTCTCAGTTCCGGTCTCAGTTCCGGTTCAGTCCCGGTCTCAGTTCCGGTTCAGTCCCGGTCTCAGTCCCGTCTTAGTTCTGTCTCAGTTCCGTCTCAGTCCCGGTCTCAGTCCCGGTCTCAGTCCCGTCTCAGTTCCGGTCTCAGTCCCGGTCTCAGTTCCAGTCTCAGTCCCGGTCTCAGTCCCGTCTTAGTTCGGTCTCAGTTCCGTCTCAGTCCCGGTCTCAGTTCCGTCTCAGTCCCGGTCTCAGTCCCGTCTTAGTTCTGTCTCAGTTCCGTCTCAGTCCCGGTCTCAGTTCCGTCTCAGTCCCGTCTCAGTTCCGTCTCAGTCCCGGTCTCAGTCCCGGTCTCAGTCCCGGTCTCAGTCCCGTCTCAGTCCCGTCTTAGTTCTGTCTCAGTTCCGTCTCAGTCCCGGTCTCAGTTCCGTCTCAGTCCCGTCTTAGTTCCGTCTCAGTTCCGTCTCAGTCCCGGTCTCAGTCCCGTCTTAGTTCCGTCTCAGTCCCGGTCTCAGTTCCGTCTCAGTCCCGGTCTCAGTCCCGTCTTAGTTCGGTCTCAGTTCCGTCTCAGTCCCGTCTTAGTTCCGTCTCAGTTCCGTCTCAGTCCCGGTCTCAGTCCCGTCTTAGTTCCGTCTCAGTCCCGGTCTCAGTCCCGGTCTCAGTCCCGGTCTCAGTCCCGTCTCAGTTCTGGTCTCAGTCCCGGTCTCAGTTCCGGTCTAGTCCCGGTCCAGACTCACAGAGCCCAGGGCCTCGGTGACGCTGGTGAGCACAGAGGGTCTGAGGGAGTGGATGAGGATCTTGTGTTCGGTCAGAGCCAGAACCACAAGAGTCACGGCGTTTTCTGGAGCCAGGTTCAGGAGCAGAGCAGAGACACTCCCACCGCTGAGGAGACAGGGACAGGCCTGTCAATTATTCTGTTTTTATTATGAGAAAACAGCACCAGAAAATACAGACAATAAATGATAATACTGAAAATATTTTATATCACTGACACGAAAACCAAAAACCAAAAACCAGGATCAGCCTTATAATAATATTCATACCACACACCATACAACTGTACAACACTGTGCAACAACACTGTGCAACAACACTGTGCAACAACACTGTGCAACAACACTGTACAACAACACTGTGCAACAACACTGTACAACAACACTGTACAACAACACTGTGCAACAACACTGTACAACAACACTGTGCAACAACACTGTACAACAACACTGTGCAACAACTGGATTCTCACGATATTTGTGAGTTCACCAACTCAGGAGAATCCATCTTGAGGTGCTCCCGCTGTTCGGTTTAAATTGCACCCCGCAGTAGTCGGCCCAATCACAGAGCTGCTATGGCGGGGGGGTAATTTTTTTGTAATACAGATTTGATGAACACATCTGTATTACAAAAACGGCTGCATTGGTTTTTTGGACATGTTCCTCTGCAGCGTGACACTTGTTTTGGTTCTGGATACGTCATTTTGACAGGTTTGCTGTGATTGGCTCAAAAGAACCCGGTGGGTGGGCACTCGGGCGGTTCGTCCAATCAGCTCGAGACATTCTGCTTCAAGTCCCTCCTTTTTCTAAACACTTTCAGTGGGAGCCGTTCAGACGGAGAATATGAAGGACTCAGATACACAGATCAGTCTGGTTACAACAACTCAGCCTTATGTACCAGAGAACCCTGTGTCCTGTCAATCATCATCTTTGCACTGTTTTCACTATGACCTCTTGGATAACAGATATATATTTTATTACTATATTTCTATATTTTATTTTTACTTGTACTTGTATGTAAACATTATAGAATTATTTAATTATTGTGATGTGTGAGCTACTCTCCAAGTATTTTGTCTTGTGGATCAATAAAGTTTGTCTAAGTCTAAATAAAATGACGGTTAGCCCTAGTTAGCCGACATGTAATGGACGTGATGTTACAGCGGAAATGCTCATGTGCCTGTGACATAACAATCCTGGAAAATTCAAAATGTACTTTGAGTGCAGAGAGGGAGCAGACCTACTGAACAAGTTTCATGAAACAAGCGTGACTAAAGCAAAATACAACTGCAGGCGTGTTTTTGATGAGGGAACAACGTTCTAACACAGGTAAAAGCTCAAAGAAAGAGCATTCTGCAGAATCTGTGTTTTTAAATAAAATCTATTCTGCAAAATCTGCAGCTTTTAACCGTGTTAGTTGTTTTCCTTCATCATTTACTCACCTGAACTTTTATTTGGACTGATTCATGTTTAAGGAATCTTTTGTGAATTGTGTTCACTGACAATGGCAATAAAAGTTTTCTGATTCTGATTAATCGCTTATTTTCAAGACGCCATTGCTCTGATCTCTCCCCGTTTTCAGCTCCACCGGTACATGCCCACTGTGACACGCCCACTGTGACACGCCCACTGTGACACTCCCACTGTGACACTCCCACTGTGACACGCCCACTGTGACACGCCCACTGTGACACGCCCACTGTGACACTCCCACTGTGACACGCCCACTGTGACACGCCCACTGTGACACTCCCACTGTGACACTCCCACTGTGACACTCCCACTGTGACACTGTGACACTCCCACTGTGACACGCCCACTGTGACACGCCCACTGTGACACTGACACTCCCACTGTGACACGCCCACTGTGACACTCCCACTGTGACACGCCCACTGTGACACTCCCACTGTGACACTCCCACTGTGACACGCCCACTGTGACACTCCCACTGTGACACTCCCACTGTGACACTCCCACTGTGACACTGTGACACTCCCACTGTGACACGCCCACTGTGACACTCCCACTGTGACACTCCCACTGTGACACGCCCACTGTGACACTGTGACACTCCCACTGTGACACTCCCACTGTGACACGCCCACTGTGACACGCCCACTGTGACACTCCCACTGTGACACTCCCACTGTGACACGCCCACTGTGACACTCCCACTGTGACACTCCCACTGTGACACGCCCACTGTGACACTGTGACACTCCCACTGTGACACTCCCACTGTGACACTCCCACTGTGACACGCCCACTGTGACACGCCCACTGTGACACTCCCACTGTGACACTCCCACTGTGACACTCCTACTGTGACACGCCCACTGTGACACGCCCACTGTGACACGCCCACTGTGACACGCCCACTGTGACACGCCCACTGTGACACGCCCACTGTGACGTCACTTCCTTCTCCAGTTCGATGTTCTTCATGGTGACACTCGTAGGTTTGGGCAGCGTCGCGTCGTCGTTTTGGTCCAAATGTAAAAAAAAACGCTCTGCTCTAGTGCAGCTGTCCACAGGAGGGACCACAGCCTGGTTTAGTCCTGGTTAGTCCTGGTTTAGTCCTGGTTCAGTCCTGATTCAGTCCTGGTTCAGTCCTGGTTCAGTCCTGCTTTAGTCCTGCTTTAGTCCTGCTTTAGTCCTGCTTTAGTCCTGGTTTGGTCCCGGTTTGGTCCTAGTTTAGGCCTGGTTTGATTCTATCCATAGGAGGGGTCCACGTGGCGTTTTTCGTTTGTCGTCATGACGTTTTCGTCCACGTCAGCTCCATTGGACTCCACAGTTTTCTAACGCGGGCATGCAGTAGAACGAGTGTTTTCAGAATAAAATCTAAACTTTCTTGACTAAAAGTTTCATAGATTTAGTCAAATGAATGGTGTGAAATGAAAATGCTGAAAGTGCAGTACCTGAGAGGGAGAGGCGAGGACACGGGCTGGCTCAGGATCAGACTGTCGTGAGGAGACAGCTGTGGACACAGGAGCTCAGTTTACTCACAATAAATGAGCTTAAAGCTACACTATGGAACTTTTCTGGTCCTCGTCTGCATTGTGTTGTTATTGCTTTGCCAAGAATGTTCCACAGACTGGCTTTAAAGTTGTCTGGGGAAAAGAAGTCTTGATTCTAGCTCTGGGTTCAGTCCTGGTTCAAGTCCTGGTTCAAGATGCGTTTAAAGCTGTATGCCATGAGTCCAGCAGGTGGCAGACTCTCACCCAGAAAAATTACAGAGTGCATCTTTAATCGGGACTTTCCTCTGACAGGTGAATCAGGGTCTCACCTGCACCAGGATCCGGGGCCTCTGAGGAGAAGGGAACGGGACTTTGTGCATGAAATGAGAAATGTGTCTGAAAACAAGAAGAGTTATTCATTTAAAATAGTGAAAAGGTTTGGAGTTGGTTTAGTCCTGGTTTAGTCCTGGTTTAGTCCTGATTCATGCCCAGTTTGGTCCTGGTCTAGTCCTGGTTCAGTCCCATCTCAGTCTTGCTTTAGCTCTGGTCCAGTCCTAGTTAAGTCCTGGTTTAATCCTGGTTGTAGTCCTGGTTTTAGTCCCTCTTCAATTTCGGTCGAGTCCTGGTTTAATCCTGTCCAGCCCTGTTTAGTCCCAGTTCAGTCCCGGTCCAGTCCCGGTCCAGTCCCGGTTCAGTTCCAGTTAAGTCCTGGTCCAGTCCCGGTCCAGTCCCAGTTCAGTCCCAGTTAAGTCCCGGTCCAGTCCCGGTCCAGTCCCGGTTCAGTTCCAGTTAAGTCCCAGTCCAGTCCCGGTCCAGTCCCAGTTCAGTCCCAGTTAAGTCCCAGTCCAGTCCCGGTCCAGTCCCGGTTCAGTCCCAGTTAAGTCCCAGTCCAGTCCCGGTCCAGTCCCGGTTCAGTTCCAGTTAAGTCCTGGTCCAGTCCCGGTCCAGTCCAGTCCTGGTCTAGTCCCGGTCCAGTCCTGGTCCAGTCCCAGTCCAGTCTCGGTTCAGTCCCGGTCCAGTCCTGGTCCACTCTCGGTTCAGTCCCGGTCTAGTCCCGGTCCAGTCCAGTCCCGGTCCAGTCCCGGTCCAGTCCTGGTCCAGTCCCAGTCCAGTCCCAGTCCAGTCTCGGTTCAGTCCCGGTCTGGTCTAGTCTCGGTTCAGTCCCAGTCCAGTCCCGGTCCAGTCCCAGTCCAGTCTCGGTTCAGTCCCGGTCCAGTCCCAGTCCAGTCCCGGTCCAGTCCCGGTCCAGTCCCGGTCCAGTCCCGGTCCAGTCCCGGTCCAGTCCTCACTTCTCGATGGGCAGGGCGTGGGGGCCGGAGATGGAGTATCTGTAGAGAAACGTGAGGAACTTCCTGAATGCGTCGAAGAACGGCCAATGGGAGAGCAGACAGACGCTCTTGGTGGTGTGGACGACGCCCTGTGATTGGTGCTCGTTAGCGCCCTCATCAGGACACCTCGGGGTACTGCACGTCTTTGAGTCCAAGCCCAGTTTGAGGCGCTGCTGCTCACTCAGACACTCCAGAGGGAAAGGCTCGTAGAACTGGATCGCTGCTCCATAAACCTGAACCAAACACAGGATAAAAGAGAAGTCCTGGTTCAGACCTGGTTCAGACCTGGTTCAGACCTGGTTCAGACCTGGCTCAGTCCTGGTTCAGTCCTGGATCAAAAATGGTTCAGATCTGGCTCAGTCCTGGCTCAGTTCCGCTTCAGTCCTGGTTCTATTAACAAGTGAAGCACCAAACTCTCATATAACAGAAGTTCTATATTTTGCTCTGATACGAGAATATTCAGAGATGTTTTTGAAACTTTAGAGACACTTGATACTGGGGAGGAGACGAGATCGACCAATTCTGACGCAGATAATTAGTGTTTAAGTTTGTAAAAAGAGGCAGGAGGAGCTGGAGCGACTGAACAGAGGAGCAGCTCCAGTTTTAGTCTAATAATATAAATAAAACATCTAACATATTGTAATAATCAGCAGTGATGCATGTGAAGATCTACACTGATTAAAGGATTACACAGAAATAAACAAATATTTTTGTTGATATTTTATTCATGGACAGAGTACCTTCTCTCCGGAGGCGGCCGTCAGGACAAAGGTGGAGAACACAGGGAGCGAGGGATGAGTGTCACAAGGCCACACCTCCAGACACGCCCCCATCGGCAAACAGAAGAGAGGGACCGACTCGGGGAGGGGGAAAGAGGAGTGGTCCTGCTCAGGGTAACGAGAGAACAGACCTGGAACAGAGAGAGAGACAGAAGAATGAGAGAAAGGAGAGAGGAGAGGGAGGGATTGACCCAGGGAAAGAGGAGTGGTCCTGCTCAGGGTAACAAGAGAACAGACCTGGAACAGAGAGACAGAGAGGTGGACTCACCTGCTTTGTACGCCAGGGTGTTGGTTTTAGTCACAGATTTCTTATAGCACAGATAAACTGGAGTCCCCCACTGAAACAACAACAGAAGAAATTAGACCTGGTTTAGACCTGGTTTAGTCCTGGTTTAGTCCTGGTTTAGTCATTGGTTTGGTCCTGGTTTAGTCCCGGTCCAGTCCCGGTCCAGTCCCGGTCCAGTCCCGGTTCAGTCCTGGGTTAGTCCTGGTCCTGTCCTGGTCCTGGTTTAGTCCTGGTCCAGTCCTGGTCCAGTCCCGGTCCAGTGCCGGTCCAGTGCCGGTCCAGTGCTGGTCCAGTCTTGCTTCAGTCCTGGTTTAGTCCTGGTCCAGTCCCGGTCCAGTCCTGGTCCTGGTTCAGAGTCCTGGTCCAGTCCCGGTCTAGTCCCGGTCCAGTGCCGGTCCAGTGCTGGTCCAGTCCTGCTTCAGTCCTGGTTTAGTCCTGGTCCAGTCCCGGTCCAGTCCTGGTCCTGGTTCAGAGTCCTGGTCCTGGACCAGTCTTGGTTCAGAGTCCTGGTCCTGGTCCAGTCTTGGTCCAGTCCCGGTCCAGTCCCGGTCCAGTCCCGGTCCTGTCCCGGTCCTGTCCCGGTCCTGTCCCGGTCCAGTCCCGGTCCAGTCCCGGTCCTGTCCCGGTCCTGTCCAGTCCCGGTCCAGTCCCGGTCCTGTCCCGGTCCAGTCCTGGTCCTGGTTCAGAGTCCTGGTCCTGCTCCAGTCTTGGTCCTGTCCCGGTCCTGTCCCGGTCCAGTCCCGGTCCAGTCCCGGTCCTGTCCCGGTCCAGTCCCGGTCCTGTCCCGGTCCAGTCCCGGTCCTGTCCCGGTCCAGTCCCGGTCCTGTCCCGGTCCTGTCCTGTCCCGGTCCTGTCCCGGTCCTGTCCTGTCCCGGTCCTGTCCCGGTCCTGTCCCGTCCCGGTCCAGTCCCGGTCCTGTCCTGTCCCGGTCCTGTCCCGGTCCTGTCCCGGTCCTGTCCTGTCCCGGTCCTGTCCCGGTCCTGTCCCGGTCCTGTCCCGGTCCAGTCCCGGTCCTGTCCCGGTCCAGTCCCGGTCCAGTCCCGGTCCAGTCCCGGTCCTGTCCCGGTCCTGTCCAGTCCCGGTCCTGTCCCGGTCCTGTCCAGTCCCGGTCCAGTCCCGGTCCAGTCCCGGTCCTGTCCCGGTCCAGTCCTGGTCCTGGTTCAGAGTCCTGGTCCTGCTCCAGTCTTGGTCCTGTCCCGGTCCTGTCCCGGTCCAGTCCCGGTCCAGTCCCGGTCCTGTCCCGGTCCAGTCCCGGTCCTGTCCCGGTCCAGTCCCGGTCCAGTCCCGGTCCTGTCCTGTCCCGGTCCTGTCCCGGTCCTGTCCCGTCCCGGTCCAGTCCCGGTCCTGTCCTGTCCCGGTCCTGTCCCGGTCCTGTCCCGGTCCTGTCCCGGTCCAGTCCCGGTCCTGTCCTGGTCCAGTCCCGGTCCAGTCCCGGTCCAGTCCCGGTCCTGTCCCGGTCCTGTCCAGTCCCGGTCCTGTCCCGGTCCTGTCCAGTCCCGGTCCAGTCCCGGTCCAGTCCCGGTCCTGTCCCGGTCCAGTCCTGGTCCTGGTTCAGAGTCCTGGTCCTGGTCCAGTCTTGGTTCAGTCCCGGTCCAGTCCCGGTCCTGTCCCGGTCCAGTCCCGGTCCTGTCCTGTCCCGGTCCAGTCCCGGTCCTGTCCTGTCCCGGTCCTGTCCCGGTCCTGTCCCGGTCCAGTCCCGGTCCTGTCCCGGTCCTGTCCCGGTCCAGTCCCGGTCCAGTCCCGGTCCAGTCCCGGTCCAGTCCCGGTCCTGTCCCGGTCCTGTCCCGGTCCAGGTCCGGTCCTGTCCCGGTCCAGTCCCGGTCCTGTCCCGGTCCTGTCCCGGTCCAGTCCCGGTCCTGTCCCGGTCCTGGCCCGGTCCAGTCCCGGTCCTGTACCATGGTGGAGTTGAGGTTGCGGTCCACTCTGCAGTACGTGTGTGGGGTGGTCTCTCCCTTGCTGGGCTGAATGACGCAGATGTCAGTGAGCGCCAGGCTGTGCTGCTGCCCCCTGCTGGCTCTTCTGTAGGAGATGTAGATTCTTTGGGGCGTGTTTCCGCTGATGCTGGCGACCCGTCCTCCAGGTGTGGTCTGGACCAGAGCACAGCCGGGCTTCAGACGCTCCTTCCACTCATACAGCACTCTACAGAGGGGCCGAAACACAAATGTAAACGTGTCAACTCAAGACTCCCCCCTACTGGCAGCAGAGGGAACTACATCTGAACCAGAGACTGACCCACAGACTGAAAGAACTGGACTGAGGGACGTCCATATTATATTGTATTATATTGTTTCCTCCTCAAAAACACCTGGAGTTGTGTTTGTTTCATTCACATGTTTGAGGAACTCTTTATTATTAGTCTGTCTACATCTCCAAAGCTCCAAACGCTCTGTTCCACCTTGTGATGTCATCAAGTGGTAGTTTTCAAGTGAACAGCTCCTTTTACCTTTAGTTCAGTCGAGATCAGCAATTCCAGGACTGAAATGATCCAAATGATTCTAGTGAAGGTGTGTGGAGTTTAAAAACACTGTGGAGCACTTCCTGTATGACCATATGACAAGGTGAGAGATGAACTCAGCCTAAATCTGCAGGGTTTTTGTGCTAAACACGTGTGAATGAAACAAAACACAACTCCAGGGGGGTATTCCATGAAGCAGAAGTGAAAGCCTGACTTATTTGGCCAATCCAGGCTTGTTAAAGCCTCAGTTCTGTTCCACCAAAGTGACGAACCAGAGGTGACGCTGAGTTACTGCAGTAACAAACGCCCGGAAACAAACCTGGACCAGATGAACTGTCAAGATTATTTTAGCTCTGTCTCCAAGAACATCTAAAGAAGCCGTTTGTCAAAAGTTTCAGCTCGTGCATCACACACTTGTGTCAGAACATCTGTCTCTGTCTGATAAAGTTTAAAAAGTGACTTTTATAGTCGCGTGCCACATGTGTGTGGACGCTGCACTCACCACAAAGGCACAAACCATAGAAAAGCCTGTGGGATTATTTCATTCAGATGCCCTGCACGTGGCTGTTGTGAGGAGCAGTGTAGCTTTTCCACACAGACAGACGCTGGTTTGGAGTCTGAGGAGGACAGTGGGTTCTGTCTGTTTTCTCCTTCATCACGTCTGTCTCCCTCTCTCTTCATTCCCTCGTCTCTCGCTCTCTGTCAAACTGAAACACGTCGGCCCCGAGTTTATCGTTTCTTCTCGGCGACATGTGAAGTGTTCAGTTACAGCTTCACGTTTACGCACAGTGGAACTTTTTGATCTGACCTTCTCAGAGTCACCGCGCACACACAGAGCAGCTTAAACTTCAGGCCTGAGCTTTGGTCAGACTCAGGTTTATTTCATGGAACGAGTTGAGGCTTAAACTGGAGATGGAGCGAGTTTCAGCTCAGGGTTTCAGGATAAGCCTGGACTTGTTAAACGAGTTTGATGGAACACCTCCTGGTCTGTTTGTGATGAGGAAACTACATTAGAACATAGATCAGAAAATAGGGGCCTGTATTTCCCTTCTGTGTTTTTCCGAGTTGTTTTGCGCAGTATGAGCTCAGTATACCCAACATGCAGGCTGCTGGTGCTCTTACCCCAGGTCAGTGAGCGGAGGTTTGTCCCGCCCTCTCCTGTAGCAGAGGAACACCTGAGGAGCCATCAGACCTCCACTGTTCAGGTCAGCGCTCAGGCCGCTGGGCGTGGTCTCCACACAGGTGTATCCAGGTGGAGGCTCCTCCCCCTGAGAGCGCAGCAGCACCGTCACGTCTGTGATGGGAGGGGGAGGGGGGGGGGGCGCGGGGGAGGGGGTCCTCGAGAGGGGACGAGGGGTCCGTCAGACCTATCACACAGAACGAGAACATGTGTGAACGAAACAAAACAACTCCAGGTATGTTTGTGATGAGGAAACTACATCATGGGGGTATTCCACAAAGAGCTACAGTGACAGTCTGGTTTATCTGGGCCATCCGGGCTTGTCAAATGTTCCATTTATAACAGAAATGAGAAAATAAAAGTGTCTGACCTGCCACCACAAAGTAATCCGCCACACGCTGCTCCATTTCTGCCCATCAGGGGGCGCTGTCCTGGGGTCTGATGGAGCCTGGGGTCCTGACAGGGCTGGGACCTACACTTTTCAGCACAAATAACAATACGACCAAATAAATAAAAAAATAAAAACAAATAAACTACAATTCTACAGGTTTACTGTATATAAGACCCAAGAGTACACCTGTGCCTGAGCTGTACCTGTGCAGTTTAACTCACGATTGAACTGAGTCAAAACCAGGACTAAACCAGGTCTAAACCTGGTCTAAACCAGGTCTAAACCTGGTCTAAACCAGCTAATGATTTTAAATGGCGTAACATAAATCAATTAAATGCAGTGTTTATTTGTGGTGGGACATATAGATTTTCTCACGTTTTTTCCTTCAAAGATCATAGTTTAGTGGTACCTACCCAGCTCTGGTCCTGGAGGTGGGGGTCCTGGAGGTGGGGGTCCTGGAGGAGGGGGTCCTGGAGGAGGGGGTCCTGGAGGTGGAGGTCCTGGAGGTGGAGGTCCTGGAGGTGGGTCAGTCCAGTACGGAAAACCTGGAGGAAGAAAAACAATAATAGAAATTATTATTCATAAGGCAGTTTCAGTTTAGTCCTGGTTTTAGTCCTGGTTTAGTCCTTGTTTTAATAATAATGCATCAGTTTTATACAGCGCTTTTCTGGACACTCAAAGACACTTTACAGGGCATTATTCATTCACTCAACACTCGGTGGTGATAAACTACTACTGTAGCCACAGCTGCCCTGGGGCAGACTGACTGAAGCGATGCTTCCAATCTGCGCCATCGGCTACTCCGACCACCACCAACACTCACGCACACACCACTTTCACACTAGGCAATGTGGGTGAAGTGCCTTGCCTAAGGACACAACGACAGTTTTTGCCACTGGCGCCCCCTTGTGGCTCCTGATTCTCCCAGCGTCTCCCATCCAAGTCCTGCCCAGGCCCGGCCCTGCTGAGCCTCTGAGATCTGAGGGGATCAGGCTTTGACAAGCCGGTACGGCCACAACTACCAGGACTAAAACCAGGCCAAACAGCTGGTTTTAGTCCTGGTTTAGTCCCAGTTTGGTTTAGTCCCGGTCTAGTCCTTGTTTTAGACCCGGTTTCGTCCCAGTTTAGTTCAGTCTAGTCCTTGTCTAGTCCTGGGTTAGTCCTTGTTTTAGTCCCGGTTTAGTCCTTGTTTTAGTCCTGGTTTAGTCCTGGTTTAGTCCTGGTTTAGTCCTTGTTTTAGTCCCGGTTTAGTCCTTGTATTAGTCCTGGTTTAGTCCTTGTTTTAGTCCCGGTTTAGTCCTGGTTTAGTCCTTGTTTTAGTCCCGGTTTAGTCCTTGTATTAGTCCTGGTTTAGTCCTTGTTTTAGTCCCGGTTTAGTCCCGGTTTAGTCCTGGTTTAGTCCTTGTTTTAGTCCTGGTTTAGTCCTTGTATTAGTCCTGGTTTAGTCCTTGTTTTAGTCCTGGTTTAGTCCCTGTTTAGTCCTTGTTTTAGTCCCGGTTTAGTCCTGGTTTAGTCCTCAGAAGTAGCTCCTGCTCTGATGTAACTCTGTGGGTCTCAGACGATGTATTTTTAGTCAGGGCATGACTCAAATGACTCGTGTTCATGTCTAATGTAATGCGTAGGATTCAACTAGGACTAAACCAGGACTAAACCTGGACTAAACCGGACTAAACCAGGACTAGACCAGGACTAGACCAGGACTAAACCAGGACTAGGGTGAAAGCGGGACAATGGTCTGCTCAGGGTCAGTGACAGCTGAAAAACTCAGAGGAATAAAACAAACAAACCTCCAGCTAAAAACAGCCGAGGAAACCACAGAGAGCAGAGGGAATATCTCCCGTCTCCCCCCGGAGCTCCAACACTCTGCTCCACCTCGTGACATCATCAGGTGTAGGGCTGCAGGTCGAAAAGGGGGCGTGGCCAAAGCTCTCCAAACTATTCTGTATATGAGCCAAAGTGCACTTACAGAACTACACCTGCAGGGGGCGCTCATGCAAAAACTACTATTTATACAGAAAAAAGGACGAGGAAACAGTGCATTTATACACAGAGTTTAATCTGACTTTTTACACAGAAATACCAAAAAAATACCAAATCTTCAGCTCACTCATCTAAATAAACGACTAAACTACAGCTCTAATCAGGTGTCAATCCAGAAGAGCTCCTCTGTGTTTTTAAAGTTCATTCACCTTTAGTCTAAGTCAGATCACATCCGATTTGTGAAGTTGTAGTGCATGTTTTTGTAGATTGGGTGATGTAGGCTTGTGGGCGGAGCCTTGTACAGAATCTTATTGCTAACGCTGAGGAAGGTTTGAATAGGGCCCAGGAGAGATCACTAGATGACTCAAACATGCATGGATGACTCTTAAACATCTTCAGGCATGTTTCTGATGAGGGAACGTTAGAACATGGTGCTCCAAAGTACATTTTACATAACACCCCCTCCAGTGTTTCCCATAAGCTTCGTTCAGACTCGGGTGGCACAAATACTTTCTGGGTTCATAGGTTTTTTTTTCATACAATTTGTGTAAATGTCACTTTTTGCCTGCATTCCACATTTAAAAGTCAATTTTTACACTAAAGTGACCCTTGCGAGCTTTAAGTCAAGTTTTAATACTGTTACCTTCTCAAAAAACACACCTGGAGTTGTGTTTTATGGAGGTGGAACAGAGCGTTTGGAGCTTTGGAGATGTAGACAGACGAATAATAAAGAGACAAAACACAACTCCAGGTCTGTTTTTGAGGAGTAACATCATTAAAACATGGATTAAAGGTCACAGGAGTCAGGTTTGTGTGGTGCAGGACCTTTAAAAACGAATAATAAACACAGATGGTTTGTTTCTGCTGTGACCTCATTGTTCTGTGTCTGGGGCAGATTCACAGGTGGCTCTGAACAGCTGAGAGTATTTTTAGAGCTTCTGTTAAACTTTTTTATATCCCTCATTCGAACAGCTCTGGGCTAAGACTGCTAAAAGTCAAAAATCAGATCTTATTTGATACTAAAGCTAGTATCGAAACTAGATTTTTCACAGTTATCGATACTAAAAAAGTCCCACCTACAGGACAGAACCTTTCCTGAATGTGTTTAGAACAATCTGGAGATGCATCACAACAAGTATCAGAGAACACAGACTAGTGTACACCCATGGACCTGGTTTAGACCTGGTTTAGACCTGGACCACTGAGGGATTACACAGATATAAGGACACATGAATAGAAAAGAAAGTTCTACCGTTTAACGTGGAAAATCACAGGACGTCGTCTAAAGAAAGAGGGTTTTTATTCTCATCATGGAGTCAGAATCGGTGTTCAGTATCGAGTCTGTTCTTTAGTATCGAAATCGTGTTCATCCTTGTGACGATACGCAATTTTCATTTTAATCATGACCCATGTGCACTTTGTTTCTATTGCCCATATTCATTGATAAATAAAGGTCACATTAAAGTCTAACAAGCCTCAGACAGAGCAATGCCTACAGTTAGCATCACACCCCCGGGGAATGTTGATGACATCAGACACCACACAGGCAAGGTGGGTTAAGTGTCTTGCCAAAAGACACAACGGCAGAACAGATTGAGGAGTGCGCTGACCACTGAGTCATTGTTAGTTGTCAGTAAACTACAGGGTCACATCAGAACTAAGCCAGGACTGAACCAGGTTTAGGTGTGAGGAGTTTAAAAACACAGTGGAGCACTTCCTACATTAGCACAGGACATCACAAGGTGGAACAGAGCGTTTGGAGCTTTGGAGATGTAGACAGACTAATAATAAAGAGTTCCTCAAACATGTGAATGAAACAAACACGACTCCAGGTGTTTTTGAGGAGGAACATTAGAACAGGACTTTAATATACAGGAGTCAGTTTGTGTGATTTTGGAGCTTTAATGTTTCCTCTGTATAGAATTCAATAGATTAAAATAAATCAGTAAATCAGTAAATCAATAAATCATCAGATCACATTTCCCTGACTGATCTCCTTTCCAGTGAGGTTCTTCTAAACCTCATGAAAATATGGCCTTTTTTATTAAAGCTGCACTCCGTAACTTTTCTAGTGGAGGGTCCATCACCTGTTTGTTTCTATGGATACGTCACTGCTCTGCCTGGAATGTTCCACAGTGTGACATTAAACAGCTCTACTTTACATTTATTCAATCACAGGTGGTTTTAGAGCTCAAAAATACCTAGAAAAACAGACATTCTGACTGTGAGCGGGGTCGCCTCTCCACAGATCTGACCTGGAACTTGGTCTGGTTTGGTCTCCATGGAGATAGAAAGGTTTAATGCCATACTGTGAGACATTCCAGAAGTAATGACATCTCCATGGAGAAAAGCGTTTGACGGAGCCTCCACAGGAAAGTTACACACTGCAGCTTTAAACTTGTGATGAAAATTAGGGCTGCAACTAACGATTATTTCAGTAGTCGACTAATCTAACGAACCAGTGAAACGATAATTTCAATTGATAACTTCAACATTTTCTGGAGGTGCCATGCTAACTGTAGGCACTGCTCTGTCTGAGGCTCTGTTAGACTTTGATCTGAGTTTTATTTTAACACAATCTGACCAGAAAGACCCGATTGATGTGAACTCCAGCAGGTGAGAGGATCTGACCTTTTAGTGTAAAATCAAACTCCTCAACAGAACCATGAACGCTCTGATCACAGGAGAACGAAAACCTGCTCTTTAAATATATTTAGCATTTTTTATTGAGTTTTCAGACAATCTTAAATCTTTTTGTCTGTGTTTGTTAATGCTGCTGAACATTACGCCATAGACATGCATGCAGAGCCCCCCCAGTGTGAGTATCATTGTACATGGACACTTTTAAAATACATTATTATTATTATTATAGCAAAATAAACGTTGAAATATAGACTAAAGGCTTCTAAATAGAGACTATTTATGCATACACTGTTTTATCTGAAAAGGAGAAATTGTTTATTGTTTTTTGACATTTTGTTTTAATAATGTCACATGTTTTTGTGATAAAAAAGGTCTTTCCATGTGTTTTAGAGCCTGTTTAGTCCAGATAACGATTATCAAAGCACCACTAACCTTTTTTTTATATATATATATATAAATGATAATTTTTGCAGCCCTAATTAAAATGTACACATTTTATTCGAATTAATAATGAAACCTGAGAAAAAAAGACATTACTAACATGAAATTAGCAAACAAATAAAAATATATTTCTTATTAGGCCTATTATAGAATTATTACCACGTATTCATCTTGTTTTAAGTGGTTATATTTTTAGTAGTAATTAGCAAACGTAAAAGCAAAATAAATGGAAGAGAAAAAGACACTGAACTGTTCGCCACCGTTAAGTGTTTTATTCTGGCAGTGGAAAGAGAAGTTCTCTTCAAATTTATTCGCAAATTAAACAAAAAAAAATATAAGCCTAAGATTTGATTAGAGATTTGTGGTGGCACCGTCATCTGTCCCTGTTCCAGCTCGTTCACCGGAGCTGTCACGTCCACATAACGGTCCTGAAGAGCTCCACTCACCGCAGGGAGAGCTCCGTCCCCCCGCCGCACACCGCGGCTCCGGCCGGGTCCGTCTGCTCCTCCTCCGCCCCGGTCCGTCTGCTCCACCCGCGGGGTCCGGAGTTTGTCACAGCCGCGGGGAGGGCCACACAGGCCGCTGTCGGTCGGTGAGAGCCCGTAAAGCCGCTGGAGGTGGGTGTATCCCGGGGAAAAGCGCTCCTCCTCCGCCCGCGGTCAGTGCTCCAGAGGCGGATGTGTGCGGCCCAAGACACCGCGCCTCTCCGCCGCCGCCATCTTGGAGCAGTGGCTGAGGGAGGGACGGAGGCCCGACAGAGACAAAAATGGACCAGCGACTTTCACCTGACACACACCTGCAGCTGGAATAGGCTTACATTATATGATTTTATTATTCAGAAATGTTAAATTGTCATTGTTAGGCTGTTTAAATGTCCTATATCACGCAAAACTGACTTGTGTGAGCTTTAAGCCAAGTTATGTTAACTGTGTTTTGTTTCATTCACATGTTTGAGTGATCCTTTATACGGGTTATATTAGTCTGTCTGCATCTCCAAAGCTCAAAGTGCTCTACTCCACCTTATGATGTCATGAAGTAGTTGTTTTAAACAGCATCTGTTTCATTATTCTGAGTGATTAATTAGATCAAACTGAGCTAAGCCCTCGCCCTCACACTCTGTCTTTAAACAGAGGGTAAGGCAAAGGGGTGTGTTTTAACCCTTAGAAATGGGACACCCCTTTGCAGTCGCAACAATATGACATTATTTTTAAAGTTTTGAAGTATTGTGTGTAGAATCCCTCAGTCGTCCAGGTAGAATCCATAGCAAAAGGAGAAATTTAATTTGTCAACTGGACAGAGTTTATTTGGTTGAATACGTTTCGCAGCTCATCCAAGCTGCTTCCTCAGTTCTGGTCAGATGCTGGCGGACACTGCAGCCTGAAGTGAGGAGCTTAATTACTAGGAGCTGTGACTCCTAACCGCATCCCCACGGTGGATTACATCACAGCAGCAGAAACCGCCATCAGGAACAACAAACTCACGGAGACAGAAGCTGGAGACCTTAGACTGAAATTAACAGCTGCACTGAGCAATGCCAAACCTCCACCCTCCAATGTAACACCGGAGGAAAGGAAGGCCATCGCTGCTCTGGAGAAGGACCACAGCATCAACATCCTCCCAGCTGACAAAGGGAGATGCACAGTGATCCTGAACTCAGCTGATTATGAGGCTAAGGTTAACAGCCGACTCAGTGACACCACAACCTACGAATTACTAAAACGGGACCCCACCAATGTGTACAAAAGAAGATCATTGATTACCTGCAGAAGCTGGAGAAGGAAGAAGTCATTGATCGACAGCTATATTACAGACTGTACCCTGGTGACGCCATCCCTGGCATCTATGGCCTCCCAAAGATCCACAAACAAGGAGTACCACTCAGACCCATTGTATGCAGCACAGACTCCATCACGTACAATGTGGCCAAACATCTAAAAACCATCTTGGCTCCGCTGGTGGGAACACGGAGCACCACATTGAGAACACAGCCGAATTTGTGAACAAAATCAAGCATCTCCAGTTTGACCTGGATGAGACAATGGTTTCCTTTGATGTGACCTCTCTTTTCACTTGTATCCCTACATCGGTAGTGGTGGAGGCAGCAAGGAGGAGACGACTGGAGGATACCAAGCTAGAAGAGAGAACCAAACTTTCACCCGACCAAATCTGCCAACTGCTGGAAATTTGTTTAAGTACCACCTATTTCCAGTTCAGAGGAAACTTCTACAGGCAAATCCACGGCTGTGCCATGGGCTCACCGGTCTCCCCGATCATTGCAAACTTATACATGGAACAATTTGAACAGAGCCCTGGCCTCATATCCAGGCACTCCACCCACACACTGGTATCATTATGTTGATGATAATTTCTCAAAAATCAAAATTCAAGATTTGGAACCTTTTACTGCACACATCAATTCTGTAGATCCGAACATCAAATTCACACGTGAAGATGCCAAGGACAACACATTGGCCTTCTTAGATTGTGCAGTAACGATAAGAGAAGACCGGCGACTCCAGGTAGAGGTCTTCAGGAAGCCCACACACACCGACCAATATCTGCTTTTTGATTCACACCACCCACTTCAGCACAAACTGGGAGTCATTCGGACATTACAACACAGGGCCCAAGTGGTTCCTACAAGCGCAGAGGGAAAGGAGAAAGAAGAACAACACGTGGAGAAAGCCCTCTCCGTTTGTGGATATCCTAAATGGGCTTTCAATAAAACGAAGAGAACAAAGAAACAGGACAACAGAGAACCAGAGCCCAGGAGAAGGGGTGTAACTATTCCTTACCTGGCTGGCGTTTCCGAAAAACTACAGAGGATCTTCAGACAACATGAAATCCCAGTCTATTTCAAACCCACAAACACTTTAAGACAAAAACTGGTCCATCCTAAGGACAAAACTCCGAGCCACAAACAAAGCAATGTGGTCTACTCCATTCAGTGTAGTGAAGACTGCAGTGAGCGCTACACTGGAGAAACAAAACAGCCACTTCACAAAAGGATGTATCAACACAGACGGGAAAACCAGGGTGGGCCGCAATCTGCCGTACATCTCCACCTAAAAGGACCTCAGTCTGCCGTACATCTCCACCTAAAAGGACCTCAGTCTGCCGTACATCTCCACCTAAAAGGACCTCAGTCTGCCGTACATCTCCACCTAAAAGCCACAGGCCACTCCTTTGAGGACAGCGAGGTCCAGATCTTGGCCAGAGAAAAGAACTGGTTTGAGAGGAGGAGTTAAAGAAGCTATTTTTGTCAAGAAAGAGAATCCTTCCTTGAACAGAAATGGGGGTCTCAGACATCATTTGTCTCCATCTATAACTCTATCCTCAAACCTAAATCAAAACAAACTGGGAAAACAATGGGACTAGCCAGGTCAGGTCCAGAGGTGTGAAAACACCATCATGGCCCTGAATGGATATGCTAACTACTCCCCCACTCCCACTCCATATTGAATAGACTCACCTGACTAACAGAAACTGTTAACAACTCCATATTGTATCACCTGACCAACTGAAACTGTAAATAAATATGTGAGTCTCAGAGTAATTTTCATTGTAATTAAGCTCCTCCCTTCAAGCAGATATAAAGCAGTGTCCACCAGCATCTGACCAGAACTGAGGAAGCAGCTTGGATGAGCTGAGAAACGTATTCAACCAAATAAACTCTGTCCAGTTGACAAATTAAATTTTCTCCTTTTTTTGCTATGTCAGAAAGCGTAAATGCAGGCGCCATGAGTATACCTACAACTTTTCAAAAGTTACTACAGTTTTATACAACTTTTTATGAGGTTCTTGAGTGCAAATACTCACATTTGTCCGATTCCTTCAGCGACATGTTGCTTTCTGCTGCGTCTTGCGTTAAGCCACGCCTATCCCCTTTGCACAAAGGGTGCATCTGAAAACGCTCTGCTCAGAGGGGTGAACAGCCCTTCCCCTTAGCCCTCGCACTTACAGAAAAGAGTATTGGGACACCCCTCTGTCTCTCGTGAACGCGCACAACAGAGGGGTAGGGCTAAGACAGAGGGGAGAACTGAGATTGGGCCTTAATATATCCATAATAAAATTACTATTGAAACAAATTTTCATTACAAACTTCCCTGTGTCAGATATGACGGAATACCGAAAAATCACGACCTTCAAACAACGTCGGTTTGACGTTGCGTATTGTTCGTTAGCTGCACGACGTCTAAGATTATACGTCGGCAACGCCGACGTCGGCAAGACGGATCAATGTTTTCAGGGATGTTGCTTTGTGACGTTTTGTTAAATAATATTATAGTTTAACAGTTATGGCGCATATTATTATTTTGACTAGATTTGGTAGGAGATATGTTATTTCTGGGTTTTTTCCATAGTAATAGTTCTTTAGTCATGGTCTCCGAGTTCACACATTGTGGGCTTTTTTCCTTCTTTATTGTGTATAACTCTGCTGTCTCCATTGTTCGGACGTTTTCTGGGGACTTTGGGTGTTTTTTGTGTTTTGGGGTGTTTTGGGGGAGGGGTCCCATCTCAGCTCTTTTTGGTTTATGTGTTTTTAGTTGGTTTAAATGGCTAGTGCCTCCTTAAATTCTAGTATGGCTAGGTCTGGTGCGCCTCTTAGATTTGTTAGTTGGAATATTAAAGGCATGGGCAATCCAGTTAAGAGATCTAAAGTTTTTTCACACTTGAAACGTCTAAAATCTTCAGTAGTATTTTTACAGGAGACCCATCTTTGAAATAAAGACCAGCACAGGTTACACTGTTCTTGGGTGAGTCAGATCTTTCACTCAGATTTTAATTCAAAGTCAAGGGGAGTAGCCATTTTAATTAGTAAAAATGTACAAAATGTAGCTGATCAAAATGGCAGGTTTGTAGTAGTTGCGGGTACTTTAATGCAGAAAGTCTTATTGGTGAACGTATATGCCCCAAATTTTGACGATGCTGGATTTGCCAATAGATTATTAAGTAGCCTTCCATTTTTGAATACTCATTCTATAATTTTTGGAGGTGATCTAAACTGTGTTTTCGACCCAATTATGGATCGATCAAGTCCCCGTACCCTGACGTTATCTGCTATGTCACAAATATTCTCTGATTTCATGACTCACAATGGTCTTGTTGACCCTTGGAGATCCCGTAACCCTTCATATAGGAAATATTCATTTTTTTCCCAGGTACATCATTCTTATTCTAGGATTGATTATTTCTTTATTGACAGAGCCTTAAATTCATCTGTAGTTTCTTCAGACTATTCCAGTATAACAATATCTGATCATGCACCATTATTATTACATTTTCAGTTCACTTCTCAAATGGGATGTCCTCCTCGGTGGAGATTTAATTCACTTTTTTTGGCAGATAAAGAGTTTTGTGACTTTATTTCTAATTCAATTGATGAGTTTCTTTTGTTTAATCAGGATGACACTACTTCATATTCATCATTATGGGAGACACTTAAATCCTATCTTCGGGGACAAATAATTTACTATGGTGCCTTATCTAAAAAAATATCCAATTCTAGATTCATTGAGTTAACCACTGCTATTAGTGATTTCGACCAAAGATATGCTGTAAGCCCAACTCCGGAACTTTTTAAGCAGCGTGTAGATTTGCAAGCAGAATTTGATTTACTATCCACCAGTGAGGCAGAGCGTTTGTTACTACAGAGTCGGGGTTCATACTATGAGTACGGTGATAAGGCAAGTCGTTTTTTGGCTCACCAGTTACATCGTCAGGCTGCTTCTCGTATGGTAACTAATATTAAAAATACTCAAGATGCTGTTATTTCAGACCCTGTTGAAATTAATGATACTTTTAAATTACTTCACTATATACATCTGAGTTTCCCCCAGACAGTACTAAAATTAATGACTTTCTTCAAAATTTGTGTAACCCTGTTATTGACTCTGACATTGCTAAGCATATGGACTCTCCACTCTCCCTTGCCGAGGTGACCAATTCAGTTAAAGCTATGCAATCGAATAAAGCCCCTGGCCCGGATGGGTTGCCATTAGAATTTTACAAGAAGTAAAGAATGTTTAATGAATCACTAGAGAAAGGTACTTTACCACCAACGCTTACACAAGCTACTGTTGCTCTCCTCCATAAAAAAGAGAAAGACCCCACATTATGTGGTTCTTACAGACCTTTATCACTGTTAAACGCAGATGTAAAGGTGCTGGCTAAAGTAATAGCTTCCCGTTTAGAAAATGTACTTCCCTCAATTATTTCCAACGAGCAAAATGGCTTCATAAAGGGGCATCAGTTATTCTTTAACACCCGTACACTTATGAATATAATTTACTCTAAACATTCTGCTGATTCTTCAGAAATGGTTATTTCTCTTGATGCGGAGAAAGCTTTCGACAGGGTGGAATGGGAGTACTTGTTTGCAGTTTTGTTAAAATTCGGATTTGGTGAGAGGTTTGTTTTGTGGATACGCCTCCTTTATTCTTCTCCTAAAGCTGGCATCCATACGAATGACATCTATTCTAAATACTTTACTCTTAGTCATGGAACGCGACAAGGCTGCCCTCTATCACCTTTGCTTTTTGCTATTGAACCATTGTCTATCACTCTACGTTCTTCCCCTCTATTCAGAGGGATTACTTGTAATGGGATAGAGTATAAATTGTCGTTATATGCAGATGATCTGTTATTGTATGTTTCTGATCCTGATACTTCTATCCCAACAGTTTTGAATATTTTGAATAATTTCAGTTCTTTTTCGGGGTATAAATTAAATTTAGAGAAGAGTGAATGCTTTCCAGTAAATCTTGCTGCTTGCAATCTCCGTCAGTCTGATTTACCATTTAAACTAAGCCCTACTGGATTCAAGTATTTAGGCATAAATGTAACGCGTTCTTTTTCTGCATTAGTATCCGCCAATTTCACACCCCTTATTTCAAAAATTAATGCTGATTTTGAAAGATGGCGCTGTCTTCCTCTTTCACTAATCGGTAGGATAAATATTGTTAAAATGAATATTTTGCCTAGATTTCTTTTTTTATTTCAGTCGATTCCTCCCAAAACATTTTTTTTGATTCATTGGACAAGGCTATTAACTCTTTTATTTGGAATGGAAAACCATCCAGAGTTCGAAAATCATTGCTGCAAAGATGTAGATTGAGTGGAGGACTTGCATTGCCCAATTTTCAGTCATACTACTGGGCAGCTCACATACACAAACTTTGTTTTTGGTTGAAATGTCCAGACTCCCCATGGTGTAAATTTGAACTCTTGTCTTGTAGAGGATCTTCTATTTCAGCTTTAATCTTTTCTTCGTTACCCACAAAACCCTCTCTATACACGGATAATCCTGTTGTTCTTCACACACTTAAGGTCTGGTTTCAGTTTAGACGACGGTTTAAATTTGTATCTGCCTCTTCCCAAGGCCCGTTAACTAACAATCACTTATTCCCTCCATCTCTCTCTGACTTGTTTTTTTCAATTTGGTATGATGGGGTATTAAACAAATAAATGATTTATATTCTTCTGGTGTTTTCGATAGTTTTGAGTCTCTCTCTTCCAAATACAACCTGCCTCGTACTCATTTGTTTCGTTATTTTCAGGTATGTAATTTTGTTAGTAAGAGCTTTCCTTCTTTCCCCACTGTACCTCCTGCACAGTCCTGGGAAAATTTGCTTTCACATAATCCACATCAAAAAAGCCTAATATCAAAAGTGTATGACTTTATTTTGTCACTGGGTGACCAGTCAAGCCCAAGAATTAAGGACGCATGGGAAAAGGAGCTGGGAATACAACTGAGTGAGGAGCTCTGGGATGACGCCATTGGCAGAATAAGGTCCACCACTTCTTGTGCTCGGTTTGGTCTCATCCAATTCAAAGTTTTGCATCGGGTACATTTTTCTAAGTCCAGACTCTCTGAAATATATCCAGAAACAGAAGACAAATGTGATAAATGGAAGGGCTCTCCATGTCACCTTAGCCACATGTTTTTTCTTTGTCCTAATCTTCGCAGTTATTGGTCTAATTACTTTAACACCATGTCAACTGTTCTTGGGATAAACCTGCGGTTTTGCCCTCTCATTGCCATATTTGGGATCACTGACTCCTCAGTAGCTCTGACTTCTCTAATCGCTAGACGCATTTTACTGCTACACTGGAAATCTGACAAATGTCCTTCTTTTTCGTTACGGCTCAAAGATATGGTTGCATTTCTTAAACTTGAAAAAATTAAATATACATTGAGGGGAAGTACAGAAATTTTTTTCCAGGTATGGCAATGCTTTATTTCTTTTTTTTCTAACTTGCAGATTTTACTGATTTGAATGTGCCAGTACCTACGGCTGTGTCATCTGGGACACTGGTTCTTTAACTGGGGTGGTGTATGTGGTTTAAATGGTGAGCTGAGATGGTTGGGATGGTTTTGTTTTGTTGTGTGCATGTTTATTGTATGTTTGCATCTAACCTGCTTGTATTTTGTACAACTTTATTGCACTGTGCGTGTGCATTTGTTGTTGGGGGGGGAGGGGCGACTAAACTGTATATTTCATTGTATATTTTGCTAATGTTCCTAATAAAAATATTTGGGGGAAAAAAAAAATTGCACAAAAAATTTGAGTCAAGTTTATTTTTAGTTTATGAAATGTCAGAGGATAAGATAAGTTAAGATAAGATAAGATAAGTTAAGATAAGATAAGATAAGATAAGATAAGATAAGATAAGATAAGTTAAGATAAGATAAGATAAGATAAGATAAGATAATCCTTTATTTGTTCCACAATGGGGAAATTTCAGTGTCACAACACAAGTTTCAGAAACAGTAGGAAAATAAGAGCATCAAAATCAAGATAAATAATAAGTATTTACAATCAACTAAAAAACACAACAGTGTAAAGCTCAAAGGCACAGGAACATTGCACAATAAGTGTTTTTGATTCTGAGGTGAACAAACAGCAGTTAAAGTGACTCCAGTACAGTAATATATAATATTACTACAATAAAGTGACTCAGATGATTGTGAACAGTGCAGTGATGGACAGTGGTGGGGAAATAAATAAGTAGCAGGTAAAGTGACTTTAAATAATATTGCACATTGTTATTGTTACTATGGAGATGACACATGGTTGCTATGGGGATGACACATGACTAGCATTGATCATTATACAGTCTAACAGCAGCAGGAAGGAAAGACCTGCGAAATCTCTCCTTTACACAGCGAGGGTGAATCAGTCTGTCACTGATGCTGCTCTCCAGAGCAGACAGGGCGTCCTGCAGGGGGTGACCCTCATGGTCCAGCATAGAGATGACCTTAGCCAGGACCCTCTTGTCCCCCACCTGCTGCACCGAGTCCAGAGGACAGCCCAGGACTGAGCTGGACTTCTTGATGATCTTGTCCAGTTTCTTCTTCTCCCTCTCTGTGACGCTGCTGCTCCAGCAGACCACACCATACAGGATGGCTGATGCCACCACAGAGTCATAGAAGGTCTTCAGGAGTGGCCCTCTCACTCCAAAGGACCGCAGTCTCCTCAGGAGATAGAGCCGACTCTGGCCCTTCCTGTACAGTGCATCTGTGTTGTGAGTCCAGTCCAGTTTATTGTTCAGATGCACACCCAGGTACTTGTAAGAGTCCACTCTCTCAATGTCTCTTCCCTGGATGTTCACTGGTGGGGGGGCAGTAGAGTGGCGTCTGCGGAAGTCCACCACCATCTCCTTGGTCTTCCCCGCGTTGATGAGAAGGTGGTTCCGGTGACACCAGTCCACAAAGTCCTGCGTTACTCCTCTGTACTCCGCGTCGTCATCGTCCGTGATGAGACCGATGATGGCGGAGTCATCGGAGAACTTCTGCAGGACGCAGCTGTCCGTGTTGTGTCTGAAGTCTGCAGTGTAGCGGGTGAAGAGGAAGGGCGCGAGGACGGTGCCCTGGGGCGCCCCCACACTGCAGGTCATGAGGTCAGACACACAGTCCTGGGCTCTCACAAACTGGGGCCGGTTTGTGAGGTAGTCCAGGATCCACTCAGCCAGGTCACAGTCCACTCCTGCCCACTCCAGCTTGTCCCTCAGGAGCAGCGGCTGGATGGTGTTGAAAGCACTGGAGAAGTCAAAGAACAAGATTCTCACAGTGCTGCCGGGCCTCTCCAGGTGGGACAGTGAGCGGTGCATCAGAGAGATGATGGCGTCCTCTACTCCGATGCCGGGCCGATACGCGAACTGCAGCGGGTCCATCGCTGAGCTCACCGTAGAGCGGAGGTGACCCAGGACGAGCCTCTCCAGAGTCTTCATCAGATGAGACGTGAGAGCCACTGGCCTGAAGCTGTTGAGGTCCTTGGCATGCGGTGTCTTGGGCACAGGTACCACACAGGAGGTTTTCCAGAGCTGTGGCACCACCTTCAGCTTCAGGCTCAGGTTGAAGACATGCTCCATAACTCCACACAGCTCATCTGCACAGGACTTAAGGAGCCTGGGGCTGATCCCGTCTGGTCCAGCAGCTTATCTACTCCTTATCATCAAACAAGCTCAATACACACAGGGGTGTGCCACAAGGATCTGTCTTGGGTCCGCTACTCTTTATTCTATATATTAACAACGTAAGTCAGAATACTAGAAACGTAAATTTTCATTTCTATGCAGACGACACAGTAATGTACAGCACATCATCCACTCCACTACAAGCTCTTCAACAACTTCAGATCGCTTTTAACACCGTTCAAAACACTCTCCTAAGTCTAAAACTCACCCTAAATTCAGATAAAACTAAGTTTATGCTTTTCACAACCTCTAAAACACTCACTCCAAATCTCCCTCAAATTTGCACTTCTGAAAATACTCCAATTGAGCTGGTAGACAGATATAAGTATTTAGGTATTTGGATGGACAGTTCACTCTCTTTCTCGTTTCACATACAACAAATAACAAAGAAACTGAGACTGAAATTAGGATTTTTCTTTCGAATTCGGGCTTGTCTTTCTTTTGAGGCCAGAAAAAGGCTTGTGGCTGCCACTTTCATGTCAGTGTTGGACTATGGTGATGTGGTCTACATGAATGCTTCAGCTCAGAGCCTGCGAGCTCTGGACACAGCCTATCATGGAGCTCTGAGGTTCATCACTGGCCTCAAAGCGCTCACGCACCATTGTGTGCT
Source organism: Taenioides sp. WSHXM2023 (assembly GCA_029959045.1). Taxonomy (NCBI): domain Eukaryota; kingdom Metazoa; phylum Chordata; class Actinopteri; order Gobiiformes; family Gobiidae; genus Taenioides; species Taenioides sp. WSHXM2023. The sequence continues at coordinate 1,525,491 of CM057091.1, forward strand.
GTATACTCGTGTGGGCTGGACGTCTCTGGCCACACGGAGACTCAAACACTTGTACATACTTGTATATAAATGTATTCTTGGTCAGCTTCCTTCGTACTTGCAAAGGCACATAGTTCAGAGAGATGCTGGTGCCTACAGCCTTCGCTCACAGGATTTGTTTTTATTGTCTGTTCCCAGGGTTAGGTCTGAGTTTGGGAAAAAGGCTTTTCAGTTTTCTGCTCCTTGGGCCTGGAACCTGTTACAAAATGACTTGAAATGAAAGGAGCTGGTCTCCTTAGACTCTTTTAAACATATCTTAAATAACAGGGATGTAGAGTCATTAGTGTGTAACTGTTTTAATTGATCCTGTTGAAGCTTTTTGACTGATCTGTGTTTTTAAATTGTGTGTATATGTTGATGTTTCTGTACCTGTAACTGTGGCCTCTTGGCCAGGACGCTCTTGGAAAAGAGATTTTTAATCTCAATGAGTCTTTTCCTGGTTAAATAAAGGTTAAATAAAAAATAAATAAATAAAAATTATCCGGCTCAGTTCTCTCCTAATGGAACCAGTGTGTGTGTGTGTGTGTGTGTGTGTCTGTGTCTGTGTGTGAAGAGCATCGATCTAAACCACACACCCACTGCTCTCCTCCTCTGCTCCTCTGACCTTCTCCTCTGCTCCTCTGACCCTCCTCTGCTCCTCTGACCTTCTCCTCTGCTCCTCTGACCCTCCTCTGCTCCTCTGTTCCGCTGACCCTCTGACCCTCTGCTCCTCTCAGTTAGAGGTTGTGGGTTAGATTCCTGATCTGAGTGGACTGTGCACGTCCCATTTGACATATGGATTTCTTGTATTTTTTGTGCTTTTAATAATTGACAAAGTGACGTTTTTTTTGTGGCACAGCCGTTTTGAAATGTTCTGAATCTGCTGTAGACACAAAATGGCGTTTCACTGGAGCAGCTCTGTCGCTCTGTTCAGAGATAAGGGGGAACTGTCCTAATGTACAACTTTTATCTTGATTTGCAAAGTTTAGTCATTAAATGTGTGTCTCTTCTGCAAGATTTTTATAACGCGACAGTATTTTTATAACGCCTTTAAAGAACACATGTGATGCAAACTTGACTTTCTTGAGCTTTTAAAGCATCTGATAGATTCTCATGTTTTTCTCATTCTGACTTGGTTTGGTGGATAGTACCTGTACTCAATATTTATCAGAGTTTTTGGGGGAAAAAAATGAGAAGAAAAGTACAAAAATACAGGTACAAGTATTTTGTGAGTTTTCAAACAGAATCCCTCTGTCTGTGTCAACAGGAAAACTCCACCCAAATGCAGAGACAGTTTACACACAAGGAAAGACTTCCTGACCTCAAAACCTCAAATCTACATAAATAAAGGTGTTCTCGTGTGTTTGTATTAGAATATTAGAATATTAGAATATTAGAACACTGTACTGTCCTATCATCAGTGCAGGGCTCTTCAGCATTCACTGTTAGAAGGACCACGTTTACTTTGGAAATGTTCATTCTTGTTGCTGACAGCAGAGGGCGCTCACTGGAAATCTATGGAGATGTGTTTTTGTAATTGAAAAATAAAATAAAATTATAAAAAAAAAAAAAAAAGAACACCCCCCGCATGATGTCACTGCAAAGTATGAGTAGTACTACCCTTTTTCACTTAAGTATTGGTCAAAGAAAGTATTTGTCAAACTGCTGAGATTTGTAACCGTCGTCTTCCACCCACATGTTTGTTCTGAGGATTTAGGGGGAAGTTTCAGAGTTCAAGTTTCGTCCAAAGAGAAGAGGACACAGACCAAAGACAGAGGACACAGACCAAAGACAGAGGAGACAGACCAAAGACAGAGGACACAGACCAAAGACAGAGGACACAGACCAAAGACAGAGGACACAGACCAAAGACAGAGGACACAGAGCACAGAGGACACAGAGCACAGAGGACACAGACCAAAGACAGAGGAGACAGACCAAAGACAGAGGACACAGACCAAAGACAGAGGACACAGAGGACACAGAGGACACAGAGCACAGAGGACCCAGAGGACACAGAGGACAGAGGACACAGAGGACAGAGGACACAGAGGACAGAGGACACAGAGGACACAGAGGACAGAGGACACAGGACACAGAGGACAGAGGACACAGAGGACAGAGGACACAGAGGACACAGAGGACACAGAGGACACAGAGGACAGAGGACACAGAGCACAGAGGACACAGAGCACAGAGGACACAGACCAAAGACAGAGGACACAGACCAAAGACAGAGGAGACAGACCAAAGACAGAGGACACAGACCAAAGACAGAGGACACAGAGGACACAGAGCACAGAGGACACAGACCAAAGACAGAGGACACAGAGCACAGAGGACACAGAGGACACAGAGTACAGAGGACACAGAGCACAGAGGACAGAGGACACAGAGGACACAGAGGACAGAGGACACAGAGGACACAGAGGACACAGAGGACAGAGGACACAGAGCACAGAGGGCAGAGGACACAGAGCACAGAGGACCCAGAGGACACAGAGGACAGAGGACACAGAGGACAGAGGACACAGAGGACAGAGGACACAGAGGACACAGAGGACAGAGGACACAGGACACAGAGGACAGAGGACACAGAGGACAGAGGACACAGAGGACACAGAGGACAGAGGACACAGAGGACACAGAGGACACAGAGGACAGAGGACACAGAGGACACAGAGGACAGAGGACACAGAGGACACAGAGTACAGAGGACACAGAGCACAGAGTACAGAGGACACAGAGGACACAGAGGACACAGAGGACACAGAGGACAGAGGACACAGAGGACACAGAGGACAGAGGACACAGAGGACACAGAGTACAGAGGACACAGAGCACAGAGTACAGAGGACACAGAGGACACAGAGGACACAGAGGACAGAGGACACAGAGGACACAGAGGACACAGAGGACAGAAGCAGGTCTGGGGTGAGTTCACAACATTCTACAATATAAAACACAGTTGTATCTGTCCTGTCCCTGCGTAGGGAGTATTCACTCACATTTACTTGAGTAACTTTTTAAAGAACTTGTACTTTTCAGAGTACTTGTGTAACTGTGTACTTTTACTCCTTCTTGAGTAATATTTGTGTTGAAGTAACAGTACTCTTACTTGAGTAAAAGTTGTTTCCTCTTCCACTGTGAGTCTAAAGTGACAAAATGAAACGATTTGAATGTTTATTTTATGTTTATTTGATATTTTTCTATTTGCTTATTTTAGTTTATTTATGTTTTTATTGACTTCCTTATTTGTTTATTTTACGCTTTATTTTATTGAATGTGTTCGTTTACACCGAGCATACTCTTTGGACGCTCTAGTTCTTAGTTCAGGAGGTTCAGGAGATTGGAATGTTGTAAAGCTGAAGGTGAAGGAGGAGTGAAGGTGTATGGAATTTAAAAACACAGTGGAGCACTTCCTGTATCCTGACGCCCTGAAGAAATCAGTGTAAATCTGCAGGGTCTGTGCACTAAACATGACAAAAAACACAACTCCAGGTCTGACTGTGACGAGGAAATGACAGAGTTCAGAAAATAGCAAAATGTACATTTTTTTTTTCATTGTCTGAAGCTTTAGTTTTCACTTCTGCTTTCTGTGTTTGCAGGAGAAAAATGGTCTTTGTTCTGTCTGTACAAAGATGAGGAGAGGTGATATGGAGTGTGCAGTTTACTTCCTCCTCTTGAGTCGGTTTTGCATCGGCGTCGGAGCGTTTTCACTCCAGAGATGTTTCCTCTTAAGCGGAAAAGCCGTGTGTTCTTCTCACAAACTGAACCAGATGCCCACAGACCTGCCTCCCTCCGTGCGCAGCATCGACCTGAGCTCCAACAACATCTCAAACCTGTGTCCCTCAGACTTCGCACACTTCCCAAATGTCACTTCAGTCAGTCTTAGACAAAACGCTATCTCTGACATCGGCAAACACACTTTTTCTAAGCTGACGTCGCTCAAACAGCTGATTCTGAGCGGAAACAGAATAGAGATACTTACAGAGGAAATGTTTTATGGTTTGTCTAAACTTAAAGAGCTGCAGCTGGACTCCAATCGCATCAAAATCATAGAATTGAACGCTTTTAGACCCCTGAGAAACCTTACAATTCTCAATCTGTCCAACAATGAGCTCTGCACTGTCACACAAGTTCATTTACAGCACTTGCCTCTTTTAAATCAGCTTTTTATACAAAACAGTAGCATCACCACGTTTAGCTCACAAGATCTGACCAACACCTCCACTCAGATTAAGTCCCTGGATTTGTCTGAAAATCCGCTGGAGAAGTTTGAGGTATCAGCTGATGTTTTTCCTGAACTAACTGAACTTAACCTTGGCGATCGCACAGTGAAGTCCAACCTCACCTTTACTGTCCAAAACCGCAGTCTGCTGAGTCATGTGACCACTCTGGACCTCAGTGGGGTTCGGTTGGCTTCTACCACCGACTGGATGAATCTATTTTCAACTTTCAACTCCTCCGTAACTTTCCTAAACTTGAGCAAAATGAGGTTAAGACCGAATGTTCTCATAAACCTGTCCTGCTCATTATCCAAACTACAGGAACTGCAGATTCAGAACAATAGCCTCATAATCGGACCCAACTTATTTCAGACGTGTCGTGGTGTTACAAAGCTTGATTTGAGTAAAAACAATATAAAACGAGTAAATGACGGCTCTTTTAGCAATCTTCAGCGTTTACAGAGCCTGATCCTCAGTTCTAACAAACTACAGAACGTACCGTCAGCTACTCGAAACCTGAAATCGCTCCATGAACTTGATTTTTCATATAACCACATCAAAACAATCGGATGCCATGATTTCACTGGACTGGAGAATCTAAAACGACTCAATCTTCAAAAGAACAAGATCACAGCTTTGAGTAACTGCTCCTTTCTCAAAATGAACAAGTTGGAAGTTTTGAATTTACAAGAGAATTCTATAGCGGAATTTGGCAGTGTGTTTCAAGCCAGTTTACCAAATCTGAAATCACTTTCCTTAGATCAGAACAAAATCACGGTGATAACTCGCGGTGCGTTCAGCGGTTTGAATTCGCTCAGAGACTTGTTTTTAGCTCAAAATCAGATCGAAACTCTGCAGAAAGGTTGCTTCTCTGGTCTGGCAAATTTGGTGAGGCTACAGCTAGCGAAGAATGCACTCAAAGACACTGCATTCAACTGTCTCTGTTTCGGAGACTTGTTGAATCTGAGGAGTCTGGATTTGCAGAATAATCGATTTAAACTCTTGCAAAGATCTCATTTTCTAGGACCTCCATTTCAAAACTTAACTCGTTTAGAGAGTTTGAAGATTTCAGGCTTCAGTACTACAGGTAACAAGATCTTGCCTTCAGATTTCCTTCAGGGCTTGACAAATTTGCAATCATTTTCTTGCAATAAATGGGAACTTAAGAACTTTTCTGCAAACTTTTTCCAACACACGCCTCGTCTCAGCTCCCTGGACATCAGCTCAAACAGCCTCTACGACCTCTCCTCTGAACTGTTCGCTCCAATTCCAAATCTAAAGAAACTCAAAATCGGTAACACAAACCTGGGCTCCTTGGACTTCCTGATCACCGCAAACCTTACGAAGCTGACGTTTCTCAGTGCTGAAAAGAATGTATTTTCAGTGATCAGTGAGGACATTATACGATCTGTACCGAGTTTACTGGAGTTAAATTTGAAACAGAACTCTTTTACCTGCGATTGTGAGAATGCGTTCCTCGTCACATGGATTATAAACGATAAAAGGACGCAGGTGAGAGATGCTCATTCTTTTATGTGTAACTACCCCCCAGAGCGTAAGGATTCAAGACTTCTCCAGCTCAACGTCCAGTCTTGTTTGGTGGACACTGAATTCTTCTGCTTCATCTGCACCTCCTGTCTCACTGCTCTGATCCTCGTGGTCTCCTTCATCTTCCACTTTGGCAGACTTCAGCTAAGTTACGCCTACTACCTCCTCTTGGCGTGGCTCTTCGACTCCAGAAACAGGCAGAAGCGCGTGGAGAGTCTGTATGACGCGTTTGTGTCGTACAACAGCAGAGACGAGGCCTGGGTGTGTGAGGAGCTGGTGCCCAGGCTGGAGCAGGAGCAGGGCTGGAGGCTCTGTCTGCACCACAGAGACTTCCTCCCAGGTGAGAGAAGATCCACCTGCATCTGTCGCAGGTGTGGGCCTGTCACGACCTAATCCTAACCCTAACCCTAACCACTAGATCGACTTCAACACAGGACAGATGGGTCATTTTGGGTGGTCAGTATTTAAAGGTACCTTTTCTTTGCACTACAGGGAAATTCTGGATAATTTTTACCCCAGTTGTTTACCGTAAGGAGTATCTGCTACCCTAAGGTGTGAACAGCCCCGTAGTCCTGATCATTCGTGCCTCTAAAAAGATTTATCTAATCTAATCTAGCCCCTATTGTCGTATATTATCCTCCTACATATAAACATTTCAGTCATATTGTTTTCTTTGTTTTGGTTTGAACTTCTGAGGGTTGGACCATGTGACCACAGAAGGGGACTAAGAGAACGACGTAGCGATCAGCTCCAGGCAAATGAAGTTCACTGAGGCTAGTGGTTATATAGGCAAATTTGAAGCCAGGTTCATATTAGGAATATTAGGTATGGGATTATTATTTTAACGCGGCGGCTAGTGCGTTAGCTATGTCCATTTATTTATACAGTCTATGCATGTGACTGTACCATGTGACTGCACCATGTGACTATACCATGTGACTGCACCATGTGACTGTACCATGTGACTGCACCATGTGACTGTACCATGTGACTGTACCATGTGACTGTACCATGTGACTGCACTGTGTGACTATACCATGTGACTGCACCATGTGACTATACCATGTGACTGTACCATGTGACTATACCATGTGACTGCACCATGTGACTGCACCATGTGACTGTACCATGTGACTGCACCATGTGACTGTACCGTGTGACTGCACCGTGTGACTGCACCATGTGACTGTACCGTGTGACTGCACCGTGTGACTGCACCGTGTGACTGTACCGTGTGACTGTACCGTGTGACTGCACCGTGTGACTGTACCATGTGACTGCACCATGTGACTGCACTGTGTGACTATACCGTGTGACTGCACCGTGTGACTGCACCGTGTGACTGCACCATGTGACTGCACCGTGTGACTGCACTGTGTGACTGTACCGTGTGACTGCACCATGTGACTGCACCATGTGACTGCACCATGTGACTGCACTGTGTGACTGTACCGTGTGACTGCACCATGTGACTGCATTGTGTGACTGTACCGTGTGACTGCACTGTGTGACTGTACCGTGTGACTGCACCGTGTGACTGCACCATGTGACTGTACTGTGTGACTGTACCGTGTGACTGCACCATGTGACTGCACTGTGTGACTATACCATGTGACTGCACCATGTGACTATACCATGTGACTGTACCATGTGACTGCACCATGTGACTGCACCATGTGACTGTACCATGTGACTGCACTGTGTGACTGTACCGTGTGACTGCACCGTGTGACTGCACTGTGTGACTGTACCGTGTGACTGCACCATGTGACTGCACTGTGTGACTGTACCATGTGACTGTACCATGTGACTGCACTGTGTGACTGTACCGTGTGACTGCACCGTGTGACTGCACTGTGTGACTGTACCGTGTGACTGCACCATGTGACTGCACTGTGTGACTATACCATGTGACTGCACCATGTGACTATACCATGTGACTGTACCATGTGACTGCACCGTGTGACTGCACCATGTGACTGCACTGTGTGACTGTACCATGTGACTGCACCATGTGACTGCACCGTGTGACTGCACCATGTGACTGCACTGTGTGACTGCACCATGTGACTGCACCATGTGACTGTACCATGTGACCTTCAGGGAGGCCCATCGTGGAGAACATCGCTGAAGCCGTTTACAGAAGCAGGAAAACCATCTGTGTGGTGAGCCGCCGCTACCTTCAGAGCGAGTGGTGCTCCAAAGAGCTGCAGCTGGCCAGGTACCGCCTCTCCACAGATCTGACGTCCAAAGATCCAGGCCACGGCGTTTAGTGCATAAACGCTGTGGTGTGCAGCGTTTGGACCTAAATATGTAACATAAATAATGATGTCCGTATGATCTAAACACGTCTAATTCCTCATACCTGTGTATTCTTTAGTTTCCGTCTGTTCGATGAGCGTGAGGACGTCCTGATCCTCGTGTTCCTGGAGGACATCCCGTCTTCTCACCTGTCCCCGTTTTACCGAATGAAGAAGCTGCTCCAGAGACACTCGTACCTGAGCTGGCCCCGCGCCCAGGACAACACAGCGCTGTTCTGGGAGAAACTACGGCAAGCTCTGAGGTCCACCAGCACCAGAGCGGAGGAGGAGAAACTGAGACTCACTGTCGCGCACAGGCACTGACGGACACACACCAGCAGGGGGCGCACAGTCAGTCTATGGAAACAAATGAACAAACGACCCCAGTGTTTGTAGGCCACATGGAAATATGTAACTGTACCACAGTCTGTCCGTTTGCGTTTTTATTTGTTCTGGTGGTGGCGCACACGTACTTTTACTTTTTCTTTAATATTTGTATTGAAGTAACAATGTGTAGTAATAATAATAATAATAATAATAATAATAATAATAATAATAATCTGAAATTATCTGAACGTTTGTTTGTTTCATTTTGTGCCTGTCCTTTGAAAACACCAGATTTTCAGATTAAAAATGTTTAGTCCTTCAAATTACGTTCACCTCAAATTATAAATGAGATGTTAAGTCTGTTAAGTTTCCATGGATACGTCACTGCTCTGCCTGGAATGTTCCACAGTGTGACATTAAACAGCTCTACTTTACATTTATTCAATCACAGGTGGTTTTAGAGCTCAAAAATACCTAGTCAAAAAACAGACATTCTGACTGTGAGCGGGGTCGCCTCTCCACAGATCTGACCTGGAACTTGGTCTGGTTTAATAAAACACTGTGAAACATTCCAGACTTTATTAGATCTTTAACAGATCTTTACAGAATATGTCTTTATAGAATACGTGTCTTTAAGTAAGTGGCTTTAATTTCCACGTCACACTGTTGAGATGACCCTGATGCCCTCCCATCCTTCTATAACCCTGTGTGTCAGATGCCCTCCCATCCTCAGATAGGATACAGGAAACGGGACTTAGAGGAAGACCGAAGAGGAAAATACTGTAATGGATATAGAGAAAGAGGGTAAAAAGTCAGAGGAGAGGGTCAGCGGGTCAGAGGGTCAGCGGGTCAGAGGAGCAGAGGGTCAGAGGGTCAGAGGAGCAGAGGGTCAGAGGAGCAGAGGGTCAGAGGAGCAGAGGGTCAGAGGGTCAGAGGAGAGGGTCAGCGGGTCAGAGGGTCAGCGGGTCAGAGGAGCAGAGGGTCAGAGGAGCAGAGGGTCAGAGGAGCAGAGGAGAGGGTCAGAGGATTCACTGTTTTCTTTTTAATAACTGAAAAACACAAATTGCCTTATAAATAACGCTCATTTATTAAATCAGAATAAGTTAAGACTACACAGCGCTGGGGCCAGTTCAAGTAAGAAACGTCTCTACAAAAAGTCCCCAAAATGGCGCCATGATTTTCCAAATATTTACACAAAATTTTACAAATCAAAATGACATGTTTTTTTTTTTTTGCAAAGACACATTCATGTAGTAATGCTATGGACAGGTCCTGGAAGGTCACACATTTAACTCTATGGAACAGGCAGGACCTCGGTTCATTTGCATAGGACTGAACACTTTTACTGCACTCCTGCTCAAAAGTCCCCTCGTCTTCATCAAATGTCCCCTCGTCTTCATCAAATGTCCCCTCGTCTTCATCAAATGTCCCCTCGTCTTCATCAAATGTCCCCTCGTCTTCATCAAATGTCCCCTCGTCTTCATCAAAAGTCCCCTCGTCTTCATCAAATGTCCCCTCGTCTTCATCAAATGTCCCCTCGTCTTCATCTTATGCTTTAAAATCATTTATTTCTCTTATTTTTCATTTCTTGTAGTATTAGTAGTAGTAGTAGTAGTAGTAGTACCTGCAGTAGTAGCAGCAGTAGTAGTAGTACCTGCAGTAGTAGCAGTAGTAGTAGTAGTACCTGCAGTAGTAGTAGCAGTAGTAGTAGTAACTGCAGTAGTAGTAGTAGTAGAAATAGTGGTAGGACAAAGCAGGGGACTTTTGAACATGGTATAACTCTAACAGCGCCCTCCAGTGGTTTTTCTTTAAAACTGTATTTTCCTCAGATCCTGAGAGCCATAAGAGCCATAAGAGCCATAAGAGCCGTGAGAGCCGTGTGCAAAAACACAAGTATCACTCACTCGTGTTTTTCATGAGAACGACAAAAACACAAAGACCTCGACTGTTGCTATGACGACAGGAAAACAAATAAAACTCAAAACTGTGAAGTGAAGAAGCAGCTGAGACGAGCGGTGAAACGAGTTCGACCCGATCAACTTTTGTTCAGTTAAACAAACTGAATTTCTCCTTTTGCCAAAAATGTCAATACTGATACTTTGCAGCTGATGACATCACCATTTTCTGTGGGTGTGATGCTAACTGAAAGCACTGCTCTGTCTGAAGCTCTACTGCTCAAGTTAGACTTTGTTTTGGTTTGTTTTTTTCTTGTCCAGAAAGAGCAGATTTAGTCCGAACTCCGGCGGGTGTTTGTCGCTCTCACCTTTAGTCTCAAATCAAACTCTTAAACAGAACCACGAACGCTCGACCTGATCCCAGGAAAATAAAAACGCGTCGCCCCCATTTTGTATTTTTTCTTAAGCGTTCAGACGATCTTTTTTTTTTTTTTTTTTTTTTACAGTATTTGTTAATGTGGCATTGTGTCACCACGGTAACGCCTGAACATTCTGCCATGCACATACAGGTAGAACACCCCCAGCGTCGTGATGTCACCACAGAGTATCAACAGTTGGGGCAAAAATATGAAATCGTCACTGAAATAAGTCGAACTTCAGCTGCTTCCTTTAAAAACACTGGACGAGCTTCAGTTTTTCTGTCACTCTTCATTCATATTTGTTTTGTATAAAAAAGAAAAAGAAAAAAAACATGAATTGACAAAATCTGACAAAACTGTAAATTTGACCAAACGTTACGGCAGCAGAAATACTCCAGAATGTGGCTTTTTGGATGGGCATAAATCCACTTTGATTTGTGTAAACGAAACTGTTGAAATTGTATCTTGCAACACAAACACTCACCACTAGAGGGCGCTGTCCTGAGCCGTCGCTAACGTTACAATTATGAACCAGGAAATGTTTTTAGACCATCCCACACTTAGACATACTGTTAAAGGATTTCTTCTTCTACTCTCTCTCAGACGCACAAACACAGACACACACAGACACAGACACACACACGAGGTAAAAAGGACTTCTCACAAATCGCCGTTTTCATTCACAAAAAGCACCAGACGACACACGTGACCTCCGCTTTAAACACGCACCGGAAAAACCCACCGTCCGTCCCACGCGCACGAGGAAACTGGACTTAGAAATATGAATGTGGAGGAACTTTAAATGATTTATTCTCCTACACACACACACACACACACACACACACACACACACACACACACACACGAGATCTGAATATGCACGAAATATTTTGTATTATTTGACAGTTTTAAATAGATTTTCTTATATTTTTGTCTTTGCGCGTCTACAAAATTATTGTTAAATTAACTTTACGTAAGGGTTTGATTTTAAATTTCATAAACATGAGTCCAGATCTGAGGTAAAAACGTTCAAATCAAATACAACTTTTACTGTGAACTATTGTAACGCTGATTTATTCTTAAATACAAAAACTCTGGACCTGATGGACATTTGTTTCTGTTCTAATTTGGTGTTTTGGTTCTTTATCCAATCAGAACGCAGAATGAGCGTCACATGACTCTCATGTGGGTTGCTGGTTCAAAGCTCAAATCCAGTGTGTTTAAACCTAAAATGTCTCTGATCTGAACGGTCACTCCCTAAACCCCAGAGTCAGTGCTAGTGCAGCCTCTGCAGCTCAGGGAGGGAATTCTGGAGGTTCTGAGCTTCACATGAGCCTGTCCATAAACTGAGACAAACGCAGGACGTGTCTCTGTCTGCAGGACGTGTCTCTGCAGGACGTGTCTCTGCAGGACGTGTCTCTGCAGGACGTGTCTCTGTCTGCAGGACGTGTCTCTGTGTGCGGGACGTGTCTCTGCAGGACGTGTCTCTGCAGGACGTGTCTCTGCGTGTGGGACGTGTCTCTGCAGGACGTGTCTCTGCGTGTGGGACGTGTCTCTGCAGGACGTGTCTCTGTGTGTGGGACGTGTCTCTGCAGGACGTGTCTCTGTGTGTGGGACGTGTCTCTGCAGGACGTGTCTCTGTCTGCAGGACGTGTCTCTGCAGGACGTGTCTCTGCAGGACGTGTCTCTGTCTGCAGGACGTGTCTCTGCAGGACGTGTCTCTGCAGGACGTGTCTCTGCGTGTGGGACGTGTCTCTGCAGGACGTGTCTCTGTGTGTGGGACGTGTCTCTGTCTGCAGGACGTGTCTCTGTGTGTGGGACGTGTCTCTGCAGGTGAAGGCTCTGGAGACATGGGGACAGAGGTGATTGTAGGACTTTTTTAAACAGTCGGGGGCAGGACACAGGGACTTTAACACATTTTTGATATTTGAATTATTATGATTTTCAAATTCAAGTTAAATTCAGATGATGTTGAAACCTGTAATAAAACCCGCTGAGTTTCTCGGTTTTCTTATGAATAAATGTCGAGGTGTTTTGTGCAGCGCAGCCCTGGGTTCAGTACAAACGTCTCTCGTGTGTTCGTTCGTGTTTTTCTGTTCAGAGACATAAAGGACGTCGTTCAAATTAAGGCAAAGTCTGTCCAGCACAGAGACGCTCTGAGTTTTACAGTGTGCTACAGGAGCCTGCGTGGGACAAAACACAAACCTCACAACAGCTTCAGTTATTCAGTTATGTTTGATATGTGCTCGAACACGTGATATGACGAGGAGTTTGACACAGAAGCGTTTTACTCACACAAAACGATGCGTCTGATCAGTTTTTATCGTTAACTTCAGTTTACAGCACAGAATTAAAGAGGGTTTTATGAAAGTCGCTTTTTTGGAGCTTTTTACCAAGTTAGAATGTTTTTCCTTCATCAAAAACATGTCTGAAGAGGTTTGAGCAATCTAGTGATCTCTCCTGGGTCCTATTCAAATGCTCTTTACTGTTTGCAGTACGAGTCTGTACGAGGCTCCGCCCACAAGTCTACGTCCCCCAGGCTCCACACGACATTTCTCCATAAATACACAAAAACATGAGACAAAACTGAACACAACAACTGGACAAACCTGATGTGATGCAGGAGTTTCATTAGTGCAACACACACTGGTAGCGCTCTGAAGGGGAGTGACTTAGCGTGGGGAGCAAAGGGACAGAAGCCAAAAAATCCCCCTCTTTAAAGATACACTGTGGTGTTTTTACACCTGTGCTTCAGTCTGTCTGTGCTTCTTTTGGGAACTTGTGCTTTTCTCATCAATACTTGTGCCTCAATATTTAACTCTGTGGTCGATGTGCAGTTTTTCAAAATAGAAATTTAAACTTCAACTTCAAAGTTGAAATTATTTCATAAAAAATCTCAAACTTAAAGGTCCAATATCACACAAAACTGACTCTCATGCAATTTAAGTCATGTTCTGTTGTTCCTCCTGAAAAACAGACCTGGAGTTGTGTTTGTTTCATTCACATGTTTGAGGAACTCTTTATTATTAGTCTGTCTACATCTCCAAAGCTCCAAACGCTCTGTTCCACCTTGTGATGTCATCAAGTGGTAGTTTTCAAGTGAACAGCTCCTTTTACCTTTAGTTCAGTCGAGATCGGCAATTCCAGGGCTGAAATGATCCAAATGATTCTAGTGAAGGTGTGTGGAGTTTAAAAACACAGTGGAGCACTTCCTGTATCACCACATGATGACATCACAAGGTGGAACAGAGCGTTTTCAGTTTGAGAGAAGAGTCCAGGTGTTTGTGACGAGGAAAGGAAGAGTAACATTGATCTTTTAAACGTCAGAACCGGTGTTTAATGTGTGAGTAATACGCTTGTTTGGCCACAGGGGGCAGTGTAGAGATGGAGGCTGGTGTCAGGTCGATGGCTGGTTCATGAAGTTCATAGAAATCTGATGTGATGGTGTTCGATATGTGCTTCGTAAAAATCATTGGGCTAAAAGACTCCAGGGCCACAGCGGTGAAACTATAACAGCAGTTGTATCCAAAGAGGGCGCCTGCACCCACAACTCTGAGCTTAAATTACTTTTGTCTAATATTATTATTTTAAAAAACATCTAAAACAGTTCAACATTTGTATGCAGGGGTCACAACAAGCCCGGCTCTGAACCAGGACTAAAGAAGGACCATCGAAACCTGCTTCAAAGTCTGAATCCTCGATGAAAACCAGAAAATAGGCCCATTGGTTAAGGTGGACGTTTAAAGGAAATCTGTCCTCTGCATTTGACCCATTCAAGCAGTCCCAACCCAGACCTGAGCCTGGGTCCTAGCTGGAGGATTATTGTGCATGTTTGCAGGTTGAGGAGGAACCCAGAGGTATCCAGACACAGGAAGAACATGCAAACGTCACACAGAAAGGCTCACATACTCCGGGAATCAAACCCCAAACCTTCTTGCTTTGCGGCACTGTGCTGTTGTTCATCATCCAAAATCCAAAAAATACAGGTTTCCAAATCACGCTGGGTGAAGAATTCAGAACTAAACCAGGACTATGGTTGGACCAACGTTGTCCCATCCGTGCGCAGTTGTCTCCAGTGAAGAATGAGGATCTAAACCAGGACTAGATCAGGACCACGAAGTCCAAAGTCCAGTTCTAAACCAGATCTTATCCACAAGAACGCCACGGTTGACCACACAATGTCACGTTTTTATTTTAGTTTTAGCTTCGACCGTAAAGTTAAGAGATGGAGAGAGCTCGGAGTGGAGACGCTGCTCCTCCACAGGGACAAAAACAGACTCTGTTGTGTGTCTGCTGAATGTCTCTCCCCACTCTTCACCCCACTCACATCTTATGACACCAAATTTGTCACTGGAAGTTTCAAAATGAGTTTAAGTTTTACAGCAGGTTGACCAGCAGAGGGCGCTGGGGGGTACATGTGACTCACTGGAGGAAGCGTCTGGGGAGAGGAGGTCAGGGAGTCGTCTCTGTAACCACGGCAACGGATAAAACAAAAAAAGACCTCATGGATCAAGACAAGACAGATCCTGTGTATGACTGGCTGATGTTACAGGCAGGAGTGCTCTGATTGGTCGGTTTAAATTTTGGGCAGCTGGGATTGGTCGGTTTTAAAATGTGGACCTCAGTGATTGTTTGAGAAGGTCGTCGTGGTTGAGACTGGCTGGTGTTAATGGGCGGACTTCTCTGATTGGTCTGTTTTAAAGTGTGGACTCCAGTGATTTGTGGAACACTTTGTCAGGGTGAGTGTTGTGATTGGTCGGTTTAAATTTTGGGCTGCTGTGATTGGTGGATTTTAAAGAGTGGACTAGAGCAGCGTTATGACAGACTGGAGTCATCGGTTGGTGTTACTGAGTGGACTTCTCTGATTGGCCGGTTTAAATGAAGGGCTGCCGGGATTGGTGGGTTTTAAAGTGTGGACTCCAGCGATTGGTCGAGCAGGTCGTCATGGTGACTGGTGCTGTCGCTGTCGTAGCTCTGTGGACTGGAGGAGGTGGCGGCTTCTTTCAGACGCAGCAGCATGTTCATCTGAAAACAGAGAAGAAGAAAGGACTGAACCAGGACTGGACCAGGACTGGACCAGGACTGGACCAGGACTGAACCAGGACTGGACCAGGACTGGACCAGGACTGAACCAGGACTGGACCAGGACTGAACCAGGACTGGACCAGGACTAAACCAGGACTGGACCAGGACGGGACCAGGACTGGACCAGGACTGAACCAGGACTGGACCAGGACTGGACCAGGACGGGATCAGGACTGGACCAGGACTGGACCAGGACTGGACCAGGACTAAACCAGGACTAAACCAGGACTAAACCAGGACTGGTTCAGGTTCAGTTAGCATCACACATATCCGGGGGTCTCACCAGGGGGTCGGGGTCACTGTCGCTCTGTGGGGCCTCCTTACGGCTGCTCTCTCTGGGGGCGCTGTACCCATCGAAGCCCACGTCCTCCGGTCTGAGCTGGAGCAGAGGAGGCCAGTCCACCGGAGCCGACGCCCAGGGGTACGAGTCCAGTACCCAGGCACACGGGTCCTCCCACACCGCCCTGCGCCCGTACAGCTGTGGAGGAGAGGGGTCAGATCGGGACTGGACCAGGACTGGACAGGGACTGGACCGGACCAGGACTGGACCAGGACCGGACCAGGACCGGACCAGGACTGAAACGGGACCGGACCAGGACTGAAACAGGACTGGACCAGAGCTAAAACACGACTAAACCAGGTCTAAACCAGGTCTAAACCAGGCCTAACCCAGGCCTAACCCAGGCCTAACCCAGGTCTAACCCAGGTCTAACCCAGGTCTACCCCCGGTCTACCCCCGGTCCTGGTCTCACCTGCAGTCCCTCTCGTACTGCCTCTAACATGTACGGGATGATGGAGTAGTTCCAGAGGTCGGTGAACCAAACCCGGGACCCCTCCACGTCCATGGGACAGGACAGGAAGAGACGGGGGCCTGCAGGGACAAAAAGCATTTACACACTTCAGAACATTTGTGCTCATGTAATTTTGATAATCACAGATCATTTTTCAGAGTCCCCTTTCCCTTTGCTCTCTGTGCTAAGTCACTCCCCCTTCAGAGCGTCGCACTAATGAAACTCCTGCATCACATCAGGTTTGTCCAGTTGTTGTGTTCAGTTTTGTCTCATGTTTTTGTGTATTTAGGCTTGGGGGCGGAGCCTCGTACAGACTCTTACTGCTAACTGTAAGGAGGGTTTGAATAGGGCCCGGGAGAGATCACTAGATTACTCAAACATTCGTCGTTTAGTTCATTTCATAACTTTACACCAATAACTGAAACATCTTGATTTCACATTTGTTTTTACTTTTGCATATTCCAAATTATGTAAACCTCTTAAAGCTGCGCTGTGTAACTTTCTGGTGGAGGGTCCGTCACCTGCTTGTTTCTATGGATATATCATTGCTCTACCTGGAATGTTCCACAGTGTGACATTAAACAGCTCTACTTTACATTTATTCAATTACAGGTGGTTTTAGAGCACATTTAGAGACATTCTGACTGTGAGCGGGGTCGCCTCTCCACAGATCTGACCTGGAACTTGGCCTGGTTTGGTCTCCATGAAGATAGAAAGGTCTAAAATCTCACAGTGAAACGTTCCAGACAAAGCAACAACATCTCCACCAGAAAAGTGACCAGAAAAGTCGTTCTTTCTAGAATCCTCGATCTGTGTTCGTACCGATGGTGACGTCAGAGGAGCTGTGCGTCTCCAGGAAGCGGTTGAGATGGTGCCAGACCCGCGGGACCCAGTCCACGATCCGGACCAAGTCTGGGTCTCTGGTCCGGCTCTGGATCTCGGTCTCCAGGAGCTTCCTCCGGAGAAACCTGCCCAGGAAACCCTTCACCGGCTCGGTGTGGTTGGCACAGAGCACCCACCTGAACAACACCAGGAAGAGTGAACAGAGCTCATGTGTGTTCAGAGTTTTCCAAAGATTTAAGTTAATTTTCAGATCAAGACAAACTCAACATTATTATTACTAAAACTGTTCATAAAAGCATAAATGTTTATTTATCAGGGACATGAGCATAAAAACACTGACCTACACAAAGAAGTCAAATGTTTCAATTCATAATTTACAGTAAAAAAAGATGATTTATAAAATAATAATACAAATAAAACATTATTATTATTATTATTATTATTATTATTACTACTACTACTACTAATAATAATAATAATAATAATAATGGGGAGGGAGAGAAGAAGAGGGGAACAAAAAAGAAAATGCCTTTAAAATGATGCTTTAATATTGTAGTAAAAGACGATGAAAGGAAATGATGATGGTGAAAATAATATTAGTCAAGTACAGTGATCAGAAGTTTATTAAAAATGGGAAAAAAAATATTATAAATTGGCAAAAATATAAATATAAGAAGGTGAAGCAGTCTGGTCATGCTGCACTACCACATTATTATTATTATTTTTGTTTTTATTGAATTAGTTTGGGGGGAAGGAGTGTGCAGTGTTTTGTTGTTTTACATTTGTTGTTGGTATTGTTCTATGTTCTTGTGTTTTGTTTTTATGTTTATTATTTCCACCTTCAGTCTCTGGACAGGCTGGTGTCATAAATACTGTACAAGCCAATTATTATTACTCTTTAATATTATTCTGTCCATAGTTTAAAAGAAAAACTAGAAATAAAAAAAACATACAAAGCACCCAAATTAGTCCATCAAGTCCACTGAATAAAATACAGTGAATATTAATGCACCAATTAAATCATTAAGTAAAACTAGTCCCAGTGAATCTCAGTTTACGGTTTATATATTTACATATTTACATATTTAGAGCTCATGTTGCTGGATTCAGATTGATGTGTGCAGGTTTGTTTGGTTCAAAGCCGTCGTTTGGTCCGGCGTGTGAACATTTCATAGTTTGTACATGATAAAATTTCATGTAGGAGGCTGTTCCAGAGGTTTATGGACCTACAGGAGAAAGATCCCTGACCAAAAGATCTCTGACCAAAAGATCCCTGACCAAAAGATCCCTGACCAAAAGATCCCTGACCAAAAGATCTCTGACCAAAAGATCCCTGACCAAAAGATCTCTGACCAAAAGATTCCTGACCAAAAGATCCCTGACCAAAAGATCTCTGACCAAAAGATCCCTGACCAAAAGATCCCTGACCAAAAGATTCCTGACCAAAAGATCCCTGACCAAAAGATCTCTGACCAAAAGATCTCTAACCAAAAGATCTCTAACCAAAAGTTCTCTGACCAAAAGATCTCTGACCAAAAGATCTCTGACCAAAAGATCCCTGACCAAAAGATCTCTGACTAAAAGATCCCTGACCAAAAGATCTCTGACCAAAAGATCCCTGACCAAAAGATCTCTGACCAAAAGATTCCTGACCAAAAGATCCCTGACCAAAAGATCTCTGACCAAAAGATCCCTGACCAAAAGATCCCTGACCAAAAGATTCCTGACCAAAAGATCCCTGACCAAAAGATCTCTGACCAAAAGATCTCTAACCAAAAGATCTCTAACCAAAAGTTCTCTGACCAAAAGATCTCTGACCAAAAGATCTCTGACCAAAAGATCCCTGACCAAAAGATCTCTGACCAAAAGATCCCTGACCAAAAGATCTCTGAAGGTTCTGCATGTTGGAACACGGCTCTCCTCCAGCAGGTCTCCTCTGACATGAGCATCACAAATTCCCTCAGTGTGGGAGCAGATGAATTATGAATCATTTTAGTTTTCAAAATGTCATAATTTATATTTGACGAGTATCGAGCCGAGGTGGCACAGGCGAGATGTTTTATCGTGGATTTTTAGTGCTCGTTTATACGTTTCGATCAAAAGGTGTGAGATATAAATTAAATAACTTTATATTTCAACGTTTTTCAAAGAAATCTCCAAACTTCTGATCCACAAATGCTGAACATTTTCATGATTTTTTCAGGATCAGCTCCACAAACCAGTTCAAGTGCTTTTCAACTGAAACAAACTCACAAACATGAGCTCATTTTTTTATGTTTTCAATCTCACATTAAGGTCACGTCTTTTAGGTTGATGGAGGAGACCAAAGAAAACCTGCCTAGACACAGGGAGAACATGCAAACTCCACACATTAGAAGGCTGTTTGAGGGACAGAGTTGTACCTGAAGTTGTGGTGGAGCTGCAGGTTTGGAGCAGACGACGTGGCCTGGCTCATGGTCCCGATGATGTACGGACTGAAACAGAAACGTGTTTGTTAACAGTGCAAGTTTTATTCTTTTTGTTTTTGTTGAGAAGTGACATTTTTGAAGCACACGTCAGAATAATCAGTACAGAGCAGAGGGCGAAGGTGAAAAGTGACAAAACTCAAGCCTCAAACAAGGAAAAGGACAAAAAATACAGGAGAGAACATTTGACTCCACTGAAACTCTGAGACAATGATGAGGAAACAGTTAAAATGGAGTTAAAAATGCACTTTTTACTATTTCCTGGTTGTATTTTATGTTTGAATATAATTTATATGTGTGTGTTATCATTTTGAGTGTTTTATTTTGGTAGTTCACCGTCCTCTCTCAGTAGGATTGGAGACTGCAGAAGTTCTGTCTGGGTTGAAAATAATGTATTTTACAAAAACAATGTACTTTTAGCATAAATACAAGAAAACATGTCGATAAGACGTTTTCACATTAATGGACGTGTTTGTGGTGCGCTCATTTTGACTTTTGTACATTTTATTTTCACTGTAAAATCTTGGCGTTGGTTTCATGTTGTAACATTGTTCTGAACGCCACAAAAATAAGCGGCGATCTCACGGTGCCGTTTTGATTCTCACAGGAGCCAGTGCCTGAAATGTGTGAAGACAAATGAACAGAGTATTTAAATGTCTGTCACAGGTATGTTTTATTTTATTTTATTTATGTAAAACTCTGTCAATTCTGCATTTGTCTCTCCAAATAATGACTCCACTGCAGCCAATGTAAATTTAAAATAGTTTTAATGTTAATAGATCATTTATATAATTGAGAGTCACATGTAATATGGTAATAATGTAATATGGTAATAACACGGCCAGTATGTGGTTATAAGCTCCCCCTCTCAGCAGTAGCAGGTTGGAGGCTGCAGGGGGCGCCGTG
>CM057091.1:1551316-1673816 GCA_029959045.1 Taenioides sp. WSHXM2023
ACAGTTAAACCTGGGTCAGTCTCATTTTAAACTAGGCTATTAAAAAGTGTGATTGTAATTCAATAACAGGTGAAAACAACTAATATAATCTCAAAGTACGAAGTCTTTATGGATAGATGTCACACTAACGAGTAGAGCATTTTTTTCTTATTTTGTATGAAAATGACAACACGACACTGCCCAATCGTACTTGTATCACCGATTAAAAAGTGGCGGTGAAAACGGGGGTAGATCGGCAAAATCGTGTCTTGAAAATAAGTGATTAAAGATCAAACTCAGGGTCAGTGAGAAGAAACGACTAGAACATGATTTAAAGCTCAGAAAAGTCCAGTCTGACTTAAAGACAAATACAAATTCAAGGAGTCTAACCCACAACTGAATCAGGACTAAACCAGGTCTAAACCAGGGCATAAACCCAGACTAAACCAGAACTAAACCTGGACTAAACCAAGTCTTAACCACACGTCTTCCAGGTCTCAACCAGGACTACATCAAGACAAAGTAAAAACTAAAGCAGGTCTAAACCAGACTTAAACCAGGTCTAAACCGGGACAAAACCAGGACTAAACCGGTACATCTCCATTTTCTCAATAAACTGTGATGCTTTACAGATAAACTGGCCTCGCCTTTCTGAATCCTTCAAACACTAGAAGGAGTACCCAAGGTTACCCAGGCTGGTGGACTCGCTCGTGGTCAGGTTAATGGTTTGACCCCCTGCTCCTGCCCCGGCCGTGCCCAGAGAGAGGCTCTGTGCTGGGGGAGACGAGGAGATGGAGGCCTGGGAACCCGCTCTGCTGCTCTGGTTCTCCAAACGCAGACGGTCGTTTTCTACTTTCAACTTCTCGATCTCCAACTGAAAACACCAAAGGAAAATCATTTGGTGAAGAAAAGGTTTGTTTTGATCAGACAAAATGGATTCACTCATTAGTAGTAGTAGTAGCAGTAGCAGTGGAAGTGGAAGTAGCAGCGGTAGTAGAAGTTGCAGTAATAGTACTATTAGTACTAGTAGTAGTAGTAGTAGTAGTAGTAGTAGTAGTAGTAGTAGTACTCCTGATATCTGACCTGCATACGCGTCATGGCCTCTCGGAGTTGGTCGAGTTGGTGGGCGGAGCTTAGAGCCTCCAGTCTGATGTCGGTCAGTTTCATTTCCTTTTCTCTGAGTTCAGAACGTAACTGCATCACCGTCTCCGCCTCTGAGTCCAGGCACTCTGAAAGACTGAAGAGAGAGGGAATCAAACCCACAACCTCACACACACTCTGAAAGACTGAAGAGAGAGGGAATCAAACCCACAACCTCACACACACTCTGAAAGACTGAAGAGAGAGGGAATCAAACCCACAACCTCACACACACTCTGAAAGACTGAAGAGAGAGGGAATCAAACCCACAACCTCACACACACACACACACACACACACTCACAGCGAATTGGAGAGGGCGTTCCTGGTCATGTGACCGGAGGGGGCGGGGCCGGAGTGGGGCAGCTGGGGGGAGGGGGGGACAGAGTCGCTCAGTTCGTCGATGTCGGAATGAGACGACGCCGACTTTGGAGACTTCCTCTTACCGAACGCATGTTTGAACGAACTGCGCAGCTGCGAAAGACAAGAACGAGAGAAAGAGGGAGGTTATACTGGGAGAGGGAGGGAGAGAGGAGAGAGAGGAGAGAGGGAGAGAGGGAGAGAGAGAGGGAGGTTAGACTGGGACGAGAGGAGGGGTGGAAGAAAGGAGAGGTGGAAGAGAGAGGAGAGGGAGAGAGGAGAGAGAGAGAGAGGGAGAGAGAGAGGGAGGGAGAGAGGGAGAGAGGAGAGAGAGAGAGGGAGAGAGAGAGGGAGGTTAGACTGGGACGAGAGGAGGGGTGGAAGAAAGGAGAGGTGGAAGAGAGAGGAGAGGGAGAGAGGAGAGAGAGAGAGAGGGAGAGAGAGGGAGGGAGAGAGGAGAGAGATGAGAGGGAGGAGAGAGAGAGGAAAGGGGAGAGATATAATACATTATAAAGGGTAATAAGGGTTAGAGAGGAGGGATTGAGGGATTGGGTGGAGAGGAGAGGAGAGAAGAGGAGAAAGGAGAAAGGAAGGAGAGAGGGATTTGAAAAGGTCTGATGAAAGAGATGAAGTTTTCCAGTTCGGTTTGGTTTGATCTAAAGGTTTGGAAAATGGAAAAAAAAACAACTGAAAACTTTTTAATGACAAACTCATCCCTCCATCATCAGAGCAGGTGAGGGCAGGAGGGGCAGGACGTGAGTAAAGGGTTAAACATGAGTCAGGCATAAACAGGAAGTGAGCATGGGCACTTCCTGTTTGGTCCATGGACGTTTACAGGCTGTGGACAGGAGACAAAGTAAAGGGTTAAAGTGGGCGAGTCCAGCACTCGTCTTACCTCATAAACCTACAGCAAAAGAAAGCACAGGACGAAAGACAAAACACTGTCACATGAATGAACGAGGGAGAGAGGGAGAGAGGAGGGGGAAGGGAAGAGAGAGAGAGGAGGGAAGAGAGAGGAGGGAAGAGAGAGAGGAGGGTGGAGAGAGGGGTGGGTATGACAGTGAAATAAAGAGGAGGAGAGAGAGATAAAGAGATGGAGGAAAGGGGAGACAAGGGCAGAGGGAAGATGGGTGAGAAACGGAGAGATGGGAAAGAAGAGGAGAGAGCGAGAGAGAGAGAGAGAGAGAGAGAGAGAGAGAAGGGAGTTGCAGGGGGGGAGAGCGAGAAAGAGATAGAGTAGGAAGGAGGAGAGAGAGGGACCTGACTGGACTGCACCTGGACCAGTCTGACATGGGGGGATAAAAGGAGTTTATTTTTCTTAAAGATTTGGACAAGAAGAAAAGGAGCTAAAAAACTAAACACAAGGAAGAAAAACACGGAAAAGAAAAGAAGGAAAGAAAAACACAGATTCTAGAGCGATAAATCTGACCTGGGCCAGACCGGTTTAAATCCACAAACACTTCTGTTTACTGCTGATCCGGGTTTAGATCGAGTTTCTGTCATGAATCAGACCTGGTTTAGTCCTGGTTTAGTCCTGGTTTAGTCATGATTTAGTCCTGGTCTAGTCCTAGTCTAGTCCTGGTCTAGACCTGGTTTAGTCCTAGTTCAGTCCTGGTTTAGTCCCGGTTTAGTCCTGGTTTAGTCCCGGTTTACAATCACGTGTATTTCTAACACCAGACTGGGTTAAACCTGAGCCTCATACGTCGTTTTCTGTGGCCTGAGCTCCAGTGCAGAGAACGCTGTTCACTACAGAGAGATGAACGAGAAAGAAACGAGAAAGAAACGAGAAAGAAATGAGAAAGAGACGAGAAAGAAAGGAGAAAGAAAGAGATGAGAAAGAAAGAAACGAGAAAGAAACGAGAAAGAAAGAAATGAGAAAGAAGAACAACACAGAGTTTAGTTTAAAGGGCCCATTTTACTGTTTTCAGATCTGTTCTAATGTCGCACAAACACCTGGAGTTTGTTTTGTTTCATTCACGTGTTTAACACACAAACACCTGCAGATTTAGACTGAGTTCTGTCAAACAGAAAACACTCTGTGATGTCATCATGTGGTGGTACAGGAAGTGCTCCACTGTGTTTTTAAACTCCACACACCTTCACTAGAATCATTTGGATCATTTCAGTCCTGGAATTGCCGATCTCGACTGAACTAAAGGTAAAAGGAGCTGTTCACTTGAAAACTACCACTTGATGACATCACAAGGTGTAACAGAGCGTTTGGAGCTTTGGAGATGTAGACAGACTAATAATAAAGAGTTCCTCAAACATGTGAATGAAACAAACACAACTCCAGCTCTGTTTTTGAGGAAGAAACAGCGTTAGAACATGATTTAAAGCTCACAAGAGTCAGTTTTGTGTCATCGAACCTCTGGACGACATTCTAATTTGCAAAACAGAAATGGTCCGTGTTCTAATGTCGTTATTTCATGGAAAACAAACAGAATTTAAGGTTTTTCCACCAAAGGAATTCTATCCGGATAATCAGATATGAAATTAGCGAGTCCAGTTTTGTTTTGAAAATGTTTTTTTAATAATAATTTTAATGAAATCCTAAATATATTCAACTTTTCCTGAAGAGGCTTGAAGGAGAAACCCACACGCCACCAGAGACAAGAGACACAAAAAGACTTACTATTTTACTACTACTACTACTGCTACAACTACTACTACTACTACTACTACTGCTACAACAACAACTACTACTACTACTGCTACTACTACTGCTACTACTACTACTACTACTGCTACTACTACTGCTACTACTACTGCTACTACTACTACTACTACTACTGCTACTACTACTGCTCTCTTTTATACCTATACTTCTTAGTATTTCCTACTCCTCCTTTTCCCATGCAGAATTAACCTTTTCTTGTTTCGTGTACTTTGGAGGCAGTACTGAGTCCCGAAGTACTCAAGTACTCGAGTATTCTTACCCAGTTCTTCTTGTTCTTCTTTCGGGCGTTGGCATCGGCGTCCATGTTGGACCCAATGCTGGAGTGACTCGTGATGCTGCTCACGCTGTCAGACGAATGCTGCCTGCGAATCCTCAGGTCCGGGGTCGAGGTCTGGTTTGGACTCGGACCGGGACTCGGACCAGGACCGGGACCTGGACTCGGGTTGGTCTGGGTCTGAGGTCTGGACTCGGACTTACTCTGGGACTGAGGGCTCCCGTTTTGACCAACTGCAAAACACAAAATGATAATAAAAAATACTCTTTAGATGACAGAATGTGATTTTCAACATTAAATGGTTGCACTTTCTTTTCTGTTTTAGGAGTTTTAGTATCGAGACGTTCACACTTCCGGGAGAAGCTTCTCCCAGATTCTCAGTCCCCCTGACAGAGGGCTCTGCCAGATGTTCCCAACAGACCTTCACTATACGCTTGGGTCTGCCAGGTCTTTCTGGCTTCCTCCTCTGCCAGCGAACCCAACTCTAACCGGGTGGTGATCAGTTGACAGCTCTGCCCCTCTCCTCACCCGAGTGTCCAAGACACGCGGCCGGAGGTCAAATGACACGACAACAAAGTCGATCATCGACCTCTCCTCTCTCTCTCCCTCTCGCTCCTCTTTCTTTCTCTCGGCCTCCATTATTGATGCACCGCTCGTAGCTGTGTTCATAAGGTCTGTGGTGCCTGCCGCGGCGGCAATCCTTGAATCAGGTGGAGGACACCGGAAGTAAAGGATGCCGTCAGGCTGAAGAAGGAGTCCTATTGGGCCTTGTTGGCTCGTGGGACTCATGAGGCAGCTGACAGGTACCGGCGGGCCAAGTGTGCTACAGCCTGGGCGGTCGCAGAGGCAAAAACTCGGGGTTGGGAGGAGTTCGGAGAGGCCATGGAGGAGGACTATCGGACGGCCGCAAAGAAATTCTGGCAAACCGTCTGGCGCCTCAGGAGGGGGAAGCAGTGCTTCACCAACACTGTTTACAGTGCGGGTGGAGCTGTTGACCTCGACTGGGGATGTTGTCGGATGGTGGAAGGAATACTTTGAGGATCTCCTCAATCCCACCGTCACGTCTTCTAGGAGAAAGCAGAGGCTGGGGACTCGGAGGCAGACTCGTCCATCACCCTGGCTGAAGTCACTGAGGTGGTTGAGCTCCTTGGTGGCAAGGCTCCGGGGGTGGATGAGTTCCGTCCCGAGTATCTTAAGTCTCTGGATGTTGTGGGGCTGTCTTGGCTGACACGTCTCTGCAACATCGTGTGGCGGTCGGGGACAGTGCCTCTGGACTGGCAGACCGGGGTGGTGGTCCCTCTGTTTAAGAAGGGGGACTGGAGGGTGTGTTCCAACTACAGGAGAATCACACTCCTCAGCCTCCCCGGTAAGGTCTATTCCAGGGTACTGGAGAGGAGAATCCGACCGATAGTCGAACTATGAAAAGTGCTGTAAGTGTATAATGTGACCATTTACCATTGGTACTGCTCCTGTCATTGCTCCTGTCTGTACTCCTGTCAGTGCTCCTGTCAGTGCTCCTGTCGGCCCTGTCTTTGCTCAGGTCCTGGGTGTTGATGACTCCGTTGATCGCAGCCTGAGCCACAGCGTTCTGTTTCTTCAGTAACTCGATGGTTTTCCTCAACTCCGTCAACTCAGAGTCCTGCAAGAGAAATACAAATATACAAAAAAAACAGACAATTCAGCTCAGAGTCCTGCAAGTACAAAAGGACTAAACCAGAACTAAACTAGAACTAAACCAGGACTAAAACAGAACTAAACCAGGACTAAAACAGGAATAAAACAGGACTAAACCAGAACTAAACCAGGACTAAAACAGGAATAAAACAGGACTAAACCAGAACTAAACCAGGACTAAAACAGGAATAAAACAGGAATAAAACAGGACTAAACCAGAACTAAACCAGGACTAAAACAGGACTAAACCAGGACTAAAACAGGACTAAACCAGGACTAAACCAGAACTAAACCAGGACTAAACCAACAACAATGAGTGGATTCTTTCTGGTCAGATTGTGTTACAACAAAACTCGGATTACAGTCAGACATGAATAACAGAACTATAGACAGAGCAGTTCATCTAGTTAGCTTCACTTCGCCAAAAGATCGTTGATCACATCAGCAGTAACGAATGACTATTTAAATTTTACAGGAATACATTTAGAAAAGTGTTGTTTGAGTATTTGAGTGTGGACCTTCTGCTCGGCCGTCAGGGTCAGGCTCTTCAGTCGGATCGTCATGTTTCCCAAACTCTGCTCGAACGCCGCCACCAGATGAGCCTGGAACAAACACACAAACTATTTTATAAACTTTACACAACTTTATCTCTATTTGGATTTGTTTCTATGGATACATCACTGCTCTGCCTGGAATGTTCCACAGTACGACTTTAAACAGCTCTACTTTAATAGCCAGGGCCGTTGCCAGACATTTGGCGGCCCTAAGCACAAACCACCACATGAACACACAATGAACAGAATTTATCAGTGCGATTCGTTTAATTTTCAAAACAAATACACCAAACATGAAAGTTAAAATAATTAATGATTCAAAATAATGTGCACAGGACAACTGCAGAATAGAATTTACTCGATCAAGGAAATTTAAATAAGAATTTGAAAGTGAAAATTTCTCTGCGTAGACTTTATCTGCTGCATGTGCGAAGGTCCAGACACCGAGGGAGAAGGAGAGAGAGAAAGGAAGGGAGGAAGAGAAAGACGGAGAGACAGAGAAAGAGATTTCAGGAGATTCTGTTGGCGCCTCTCGCTTCTCTCCGCGCACTTTGGATGGAGAGTTTTGGAAAGTTTTGCGATATTCCATGAGCCGGATTTTTTGGTGACCACAAAAAAGACCACATGATTCAGCTCAGAGTCCTGCAAGTACAAAAGGACTAAACCAGGACTAAACCAGGACTAAACCAGGACTAAAACAGGACTAAACCAAGACTAAAACAGGACTAAAACAGGACTAAACCAGCACTAAACAAGCCAAAAACAGGACCAAAACAGGACTAAACCAGACTAAAACAGGACTAAAACAGGACTAAACCAAGACTAAAACTGGACTAAACCCAGGGCTAAACCAGGACTACAACAGGACTAAACCAGGACTGAAACAGGACTAAAACAGGACTAAACTAGGATTAAACCAGGACTAAAACAGGACTAAACCCAGGACTGAAACCAAGGTTTAATGCCATACTGTGGAACATGCCAGACAAAGCAATAACATCTCCATAGAGAAAAGCGTCTGACGGAGCCTCCATCAGAAAAGTTACACAGTGCAGCTTTAAACATCGTGTTTGTACAGTTTTATTGTTTTTGTGTTTCTCACGTTGGCGCTGAGCTGAGTGGTCAGAGCGGACACTTTCTCCTGCGACGCGTCCAGCTCCCGGCGCAGTTTACGGATCTGGAAAAACAAAAAAATATATATTAAATTAAGTAAAAATAAAAAACAAATATCTATCATTTTGTATTTGTTTTTTCACACAGTAAATTGGAATAATTTTACTTTTCTTAAAACATTTTTGACACGTGTGTCGCCATTAAGTATTAAGAAAATTATAAATGAAGTTTATTTTCACCATAACAAACTCTTGTAAATTACTTTTTTGAATTGCTAAAAAGTGGAAACATAAATGGTATTTGGTTCATGTTTTGAGTCAAAGATGCAGATTTTAAAACAAAAAGGACTAAAGCAGGACTAAAGCAGGACTAAAGCAGGACTAAAGCAGGACTACAGCAGGACTAAAGCAGGACTAAAGCAGGACTAAAGCAGGTCTAAAGCAGGACTAAAGCAGGACTAAAACAGGTCTAAAGCAGGTCTAAAGCAGGACTAAAGCAGGACTAAAGCAGGACTAAACCAGGACTAAAGCAGGTCTAAAGCAGGACTAAAGCAGGACTAAAGCAGGACTAAAGCAGGACTAAAGCAGGTCTAAAGCAGGACTAAAGCAGGTCTAAAGCAGGACTAAAGCAGGACTAAAGCAGGACTAAAGCAGGACTAAAGCAGGTCTAAAGCAGGACTAAAGCAGGTCTAAAGCAGGACTAAAGCAGGACTAAAGCAGGACTAAAGCAGGACTAAAGCAGGACTAAACCAGGACTAAAGCAGGACTAAAGCAGGACTAAAGCAGGACTAAAGCAGGTCTAAACCAGGACTAAACCAGGACTAAACCATGTTGAACCTCAGGGACAGGTTTTTATTGTGTGAATCCAGGTGTGAGTTCAGGTAAAAGTTTAGACCAGATCTGAAGGAGCAGGAAGTGATGATTAAAAAGAGAGATTAAAGAGAGAGAGAAGAGAGGGGGAGGGATGGAGACGAGGAGAGAGAGGAAGGGAGAGAGGGAGGGAGAGGGGGAGGAGAGGAGAGAGAGAGAGAGGGAGGAGAGGAGAGAGGAAGAGAGGGGGAGGAGAGGAGAGAGAGAGAGAGGGAGGGGAGGAGAGAGGAAGAGAGGGGGAGGAGAGGAGAGAGGGAGGAAGAAAGGGGGAGGAGAGGAGAGAGAGAGAGGGAGGAGAGAGGAAGAGAGGGGGAGGAGAGGAGAGAGGAAGGAAGAAAGGGGGAGGAGAGGAGAGAGAGAGAGGGAGGAGAGAGAGAAGAGAGGGGGAGAAGAGAGGGAGGAAGAAAGGGGGAGGAGAGGGGGAGGAGAGGAGGGAGGGAGGGAGACAGAGGGAGGGAGAAAAGGGAAAGAGAGGAAGAGACGGGGAGAGATAAAGAGATAGAGGCGGAGGGAGGGATAGATGGAGACGGGGAGATGAGAAAGAGATAAAAGGAAAGAGATAAAGAGGAAGAGACATAAACAGAGGAGAGAAGGAAAGAGAAGAAGAGAAGAAGAGAGGGGGGGCAGACAGAGAGGGAGAGCGAGAGGAGGAGATGACAGAAGAGGGCAAGAGGGCGGGGTTTACCTCCGACTGAGATTTCTCTTCATTCTGAAACAAAAGAGCAGAACAGTGAGTCAGATGCCCTCCCTGATGGTTTGTTTTTATCTTTGAGTCGGCCCCAAGCCCGTTTCATTTTCACAGATTTACTGAAGCTCCGGGTCAAAAGTCTGTGGTTCAATTCCCGCTGTGACCAGGTCATCCTGAGTGTACTGCCACTGTGTCCTTGAGCAAGACACTTCACCCACGTGGTATAAATGTGGTGATCCAGGCACAGGTTAGCACAGGTTAGCATACTACTACAACTACTACAACTACTACTACTACTACTACTACTACAACTACTACTACAACTACTACTACTACTACTACTACTACTACTACTACTACTACTACTACTGCTACTACTACTGCTACTACCTTAAATTACAGTCTCTTGAAATACTATTGGCTGTTGTTTAAAGTTGCCTAGATGTTTTTAATAATGTTTGAATGAAAATAACATTTGTACTTCTACTACATATTTTACTACATATTTACGTAAATAAAGTACTTTGTTACTTCACAACAAGTAATTTAAAAGTACAGTAAAATATTTTCTGTTTTGAGTCTGTGTTCCTACCGTTTGCTGCCACACGCTGGAGGTGACGGAGAGAGTGGCCATCATGTTGCCTTCTTCACCTTTCTCTTTCTCTCTTCTACTCCCTCTTTCCCTCCTCTTTCCCTCCTCTTTCTCTCCTCTTTCTCTCCTCTTTCCCTCCTCTTTCTCTCCTCTTTCCCTCCTCTTTCCCTCCTCTGTCGCCTCTGCCTCTGTTTGTATCTCTCTCCTTTTCCCTCTTGAACTCTTCTCTCTCTTTTCCTTCACCTCCTTCCCCTCTCTCTTTCTTTTTTGCTGCCCCCTGTCTCCTCTCTTTCCTCTATTTCCCCTCCTCCTCTCTTTCTCTTCTTTCACCTCTCCCTCTCTTTCTGCCTCTCCTTCCCTCTCCCTCTGAGCTCACTCGTTCTCTTCTCGTCTGAATGAAAACTGTTACCTGGCCAGGTGAGGTGGAGGGGGCGGGGCTTAGGGTGGAGCTGTGTTCTGATTGGCTGCTGCAGGATGCGGGTTGAACCTAATGAACCGCTGCCGAAACGTGAGATTTAACCCCCGAGGTGCGAGTCTACAACTGAGACTGATTTTACCAGAGTTAGATTACAGAGACCACAGCAGGACTAAACCAGGACTAAACCAGGACTAAACCAGGTCACAAAATAAGGACTAAACTTGGACTAAATCAGTCCTAGACCAGGTCTTTATCAGAGTTAAGAGTGAATCGGGGCCAATCACAGCTGTCCTGATATAAAACACTGGAGAACAGGAGTCTAATTCAACTTTGGAATTTTCTGTTGAAGCTTTTGCTTAACGACTTTACTGAATAATTCCCCCTTTGTTCGTCTACATTTATTAAATTAGTTGCTCTGACCGTGGAAACGTGTATAAAGACCCTTTAGTTTGTTTATGAAGACCCTTGAGTTGTTTATAAAGACCCTTTAGTTTGTGTATTAAGACCCTTTAGTTTGTGTATTAAGACCCTTTAGTTTGTGTATTAAGACCCTTTAGTTTGTGTATTAAGACCCTTTAGTTTGTGTATTAAGACCCTTTAGTTTGTGTATTAAGACCCTTTGATTTGTGTATTAAGACCCTTTGATTTGTGTATTAAGACCCTTTAGTTTGTGTATTAAGACCCTTTAGTTTGTGTATTAAGACCCTTTAGTTTGTGTATTAAGACCCTTTAGTTTGTGTATTAAGACCCTTTGGTTGTACTGACCGTGGAGTAGATGGAGGAGGAGCTGGAGACCAGGGACAGGGACGAGCCGTGAACTGGAACACAAAAACACAACAGGAAGTCAGAAACTGAACTTCAGTTGATCTATAAAAACACTGCCCTGAAAAAGTACCAGGGCTTAAAGTGCGTTAAAGGTCCAGACGCCCTGAGGCAGACTGAGGGAGCAGTGGCGGTCAGTCTCACAGGGACAGACCTTTTAAACCCTTTATTTATTCTATAACAGGTTTGTCCACAGGGGGAGGAATGGAAACATTTTCAAAGCAGAGGAACAAAAAGAGTCATTCTGTAATTTTACAGTTTTCACACAGACACAAACCAAACTGAAGTTTTGGAACATTTCAGGTCTGAATCACAGACCCTTTATTTGGACCCTTTATTTGGACCCTTTATTTATACCCTTTATAACTGTCTTTGAAGTCCTGGTTTAGTTCTGTGTTGGTCCTCTTTTAGACCAGGTTCAGTACTGGGTTATACCTGCTCTAGTCCTGGTTTAGTCTTTGGTTAGACCTTGTTTAAACCTGTTCAAATGCAGTAATTAGTTTAGATCATTTGCAGTCCTCTTTGTCCCTGTGTGTCAGATGCCCTCCCAGTGTGTGTCAGATGCCCTCCCTGTGTAACCCTGTAGATCTGTACAAACATGTTCTGAAATGTGATTCTTGTGTTGGTTTGTCAGTTCAGATTTCAGTCTTTTTGTCGATTCTTCTGGACGTGTTGAAAATGTGAACTTGCCCAAGGACACGCCAAATGTTTGTTCTGGGTTCAGCTACAACAAAAGTGAAAGAAATGGAACAAACAGAGGAGAAAAACAAGAGTGAGGGAGGGAAAGTAAAAAAGAAAACAGACCTATTCCTCAAAATCCTCTGAAGTTCTATTTGGAGTAGTCGCGTCGTTGTTTTGGTCCAAATGTAAAAAAAAAAAGCTCTGCTCTAGTGTGAAGTGCAGGAGGGGCCCACAGTCTGGTTTAGTCCTGGTTTAGACCTTGGTTTAGTCCTGGTTTGGTCCTGGTTTAGTCCTGGTTTAGACCTTGGTTTAGTCCTGGTTCAGTCCTGGTTTAGTCCTGGTTTAGTCCTGGTTTGGTTCAGCTCCATTGGACTCCACAGTTTTCTAAAGCTGAAGTTGGTGCGTTTGTTTCTTTCTGAAGTCATTTTAGATCAAAATTGTGATTTAAAATGTCACAGAACAGAATCATCCACAGGGTCAGAGGTCAAAGGTCAGAGGTCAGAACTATAGCGACACATAAACACTATAGGGCAGATTTAAGGATAATTATG
Source organism: Taenioides sp. WSHXM2023 (assembly GCA_029959045.1). NCBI lineage: Eukaryota > Metazoa > Chordata > Actinopteri > Gobiiformes > Gobiidae > Taenioides > Taenioides sp. WSHXM2023. The sequence continues at coordinate 1,563,712 of CM057091.1, forward strand.
ATCATAAATGTTCTATAGAGTTAAACTTTAAAGCTCCTGTATCACACAAAATTAACTCTTCTGAGATTTAAGTTCATGTTCTAACGCTGTTCCCTCCTCAAAAACACCTGGAGTTGTGTTTGTTTCATTCACATGTTTGAGGAACTCTTTATTATTAGTCTGTCTACATCTCCAAAACTCCAAATGCTCTGTTCCACCTTGTGATGTCATCAAGTGGTAGTTTTCACGTTTTCAGCAGCTCCTTTTACCTTTAGTTCAGTCGAGATCGGCGATTCTGAAGGCCTGAAATGATCCAAATGATTCTAGTGAAGGTGTGTGGAGTTTAAAAACACAGTGGAGCACTTCCTGTATCACCACATGATGACATCACAAAGTGGAACAGTGTTTTCAGTTTGAGAGAAGAATTCAGCCTAAATCTGCAGGTTTGTGTGTTAAACATGTGAATGAAACAAAACACAACTCCCGGTGTTTGTGACGAGGAAACGACATTAGAACAGAGAAAACGGAGAGATCTGGGTTCTTTAACTTTCACGGTCGGGGTTTTCTCCTCTGGAATATCGGGGACTCCGTTTTGTTTTTTTCCGAGGTGGTTTTGGAGCTGGGTGGGAATCCTCTGCCTCTTCACTCAACACGAAACTCGATCTGACAGACGGCAACAGAAATATGAGTTTCTACGTCCAAAGGTGTGAATATAACCCCCAATAGACGAGCCGGAGGAGAAAGAGAGAGAGAGAGAGAGGGGGGAGAGAGAGAGAGGGAGAGAGGAGAGAGAGAGGAGGGAGGAGAGAGAGGGATGGATGCATGGAGGGAAAATGGAAGTAGACAACAAGTGAAAAAGTGGAGAAGATACAGAGAGAGAGAGAGAGAGAGAGAGAGAGAGAAAGAAGGGAAAAGGAGAAGGGATAGATAGAAAGAGAGGGAGTGAGAGATGGTGAAAGAAAAGTGAGGTAGAGAGAGAGCGAGACAGAAGAGATAAAGAAACAGCGAGAGACAGAGAGAGGAGAAAAAGAAAGAGGAGAGAGACAAAGAGAGAGAGAGGAGAAAGAGAGAGACAGAGAGAGGAGAGAGAGAGACAGACAGAAAGAGAAAAGAGAGAAAAAGAGAGAGGCAGAAGAGAGAGACGGACAGAGAGAGAGAGACAGACAGACAGACAAAAAGAAAGGAGAGAGAGAGAAGGGAGAGAGACAAACAGAGAGAAGGAAAACAAGAGAGGGGAGAGAGAAAAACAGAGAGAGCGAGAGAAAAAGAGAGACAGAAAGAGGCAGACAGACAGAGAGAAAGAGGAGAGAGGCAGACAGACAGAGAGAAAGAGGAGAGAGGAGAGATAGACAGAGACAGACAGAGAGAAAGAGGAGAGAGGCAGACAGACAGAGAGACAGAGGAGAGAGAGAGACAGACAGAGAGAGTCAGGTCTGTAATCAGTCGTTTGCTCTTGGTGGGTGGTCTCTTTTATGTCGTTCACTTAAACTCACAACGTGAAATTAAACTGAATCAAACACGTTATAATCAGTATGAGGCTCTGACGGGAATCTCAAAGGATTTCCTGTTCAAAACGTCAAAAGGAAATCATCTGCCCCCTGCTGTTCACTGGATGTCATTGCATATTACAATATTCCTCGTCAAAATCAGACCTGGAGTTGTGTTTGTTTCATTCACATGTTTGAGGAACTCTTTATTATTAGTCTGTCTACATCTCCAAAGCTCCAAACGCTCTGTTCCACCTTGTGATGTCATCAAGTGGTAGTTTCCAAGTGAACAGCTCCTTTTACCTTTAGTTCAGTCGAGATCGGCAATTCCAGGACTGAAATGATCCAAATGATTCTAGTGAAGGTGTGTGGAGTTTAAAAACACAGTGGAGCACTTCCTGTATCACCACATGATGACATCACAAGGTGGAACAGAGTGTTTTCAGTTTGAGAGAAGTTAAATCTGCAGGTTTGTGTGTGAAACAAACCCTCCAGGTGTTTGTGACAAGGAATCGACATTAGAACAGATCAGAAAACAGTAATACGGAACATTTTAAACATATTTTCCTTGTCCAAACCTGCACCGGAGAGACACTCAGACAGAAATCAGATCACTCACATCAGATGGAACTGTTTTCAAGAATCTGACAACTCCAGAAATCAGATAATGATTTCACTTTTGGAGTAAACATGAAAACACGGTGACAGCTGCACTACCTCTCCAGCTGGGGGCGCTCCTGAGCTTTCTACAGTTCAAGTTCACAGACTTTACTGATCCACAAGGGAAATGTCTTCACTCTGATCATTGAAACAGTTTGTATTTTACTGGAAGAATGTGTTTGGCTTTTATGAAAATAATGTACATGACGCAAATTCAATTTATCTGCTAAATCTTCTGGTCCAGGTTTAGTCCTGGTTTGGTCCTTCTTTAGTCCTTTTTTAGTCCTGCGTTAGTCCTGCTTTAGACCTGCTTTAGACCTGGTTTAGACCTGGTTTAGTGCTGATTTAGTCCTGGTTTGGTCCTACTTTAGTCCTTCTTTAGTCCTGCTTTAGTCCTTCTTTAGTCCTGCTTTAGTCCTGCTTTAGACCTGGTTTAGACCTGGTTTAGGCCTGCTTTAGTGCTGGTTTGGTCCTGATTTAGTCCTGGTTTGGTCCTCCTTTAGTCCTGCTTTAGACCTGGTTTAGTGCTGGTTTGGTCCTGGTTTGGTCCTTCTTTAGTCCTGGTTTAGCCCAGGTTTAGTCCTGGTTCAGTTCTACTTTAGTCCTGCTTTATTTTTAGATTTAGTTTTCAAGTCAAGAGTTCCTTTTATCTTTAGTTAAATTCCAGGGCTGAAATGATCCAAATGATTCTAGTGAAGGTGTGTGGACTTTAAAAACACAGTGGAGCCCTTCCTGTATTACCACATGACATCACAAGGTGGAACAGAACATTTTAAGCTTTTCACATCATAATTTTGTTTTTTTTTTTGCTGCCCACATGTGTATTGGCCAATAGAACGCTGCGGTGTCGTCTGAAGCACAGCTGTACAGACTCTATGGACCATCCACAGGTCAGAATGGAGGAGGTTTTGGTCTCACCTTCCTCAAAACCATCCCTGAAGGACCCAGAGCGGCTCATGGTCCTGGTCTTATCGTCCAGAGACATGCAGGAGGTCCGGAGCCTGGACTCGGGCTGGTCCAGAGAGTCCTGGGTCAGACTGTTGGTCCTGAGACCGGCCAGGTTCATCTGAGCGGCAGAGGTGGGACTGGAGGCTGCAACGAGATATACCTGAGTTTAGACCTGGTTTAGTCCTGAGTTAGACCAGGTTTAGACCTGGTTTAGTTCCTGGTTCAGTCCTGGTTCAGTCCTGGTTTAGTCTTGGTTTAGTCCCGGTTCAGTCCTGGTTCAGTCCTGGTTCAGTCCTGGTTTAGTCCCGGTTTAGTCTTGGTTTAGTCCCGGTTTAGTCTTACCAAAGTTGAACCTTGTTCCTGAGGGGGAGGTGAGGCTGGACCCGGGGGAAAAGGGGGAGGAGCCCACAGAGTCCTGGAGTCCGCTGACGGAGTGAGACCGCAGCCAATCACGTGCCTCGTCTGGACCTCTGTGCTGAGGGGCGGGACCATACCTACAGAACGGACCAATCACGCGTCAGGACTCAAGACAACAGAACCAATACAAACGCAGTGACACTAGTTGGGTTTTTACATCCAAGAGACACAGGGAGGGCATCTGACACACACAGGGAGGGCATCTGACACACACAGGGAGGGCATCTGACATACACAGGGAGGGCATCTGACACACAGGGAGGGCATCTGATCAGTATCGGGTAAGTTTTGCATTTTTCTGTAAACCCAACTAGTGTCACATACTGGAGATTTTAACATGAAAATACGATTAAAAACATTCACAATTAAAATTTCCCCACAGATTTGGATGAACAAAGTCAGGCTTAGATGCATTTGTTGAGCTTAAATCAGACACAGAATCAACATTTAAAATCACAAAATCACAGAATCACAGCTCAGAGCCACAGAAGACAAAAGGATTCACTGCAAAAAATACAATCATGAATTTCTCTGAATATTTAAGTAGTTTTGACTCGTTCAGATTTATTCATGAATTCAACCTCATTTGAACTTGTTTCCACATGGTTCTCACACATTTTAAAAGAAGGGGGTGTCACATGAGGAGGCCTGTGTAAGGATTAGTTTAGACCTGGTTCAGTCCTGTTTCAGTCCTGGTTTATTCCCAGTTTAGTCCTGGTTTAGTCCTGGTTCAGTCCTGTTTCAGTCCTGGTTTAGTCTCGGTTCAGTCCTGGTTTAGTCCTGGTTTAGTGCACTGCCAAAAAAAAAATAAAATAAAATAAAAATAATCTTGAAATTAGAATATTTAAGTAAATATTTTCTTAATTTAGTAGTCATTTAATTAAATTTAAATAATAAATAAATAAATCTGAACTAATAAAACAAAGTACTTCCTTAAATTGGATTTAAGTCATTATAACTCAGAGCTGATTATTTTTTGCAGTGTCAAAACCACAGATCCACAGACACAGAGTCCACAGGGTCCACAGACAGAGTCCACAGACACAGAGTCCACAGACACAGAGTCCACAGACAGAGTCCACAGACACAGAGTCCACAGACACAGAGTCCACAGGGTCCACAGACAGAGTCCACAGACACAGAGTCCACAGACAGAGTCCACAGACACAGAGTCCACAGACACAGAGTCCACAGGGTCCACAGACAGAGTCCACAGACACAGGGTCCACAGACACAGAGTCCACAGACACAGAGTCCACAGACACAGAGTCCACAGACACAGGGTCCACAGACACAGAGTCCACAGACACAGAGTCCACAGACACAGAGTCCACAGACACAGAGTCCACAGGGTCCACAGACAGAGTCCACAGACACAGAGTCCACAGACACAGGGTCCACAGACACAGAGTCCACAGACACAGAGTCCACAGACACAGAGTCCACAGGGTCCACAGACAGAGTCCACAGACACAGAGTCCACAGACACAGAGTCCACAGGGTCCACAGACAGAGTCCACAGACACAGAGTCCACAGACACAGAGTCCACAGGGTCCACAGACAGAGTCCACAGACACAGAGTCCACAGACACAGAGTCCACAGGGTCCACAGACAGAGTCCACAGACACAGAGTCCACAGACACAGGGTCCACAGACACAGAATCCACAGGGTCCACAGAGTCCACAGACACAGAGTCCACAGGGTCCACAGACACAGAGTCCACAGGGTCCACAGACACAGAGTCCACAGACACAGAGTCCACAGGGTCCACAGACACAGAGTCCACAGGGTCCACAGACAGAGTCCACAGACACAGAGTCCACAGACACAGAGTCCACAGACACAGAGTGCATCGAGCACAGCGGCCAGCAGGGGGAGCCAGTACCTGAGGGCTTTCTTTGGCAGTGTGTTTCGACCGCCGCTCAATGAACTGAGAATAAACAATTTAAACACAAAAAAAATCAAACTATAAAAACAAATGAAGAAAATAACGTTTCAAACATGCACAAAACCATCTGGGACAAAACAACTGAGGAGTCCACAACAAAGTAGAGAAAAAACTGAAGGTAACTGTTATATTTTAAAGACGTATTATGTAACTTTTCTTATTGCTTTGCCTGAAATGTTCCAAAGTATGGCATTAAAGGTTATCATTTTGCATTTAAATAAATAATCAAAATTACCTTGACAAACATGCATTCTTACTGTTGTTTGGATCTTGCCTTTCACAGATCTGACCCGTAACATGGCCTGGTTGCGTCACTCGTTTGATACAAGTACAATGCCACACTGTGGAACATTCCAGGCAAAGCAATAACATCTCCATGGAGACAAGCGGCTATGACAGACCCCCCATTAGAAAAGTTACACAGGGTAAGAATGTGCAAAAAGAGTCTAAGGCGACGTTCAGACTGCAGCCTGAAGTGACCCAAATCTGATTTTTCCGCCCCTGTGCGACCTGTATCTGATCTTTAATCTGAACGACAAAAATCTGAGTTTTTCAAATGCGACCCGGGCCGCTTGGATTTGTGGTCCTAAAACCGATCCATATCCGATCTTTTGACATGCGACTTCGGTCTTAACGGCCAGGTCGCGTTCATCCGACCTACATCCGACCATCCGACCTACGACCTGTGTCAGTGAAGCAGCGAAGCCCAAAGCAATCCCACCTCCGCAACCACACGTTCATTTCTATGGACGTTTCTGCCACTGCCCCAACAAAACGCTGTGGCCAAAAACCTTGTCCTTCTCCATCTCAATCTCCTCCTTAAAACAAATGAGCTGTACATGTTCTGGCTCCGGTATGACAGCAACTTTAAAATCTCCAGGTGCTTAATGCTCGCGTCCATGTTTAGGCTATTACCCTCGCTTCGTGTGACGTCGTCGTGTTCTCCAATCTGCATGCGGGACACTTTTGGGGCGTTTAAAGTTCACGCTGGAGATCACATACAAGTCGCGGATTTCACAAAACAATCCGAATTGAGCATTAAGCCCTGCAGTCTGAACGTAGAATAATATTTGTGTGCCCTGATGTTATGGAGATGAGCCACTCTCACCACCAGGGGGCGACACAGCACAGACTGACCAGGCACAGCACAGACACCGATAAATGGTCAATAAACTGAAACATCCATTTCCCCCATACTCCAGAGAGACAGTGAACGCAACACAGGAAACAGCACGGGCGAAGCACAGAGCGCCACACAGAGCTGCTTAAACCTCCTGTAATATAAATGAATTTACTTTATAATCTGTTTACTGAAATAAATATTCAACGGGTTTGAGTCTTTCTAAGGATTTCAGAATCATATCGTAAACATTTGGTTCTGTTGGATTAGACGAGAGTGGTGAGCCTCGTCCAAAATGCTTCTTACTGAAAACAAAGATCCAAGAGAATCTCAAATAAATTCACTATTTAACACGTGGATCTGTTTGTAATAATCATTTATTCTCAAACAGGTTCTGTGCACAGCAGAGTGCAGCGAGCTCACTGTGTCTTAAAGCTTTTATTAAAAATTTAAATGAATTAAAGTAAAGACCTGATTGTTTTTATAAGTAGATTACTTGAGTTTGTGGAGGAGTTATTTTAACATTTATTGGGCCTCAAAAACATTAACATTAGCGTTAGCATTAGCATTGAGCCACATCTCCAGTTCTAAACATGAGTCTGGTGAACTGATCTTCACATTGGTAAAGTCTTTAACGTGTCAGACTTCCACCTGCAGCTCCCGGTCACTGTCTGATCTTTAAAGACTCATTTTAGCGCGACGTCACAGAGATACAACTGCACAGGAAGTAGTGACGCTAACAGTGAGGTGGCGCTGTTGTGCACAGAGGTCAGAGGTCAGAGGACATATGACACTGGCGCATGGACCCCTGAATGGTGATTTTATATGAAACAGTTTTGTGCTTTGTGTTAAAGTCCAGTTCTGTGCAGCAGCATCTGTGTTTGGACCAAAGCCACAGTTTTTACCTTTCCTGTTTCCGCGGCAACGTGTTTCGAGAGAAAAGAGGAGAGGCCGAAGGAGACAGAGGACTGAAACCCGAGAAAGAGGGAAAGAAACAGAATCAGGAAAAAGAGAAATACAAGAGGAAGGACTGGACTACAAGAGGACTAAAGCATGACTACAGGAGGACTAAACCAGGACTACAAGAGGACTAAACCAGGACTACAAGAGGACTAAACCAGGACTACAAGAGGACTGAAGCCTGAGAGAGGGAGAAAGAGAATCAGAAAAAAGAGAAATACAAAGGAAGAACTGGACTACAAGAGGACTAAACCAGGACTAAACCAGGAGGGAACCAGGACTAAACCAGGACTACAAGAGGACTAAACCAGGACTATATGAAGACTAAACTAGGACTAAACCAGGACTACAAGAGGACTAAAGCCAGACAGAGAGAAAGAGAGATAGAGAATCAGGAAAAAGAGAAATACAAGAGGAAGGACTGGAGTACAAGAGGACTAAACCAGGACTACAGAAGACTAAACTAGGACTAAACCAGGACTAAAGCAAGACTAAATCAGGAGGGAACCAGGACTAAACCAGGACTACAAGAGGACTGAAGCCTGACAGAGAGAACGAGAGAAAGAGAATCAGGAGAAAGAGGAAGGGGTGGACTACAAGAGGACTAAACCAGGACTAAACCAAGACTACAGGAGGATTAAACCAGGACTAATCCAGGACTACAGGAAGACTAAACTAGGGCTAAACCACGACTAAACCAAGAAAGAGCGAGAAAAAAACAGAATCAGCAAAAAGAGATATACAAGAGGAAGATCTGGACTACAAGAGGACTAAACCAGGACTAAACCAGGACTAAACCAGGACTGAGCCAGGACTGAGCCAGGACTAAACCAGGACTGAGCCAGGACTGAGCCAGGACTGAGCCAGGACTAAACCAGGACTAAACCAAGACTACAGGAGGACTAAACCAGATCTAGAGGGTCCAGCTAGGTACTCCTCAACAGGATCTTGGCTCAGATCTCACTGCTCCTGACAGGTTTAACCCAGAGACACTGAAGGACGGGTCAAATGCAGAGACAGGTAAACCTCACCTGTCGGACATGCCGGCCTTGGCGCTGCCCGTCCGCCCCAGAGCAGTCGCCTCATCACGCTGGTAGGGGGCGCTGCTCACACTCATGTCTATGGACTCACTGCTGGTGTGCATGCTGCTGACGGAGGGGTACCCCACACTCCCCAACCCACCTGCCCCCAACAGGCCCTCTCTGCTGGGGCCAGTGGAGCTCAGGGTCCCCTCTCTGCTGGGGCCCGTGGAGCTCAGGGTCCCCTCTCTGCTGGGGCCCGTGGAGCTCAGGGTCCCCTCTCTGCTGGGGCCCGTGGAGCTCAGGGTCCCCTCTCTGCTGGGGCCCGTGGAGCTCAGGGTCCCCTCTCTGCTGGGGCCGTACCCAGAGCTGAGGGTCCCATCTCTGGAGGTGTTTGCGGAGGTGCCCCAGGTCAAACTGCCAGAGGGCCCGGAGGAGTACCCCGAGCCTGGGGTGGAGGCCTGGAGAGAGGACGAGATGTTAGAAGATCTGTGGGTGTCCTGCGTTCCAACAGTTTAAAGGTCCTACAGTTCACCACACTGACTCCTGTGAGATTTAATCCATGTTCTGATGTTCCTCCTCAAAATCAGACCTGGAGTTGTGTTTGTTTCATTCACATGTTTGAGGAACTCTTTATTATTAGTCTGTCTACATCTCCAAAGCTCCAAATGCTCTGTTCCACCTTGTGATGTCATCAAGTGGTAGTTTTCAAGTGAACAGCTCCTTTTACCTTTAGTTCAGTAGAGATCGGCAATTCCAGGGCTGAAATGATCCAAATGATTCTAGTGAAGGTGTGTGGAGTTTAAAAACACAGTGGAGCACTTCCTGTATCACCACATGATGACATCACAAGGTGGAACAGAGGGTTTTCAGTTTGAGTTACCACATCACATCTGTCCCTGTGTCTACAGATCCTTCACCTGCACAGAGACACGTCCTCCAGACAGAGACACGTCCTGCGTTTGTCTCAGTCTCAGTTTATGGACAGGCTCATGTGAAGCTCAGAACCTCCAGAATTCCCTCCCTGAGCTGCAGAGGCTGCACTAGCACTGACTCTGGGGTTTAGGGAGTGACCGTTCAGATCAGAGACATTTTAGGTTTAAACACACTGGATTTCAGCTTTGAACCAGCAACCCACATGAGAGTCATGTGACGCTCATTCTGCGTTCTGATTGGATAAAGAACCAAAACACCAAATTAGAACAGAAACAAATGTCCATCAGGTCCAGAGTTTTTGTATTTAAGAATAAATCAGCGTTAGAATAGTTCTCAGTAAAGGTGATGTTTGATTTGAACGTGTTTACCTCAGATCTGGGGCCACAGTTCGGTCATGGTAAAGATAACAACTAGCAAGCTAACATGCACTTTCTGATTAACGCACAATAAAACCTTTATTAGATGCAGACCGTTCACAGAGGAGCTGCTTAAACGACATATCTGGACTGAAGAGATTTGGCCGACCATTTTCTCCACTGATCTGATCTAATCAAACCCAGAAGAACTAAACGTTTGGAAGACGATTTCAAAACCCTGAAGCATGAGGCTGAGTCACTGTGAGAGTCAGAGCAGAGACACAAACCTGCTCAAACACGAATGTGAGGCACACAGTGAGATCAAAATATGATTCAGACACATGGTTAAACGAAGAACAAAGAGGAGAGGGTCAGAGGAGCAGAGGAGAGGGGCAGAGGAGCAGAGGGTCAGAGACGCATCAGATGGAGCAGAGGAGGAGCAGATGGAGCAGAGGAGGAGCAGATGGAGGAGCTGATGGAGCAGAGGAGGAGCAGATGGAGCAGATGGAGGAGCAGATGGAGCAGAGGAGAGGGTCAGAGGAGGAGCAGATGGAGCAGATAGAGGAGCAGATGGAGGAGCAGATGGAGGAGCAGATGGAGCAGAGGAGGAGCAGATGTAGGAGCTGATGGAGCAGAGGAGGAGCTGATGGAGCAGAGGAGCAGCAGATGGAGCAGATGGAGGAGCAGATGGAGCAGAGGAGAGGGTCAGAGGAGGAGCAGAGGAGCAGCAGATGGAGCAGATGGAGGAGCTGATGGAGCAGAGGAGGAGCAGATGGAGGAGCAGATGGAGCAGAGGAGGACCTGTTCGCTGTCTCCATGGTTACTCTCGGTGGTGTTGGTGAGGGGGTTGGAGATAACTGTAGAATTCTTCATATTTTCTGCCGTCGTCACAGGAACCTGTTTACTCGACTTTCCTCCAAACAGTCTGTAGGAAAAATACAAAATTACAGTTAATTTAAAACAAAATTAGAAAAACAAGTGCTCAAAAACGACCAAAAGAATTACAAAAACAAAAACAAACAAAAACATATGTAAAGGTATAAGAACACACGGACTAGAACACGCCCACGGACCATGAGGGAACATGGACCTAAAGACAGGAGAGAGGAGGAGAAGGAGAGAGAAGAGGAGGGAGCAGGAGGAGAGAGAAGAGGAGGGAGCAGGAGGAGAGAGAAGAGGAGGGAGCAGGAGGAGAGAGAAGAGGGAGCAGGAGGAGAGAGAAGAGGGAGCAGGAGGAGAGAGAAGAGGGAGCAGGAGGAGAGAGAAGAGGAGGGAGCAGGAGGAGAGAGAAGAGGAGGGAGCAGGAGGAGAGAGAAGAGGGAGCAGGAGGAGAGAGAAGAGGAGGGAGCAGGAGGAGAGAGAAGAGGGAGCAGGAGGAGAGAGAAGAGGAGGGAGCAGGAGGAGAGAGAAGAGGAGGGAGCAGGAGGAGAGAGAAAAGGAGGGAGCAGGAGGAGAGAGAAGAGGGAGCAGGAGGAGAGAGAAGAGGAGGGAGCAGGAGGAGAGAGAAGAGGGAGCAGGAGGAGAGAGAAGAGGAGGGAGCAGGAGGAGAGAGAAGAGGGAGCAGGAGGAGAGAGAAGAGGGAGCAGGAGGAGAGAGAAGAGGGAGCAGGACGAGAGAGAAGAGGGAGCAGGAGGAGAGAGAAGAGGGAGCAGGAGGAGAGAGAAGAGGGAGCAGGAGGAGAGAGAAGAGGAGGGAGCAGGAGGAGAGAGAAGAGGAGGGAGCAGGAGGAGAGAGAAGAGGAGGGAGCAGGAGGAGAGAGAAGAGGGAGCAGGAGGAGAGAGAAGAGGAGGGAGCAGGAGGAGAGAGAAGAGGAGGGAGCAGGAGGAGAGAGAAGAGGAGGGAGACAGTTTAAAGAGAGGAAGAGCAAGGAGAGAGGGAGCAGAAGGAGAGAGAGGAGAGAGGGGGGAGGAGGAGAGAAGAGAGTGTTTAAAGAGAGGAGGAGAGAGGAGAGAGGAAAGAAGAAGCAGAAGGAGAGAGAAGAGAGAGGAGGAAAAGAAGAGAGAGGAGCAAAAGGACAGAGAGGAGAGAAGGAGAGAGAAGAGGAGGGAGCAGGAGGAGAGAGAAGAGGAGGGAGAGAGTTTAAAGAGAGGAAGAGCGAGGAGAGAGGAAGCAGAAGGAGAGAGAGGAGAGAGGAGCAGATAGAGAGAGAGGAGAGGGGGAGCAGGAGGAGAGAGGGATTCCACAGATAGAAGGACACACGGGAAGAGAAAAGAAAGTTCTATCGTTTAAAGTGGAAAATGACCTTCTGTCGTTTAAAGAAAGAGTTTTTCTCCTGTTGGTTTGGGACTTGTTTTTTTTTTTTGGTTTGAAACAATGGGCCATTTTTAACACTGAGTAACTTAATCTGAGACCTGGACGATCTGCTCCTGCTCCGACATGAACCGACGAAGAGAGGGACAGAAAGAGAGGAGAGAAGGAGAGAAAGAGAGAAAGAGAGGGGGGGAGTGTAACAAGTCTGTACAGTCAAGAGAAAGAGAGAGAAAGAGGAGGGGAGAGGGAGAGAAACAGGAGAAAAGTGTAACAAGTGTGTACAGTTAAGAGAAGGGGGGTCATGTTAGGAAAGAAAGAGAGAAAGAGAGAGTGGGAGGGACAGAGAGAGGGAGAGGGCTCACGTTAAAAGAGAAAAAAAGAAGAGGGGAGAGAGAAAGAGAGGAGGAAAGTGTAACAAGTTTGTTCAGAGAGAGAAAGAAAGAGAGAAAGAGGGTTCATGTTGGGTTAAATTAGGTCAGAGTGAGAAAGAGAGAAAGAGAGGAGGAAAGAGAGGAGAGGTTGAAAGGAAGAGGAAAGAGTATCTGAAGGGGGAGGAGAGAGAAGGATGAGAGGGAGAGAGGGAGAAGGAGAGAGGGAGAGACGGAGGGAGGGAGAGACGGAGGAAGGGAGAAAGAGAGGGGAGGAGAGACAGGGAGAGGGAGAGAGAAAGGAAGGGAGGGAGAGAGGAAGAGAGAAGGAGAGAGGGAGGGAGGGAGAGAGGGAGAAGGAAAGAGGGAGGGGAGAGAGGGAGGGAGGGAGAAGGAGAGATGGAGGGAAGGAGAGAAGAAGGGAGGGAGGGAGGGAGGGAGAGAAGGAGAGAGGAAAAGGAGGAGAAAGGGGGAGGGAGGGAGAAGGAGAGAGGGAGAGACGGAGGGAGGGAGAGACGGAGGAAGGAAGGGAGGGACAGAGGAAGGGAGAAAGAGAGGGGAGAAGGAAAGACAGGGAGAGGGAGAGAGAAAGGAAGGAAGGGAGAGAGAGAGGAAGGGAGGGAGAGAGGGAGGGAGGGAGGGAGAGAGGGAGAAGGAAAGAGGGAGGGGAGAGAGGGAGAAGGAGAGATGGAGGGAAGGAGAGAAGAAGGGAGGGAGGGAAGGAGAGAAGAAGGGAGGGAGGGAGGGAGGGAGGGAGAGAAGGAGAGAGGGAGGGAGAGAGGAAAAGGAGGAGAAAGGGGGAGGGAGGGAAAAGGAGAGAGGGAGGGAGGGAGAGAGAGAGAAGGAAAGAGGGAGGGAGGGAGAAGGAGAGAGGGAGGGAGAGAGAGAGAGAAGGAAAGAGGGAGGGAGGGAAAAGGAGAGGGGGAGGGAGGGAGAAGGAGAGAGGGAGGGATGGAGGCTGCAGATTCCCAGGGACAGTGAATGTCACACTGTGGGAGTTTGTAACAGTCTGTGGGTCTGGAGACGATAAAAAAAATCAAACTGTCTGAAGTGAAGTGAACACAGCAGTGAACGCCGAAACTGTCCTAAACTGTAGATTTACATGAACTCAGCCGCCTCGTCCCAAACAGGAAGTGAGCATGGGCACAATTTAGGCTCCATCGACTCACTTTCTATTGAAAAACTGTCCTCCCTCTGTACCTGCTGCTGTCAGGCTCATTCTGAACTCGCTCTTCATCATCCTGGGGTTTTTATTTCACTATTTTGTCCCTAAATCAGATCTGAACATTAATAACCGACCAATCAGGTGCCGGATATGGTCCCTGTTTGCACATTAGCCCCTATAACTGCTGGACTCGATGAGCTTCATTTGACTGTAGGTGCGTCACACTCCTCAGGCCTGTCTCTAAACCAACTGTGAGAGACTAAAGCAAAACTACCTAAAAAACTGCACTATGTAACTTTTTTGGTTGGGGGTCTGTCACCTGCTTGTTTCTATGAATATGTCATTGCTCTGCCTGGAATGTTCCACAGTGTGACATTAAACAGCTCTACTTTACATTTATTCAATTACAGGTGGTTTTAGAGAAAAACGAAGAAGATCTGACCTGTAACTTGGTCTGGTTTGGTCTCCATGACGACAGAAAGGTTTAATGCCATACTGTGGAACATTCCAGACAAAGCAATAACATGGAGAAAAGCGTTTGATGGACCCTCCACCTTAAAGAAAATCAGCAGATGGGTCCGTTCACTCGAGGCTGGTCTTGGGTCTCTCACCTGCGTAACGTGGGCGACGACACCTGCTGCCTCCCGCCCACACTTCCTGCTGCAGGCTCCGCCCCCTTCTCTCGGTCCGTCTGATTGGTCAGTTTTCCAAGGGGGCTGTTCTTATTGGTCACTGAGAGCACGGCCGCCTCGATGCTGCTGGTGGACGATCTGTTTCCGTTCCTGGCGGCTGCTCCGGAGCGCCCCGGCCTGGGCAGACTGCGGTACTGCAGCGTGCCCCGAGCGCTCATGGGTAAGAAGGAGTCGTCATGGTGACTCAGGGAACTGCCCACTTCCTGTCCGGACTTCAGACCTCCACCTGCAGAGGAAACACACCCTTATGTAACAGATAATACTCCCTACAACTGTACACCAACTAACCTTTATGTAACAGACAATACTCCCTACAACTGTACACCAACTCACCCTAATGTAACAGATAATACTCCCTACAAATGTACAACTCACCCTAATGTAACAGATAATACTCCCTACAACTGCACAACAACTCACCCTTATGTAACAAATAATACTCCCTACAAATGTACAACTCACCCTTATGTGACAGATAATACTCCCTACAACTGTACACCAACTAACCCTTATGTAACAGATAATACTCCCTACAACTGTACAACTCACCCTTATGTAACAGATAATACTCCCTACAACTCACTTTATGTAACAGATAATACTCCCTACAACTGTACAACTCACCCTTATGTAACAGATAATACTCCCTACAACTCACTTTATGTAACAGATAATACTCCCTACAACTGTACAACTCACCCTTATGTAACAGATAATACTCCCTACAACTCACCCTTATGTAACAGATAATACTCCCTACAACTGTACAACTCACCCTTATGTAACAGATAATACTCCCTACAACTCACCCTTATGTAACAGATAAGAGATTTTTTTTTCCGTTTTTTTCACCCAGACTCCAGATTCCGTGACCCGACTGTAGTGAGCCGTGAGTCTGAATCTCTGTGAGTGAGTCCCTGTAGGGGGCGCTGTAGAGTGCGGGCCGATGTAGTGAGCCGTGAGTCTGAATCTCTGTGAGTGAGTCCCTGTAGGGGGCGCTGTAGAGTGCGGGCCGATGTAGTGAGCCGTGAGTCTGAATCTCTGTGAGTGAGTCCCTGTAGGGGGCGCTGTAGAGTGCGGGCTGATAGTGTACGGGGGGTTAGGGGCTGGGGGAGACATTCGGACACAGTTGGTCCTGTTACCTGCAGTCAGAGCTCTGCTGGACTTGGGCAGTTTCCCCAGGGTGGCAGAGCCGCTGGTGACGGTGGCTCCACTGGCTGTGACCAGGACGCCCGGCTTCTTGAACCCGAAGGAGGAGCCTGAGTTTGGGGCGCGGGAGGAGAGGGCGCCGGGCGGGGGCTCTGGAAGTGTCTGGCTCATGGGCACGTTGGCAGAGCTCCGGTTCTTCTTCAGTTCATCGGCGTCGGAGGGGGGAGTCGCACTGCTCTTCTCCGACACTTTCACATCGTCAGTTTTAGCTGAAAAAGAAACAAAACATTTTTCAAAATTCTATAATATATTTCTAATATATTTAAAGCTGCATTGTGTAACTTTTCTGGTGGAGGGTCTGTCAAATGCTTTTCTCCATGGAGATGTCATTCCTTTGTCTGGAATGTTCCACAGTATGGCATTAAACCTTTCTATCTCCATGGAGACCAAACCAGAGCAAGTTCCAGGTCAGATCTGTGGAGAGGCGACCCCGCTCACAGTCAGAATGTCTGTTTTTCTAGGTATTTTTGAGCTCTAAAACCACCTGTGATTGAATAAATGTAAAGTAGAGCTGTTTAATGTCACACTGTGGAACAATGACGTATCCATAGAAAGAAGCAGGTGACAGACCCTCCACCAGAAAAGTTACACAATGCAGCTTTAACAAATTCTTCAGCTTTTTGATTTGATATTTATCGATACTTAGATTTTATTTTAATGTTATTGTACAGAATTTATTAATTAGAGTAAATATTAACATGTCTGTTCTTTGGGAGTTTCCAGTGGATCCTCCAAGAGAAAAGTTACGTAATGCACCTTTAAGTCAAAATGAAAGAATCATCAAATCAAAATCTGTCATTTGCACTTTAAAAGGAGCCTGAACTGATCTAGGGCATTCTGATTCTACTGCTGCTGTTGCAACACTGTAATTTCCAATAAAAGTTCTCTTCCACAGCGTGCGCAGTACCCGTGTGTGGTCCCTTGGTGGCGCTGTTGCCGTTGCTGGCTGTAGAGCTGGTGCTGTTGGTCTTAGTTCTGGGGGAGGTGACCCCGACCTGCGCGCTCATGCCCCTCCTCCAGGACCCGGTCTGGGCCACGGTCTGGGTCTGGGTCTTTCTCCCTGGAGCTCTGGAGCTTTGGTCCAGGTCTGGTCCAGAGTCCGAGGTCCAGTGTCCAGACGAGGCCACGCGCTTCTCTGCATCTGTGACCGGCTGAAACAAGACGCAGAGGGTTTGAGGGACTGTGGGGGATAAACTGACCTGATACTGGGACAGATCGGATATGGGACATTATATCCTGTGTGGACATGATGATGTAATGAGACGTCTACGGCTCGTTGGACATGACGCTCGTTTATTTATGTTTTAATTTGGTGTTTTGGTTCAAGACGATTCAGTCAGAAGATCAGGGAGGGAATTCTGGAGGTTCTGAGCTTCACCTGAGACATGTCCATAAACTGAGACTGAGACAGATGTGGACATGTCTCTGTCTGCAGGACGTGTCTCTGTGCAGGACGTGTCTCTGTGCAGGACGTGTCTCTGTGTGCAGGACGTGTCTCTGTCTGTAGGACGTGTCTCTGTCTACAGGACGTGTCTCTGTGTGCAGGACGTGTCTCTGTGCAGGACGTGTCTCTGTGTGCAGGACGTGTCTCTGTCTGTAGGACGTGTCTCTGTGCAGGACGTGTCTCTGTCTACAGGACGCGTCTCTGTCTACAGGACGCGTCTCTGTCTGCAGGATGCGTCTCTGTCTACAGGACGTGTCTCTGTGCAGGACGTGTCTCTGTCTACAGGACGTGTCTCTGTCTGCAGGACGTGTCTCTGTGCAGGACGTGTCTCTGTCTACAGGACGTGTCTCTGTCTGCAGGACGTGTCTCTGTCAACATGACGTGTCTCTGTCTGCAGGACGTGTCTCTGTCTACAGGACGTGTCTCTGTCTGCAGGACGTGTCTCTGTGCAGGACGTGTCTCTGTCTACAGGACGTGTCTCTGTCTACAGGACGTGTCTCTGTGCAGGACGTGTCTCTGTCTACAGGACGTGTCTCTGTGCAGGACGTGTCTCTGTCTGCAGGACACATCTCTGTCTGCAGGACGCGTCTCTGTCTGCAGGACGTGTCTCTGTCTACAGGACGTGTCTCTGTGCAGGACATGTCTCTGTGCAGGACGTGTCTCTGTCTACAGGACGTGTCTCTGTGCAGGACGTGTCTCTGTGCAGGACGTGTCTCTGTCTACAGGACGTGTCTCTGTGCAGGACGTGTCTCTGTGCAGGACGTGTCTCTGTCTGCAGGACACATCTCTGTCTGCAGGACGTGTCTCTGTCTACAGGACGTGTCTCTGTGCAGGACATGTCTCTGTGCAGGACGTGTCTCTGTCTACAGGACGTGTCTCTGTGCAGGACGTGTCTCTGTGCAGGACGTGTCTCTGTCTACAGGACGTGTCTCTGTGCAGGACGTGTCTCTGTCTGCAGGACACATCTCTGTCTGCAGGACGTGTCTCTGTCTACAGGACGTGTCTCTGTGCAGGACATGTCTCTGTGCAGGACGTGTCTCTGTGCAGGACGTGTCTCTGTCTACAGGACGTGTCTCTGTGCAGGACGTGTCTCTGTCTACAGGACGTGTCTCTGTGCAGGACGTGTCTCTGTCTCTGTGCAGGTGAAGACTCTGGAGACACGGGGACAGTCTGAGGGTTTAATGTTTTTAAAACTGTTAAACTCTGAGGATTTAAACACAAACACTGCAGCTGTTTTTACAAACCACACGGACTTTATTAAAGCTTCTGTCTCTCCTCTATCGCTCTGTCGCTCCCTCTCTTCTTCATCCTCCTCTCTCCTCCCTCTCTTTCTCTCTCCCTCCCTCTCTCCTTCATCCCCCCTCTCCCTCCTTCATCCCCCTCTCCCTCTCTCCCTCTCCATCCCCCTCTCCCTCTCTCTCTCCTTCATCCCCCTCTCTCTCTCCCTCCTTCATCCCCCTCTCCCTCTCTCTCTCCTTCATCCCCCTCTTTCTCTCTCTCCCTCTCCCTCTCTCTCTCCTTCATCCCCCTCTTTCTCTCTCTCCCTCTCCATCCCCCTCTCCCTCTCTCTCTCCTTCATCCCCCTCTCTCTCTCTCCCTCCTTCATCCCCCTCTCCCTCGCTCTCTCCTTCATCCCCCTCTCCCTCCTTCATCACCCTCTCCCTCTCTCTCTCCTTCATCCCTCTCTTTCTCTCTCATAATATTATGATTCGTTTTCTGTTTAAAGTGTCAACAAGACCAGGTGGAGACGAGGAACTGA
This sequence comes from Taenioides sp. WSHXM2023, assembly GCA_029959045.1. Taxonomy (NCBI): domain Eukaryota; kingdom Metazoa; phylum Chordata; class Actinopteri; order Gobiiformes; family Gobiidae; genus Taenioides; species Taenioides sp. WSHXM2023. The sequence goes on from CM057091.1 coordinate 1,582,432, forward strand.
CAAAGAAAACAGACCCATAAACCAGGACTAAACCAGGTCTAAACCAGGTCTAAACCAGGTCTAAACCAGGTCTAAACCAAGACTAAACCAGGACTAAACCTGGTGATACAGTTGTGTGTTGTGATACAGGTGTGTGTTTTGTGTACAGGTGTGTGTTTTGTGTACAGTTGTTGTGTTGTTGTACAGTTGTGTGTACAGTTGTGTGTACAGTTGTGTGTTGTGTGTACAGTTGTGTTGTGGTTTTGGGTCTGACCTGGATCACGCTCAGCTCATGTGAGACCAAAGACAGAATTCCTCAGACTGGAATGTCCCACTGAACTACAGCTGACCCCGACCAGGAACAGACCGGGATAGACATGGTGGAGACCTGGTGTAGACCTGGTTTAGTCCTGGATTAGTACTGGTTTAGTCCTGGTTTAGTCCCGGTTCTGGGTCTCCCCTGTTTCCTGTGTGTGTGTGGGGTGCTGTAGGAGGAGATGGTCTAGTCCTGGTCTAGTCCTGGTTCTGGGTCTCCCCTGTTTCCTGTGTGTATGTGGGGTGCTGTAGGAGGAGATGGTCTAGGCCTGGTCTAGTCCTGGTCTAGTCTTGGTTCTGGGTCTCACCTGTTTCCTGTGTGTGTGTGGGGTGCTGTAGGAGGAGATGGTCTAGTCCTGGTCTAGTCCTGGTTCTGGGTCTCACCTGTTTCCTGTGTGTGTGTGGGGTGCTGTAGGAGGAGATGGTCTAGTCCTGGTCTAGTCCTGGTTCTGGGTCTCACCTGTTTCCTGTGTGTGTGTGGGGTGCTGTAGGAGGAGATGGAGGAGCTGGTGTTGATGTCGTCCGTGTCGATGTTGTCACTGACTCCACTGCTCACAGAGCTGCTGTCGTCCCAACTGCAACAAAACAAAACAAAACCAAAAACAAATTATGTGAAATGCTCAGAAAAGTTAAATATTCAAATCACAATTTTGATCTAAAACGACTTCATAAAAGAAACAAACGCACTGACTTCAGCTTTAGAAAACTGTGGAGTCCAATGGAGCTGAACCAAACCAGGACTAAACCAGGACTAAACCAGGTCTGAACCAGGTCTAAACCAGGTCTAAACCAGGTCTAAACCAGGTCTAAACCGAGTCTTCCTCGCTGTTATATTTTGGTGTAAATTAATATTCCATCTCCATACAGTACCTCCCCTCCCTCCTCTCTTTCTTTCTTTCTTTCTTTCTTTCATTAATGGGTCTGTCCATCACTCCACAAAAGAGAATGACATCACCGCGCTGTGTTCAAGGCCACTGCGTCCAGACCCACGCCGCGCCCAGACCCACGCCGCGCCCAGACCCACGCCGCGTCCAGACCCACGCCGCGCCCAGACCCACGCCGCGTCCAGACCCACGGCGCGCCCAGACCCACGCCGCGCCCAGACCCACGCCGCGCCCAGACCCACGCCGCGTCCAGACCCACGCCGCGCCCAGACCCACGCCGCGTCCAGACCCACGGCGCGCCCAGACCCACGCCGCGCCCAGACCCACGGCGCGCCCAGACCCACGGCGCGCCCAGATCCACGGCGCGTTCAGACCCACGGCGCGCCCAGACCCACGGCGCGCCCAGATCCACGGCGCGTTCAGACCCACGCCGCGCCCAGACCCACGCCGCGCCCAGACCCACGCCGCGTTCAGACCCACGCCGCGCCCAGACCCACGCCGCGCCCAGACCCACGCCGCGCCCAGACCCACGCCGCCTCCAGGCCCACGCCGCGTTCAGACCCACGCCGTAGAACTATGAAAATATAATCAAGCAGACGGCTAGTATGACTGAAGAGGAACAGACTTGAAACTCAACCCAAACTACACCAGAACTGAACCAGAACTGAACCAGAAGTGAACCAGGACTAAACCAGGTCTATTGCAGGGCTAAACCAGGCCTAAACCAGGTCTAAACCAGGACTAAACCAGATCTATTGCAGGGCTAAACCAGGGCTAAACGAGGGCTAAACCAGGACTAAAACGAGGACTAAACCAGGACTAACCCAGATCTAAACCAGGACTAAAAATCAGGACTGAAGCAGGACTAAACCAGGACTGAACTAGGACTGAAACCCTGATTCTGACACCACGATGATAATAAAAGATGACAGAATGTGGTTGTCAGTATTAAATCATAGAACTTTCTTTTCTATTTCCATGTGTCCTTATATCTGTGTAATCCCTTAGTGGTCTAGGACTAAACCAGGTCTAAACCAGGTCTAAACCAGGTCTAAACCAGGTCCATGTGCTTATACTAGTCTCTGTGCTCTTACACTTGTTCTGATGCAGTTCCAGATCGTTCTAAACACATTCAGGAAAGGTTCTGCTCTGTCCTGTCAATTGTGTTGGATCGTGGTGCGTTCAGGGACATTGTGTTGGATCGTGGTGCGTTCAGGGACATTGTGTTGCATCGTGGTGCGTTCAGGGACATTGTGTTGGATCGTGGTGCGTTCAGGGACATTGTGTTGCATCGTGGTGCGTTCAGGGACATTGTGTTGGATCGTGGTGCGTTCAGGGACATTGTGTTGGATCGTGGTGCGTTCAGGGACATTGTGTTGCATCGTGGTGCGTTCAGGGACATTGTGTTGGATCGTGGTGCGTTCAGGGACATTGTGTTGCATCGTGGTGCGTTCAGGGACATTGTGTTGGATCGTGGTGCGTTCAGGGACATTGTGTTGCATCGTGGTGCGTTCAGGGACATTGTGTTGGATCGTGGTGCGTTCAGGGACATTGTGTTGGATCGTGGTGCGTTCGGGTGCAGTGGGTTTATTCCCAGGAAGCAGAGCGGATGTAACTGTCAACACCAAACTGACACCAAACAAGAAGAAACACACTGAGCCAATGTTTGTGAAAGAGCCTGTGTGTGTGTGTGTGTGTGTGTGTGTGTGTGTGTGTGTGCGTGTGTGCGTGTGTGCGTGTGGGTGTGTGTGTGTGTGTGTGTGTGGGTGTGCGTGCGTGTGTGCGTGTGTGCGTGTGTGTGTGCGTGTGTGCGTGCGTGTGTGCGTGTGTGTGTGTGTGTGTGCGTGTGTGTGCGTGCGTGTGGGTGTGCGTGTGTGCGTGTGTGCGTGTGTGCGTGTGTGTGTGTGTGTGTGCGTGTGTGTGTGTGTGCGTGTGTGCGTGCGTGTGTGCGTGTGTGTGTGTGTGTGTGCGTGTGTGCGTGCGTGTGGGTGTGCGTGTGTGCGTGTGTGCGTGTGTGCGTGTGTGTGTGTGTGTGTGCGTGTGTGCGTGCGTGTGCGTGTGTGCGTGTGTGCGTGTGGGTGTGTGTGTGTGTGTTTTTCTTTTTTCATTAACCACATTAATAATTCAAATGTGTCGAGCTCTGGCAGAACCTCAAAAACAAACAGGAAACTCAAACACTGGAAACAAACCAATTAAACTGAAAAAAAAAAAAAATTAACTGAAAATAGAGGAAAAGTATTTTACGTCCATCAGAAATATGACACAGAATCCTGATCAATCCAAATTTAAACTTGTGCCTTTAAATATTTATGTTCCTATATTCACATTTACACAGTCAAAGGTAAAAACTATTTTCTCATTTATCAAATCAAAGGCAAAGGACATTTTCAATATTTATAACATGTTTTTAAAATCTAATAAAGTGTCATTAATTCCGTCTGTATGTAAAATTGTCACTGCTGTAATCAAACATCTTCAAATCAGGTGAACAAACGGACAGAAGCAGTGACAGACATAAAAGTGTTCTACCAGCAATTTCAAAAGTAGAAAAATGTATTTCAGAACAAATTTTATCACATTTGAACTCTTCACCATTCACACTGCACCCAATTTGGATTCCGGAAATTCCACTCAACCGATACAAACGTCGATGTTATAGAAAACATCGAGGCAAAATTAAGTGTTCATTGACACAATATTAATACGGATATCTTGATTGCCAAATTATCAAAATTTAACTTTTCACCAAAGTCTTAAGTGGAATCATATTTATTTAATTTGAGTCAACGATAAAATCTCTGATGTCTAATTGTGTAGGTGTGCCCCAGGGCTCCACCCTCGGCCCTTTATTATTTATTCTGTTTATCAATGATCCGCCTGATGTGCTCTACAGACTCACGACAATTATGTCTATATATAAAGATATATATATAAATATAATTATTATTATTATTATTAATAATTATTAGACAAATACAAATAAATGGCAACACCTTTATTTATTTAAAGGTGCACTGTGTCTGGAGGGAGGTCCGTCAAATACTTGTCTCCATGGAGATGTTATTGTTTCTCTGGAATGTTCCACAGTATGGCATTAAACCTTTCTATCTTCATGGAGACCAAACCAGAACCATGTTCCAGGTCAGATCTGTGGAGAGGCGACCCCGCTCACAGTCAGAATGTCTGTTTTTCTTGGTATTTTTGAGCTCTAAAACCACCTGTGATTGAATAAATGTAAAGTAGAGCTGTTTAATGTCACACTGTGGAACATTCCAGGCAGAGTAATGACATCTCCATGGAGAAAAGCATTTGACTAACCCTCTACCAGAAAAGTTACACAATGCAGCTTTAACTGAAGTAAAACTATGATAAAGTCAGAATGAGAAAAACCTGAAAAGCTCTCGTCTGTACTTTTAATTTGCAGTGTGTTTCTATGACGACAGAGCGAGCCTGGATCACACAGAGGATCAGTGTGAATGAATCTGGGGCATCTGAAACGCTCCAGAAAAACTATTGTGAACAAGACTGTGAAGAGAGTCACAAAACAGAGACTAAACCAGGACTAAACCAGGACTAAACCAGGTCTAAAACAGGACTAAAGCAGGACTAAAACAGGACTAAACCAGGACTAAAACAGGACTAAAGCAGGACTAAACCAGGTCTAAAACAGGACTAAAGCAGGACTAAAACAGGACTAAAGCAGGACTAAAACAGGACTAAAGCAGGACTAAAACAGGACTAAAGCAGGACTAAAACAGGACTAAAGCAGGACTAAAGCAGGACTAAAGCAGGACTAAACCAGGTCTAAAACAGGACTAAAGCAGGACTAAAACAGGACTAAAACAGGACTAAAACAGGTCTAAAACAGGTCTAAAACAGGACTAAACCAAGACTAAACCAGGTCTAAAACAGGACTAAAACAGGACTAAACCAAGACTAAACCAGGTCTAAAACAGGTCTAAAACAGGACTAAAACAGGACTAAAGCAGGACTGAAACAGGACTAAACCAGGCCTAAAACAGGACTAAAACAGGACTAAAGCAGGACTAAACCAGGTCTAAAACAGGTCTAAAACAGGACTAAAACAGGACTAAAGCAGGACTAAAACAGGACTAAAACAGGACTAAAACACGTCTAAAACAGGACTAAAACAGGACTGAACCAGGACTGAACCAGGATTAAAACAGGACTAAACCAGGACTGAACCAGGACTAAAGCAGGACTATACCCAGACCTGATCAGATCTAAACCAGGACTTCAGAGGGATCTTTGGCCTAAAGCTCTTAATTATCTGTGTGAACACGGGCCTCACATCTGCAAGTGTCTGGAGCAGAAATATAAGACACACAAACAAAATGGAGCCCAGACATCAACACTATTATTAAAAACCACAGAAAACTGACTCCTGTGAGCTTTAAGCCATGTTCTAATACTCTGTTCCACCTTGTGATGTCATCAAGTGGTAGTTTTCAAGTTCTCAGCTCCTTTTACCTTTAGTTCAGCAGAGATCGGCAATTCCAGGACTGAAATGATCCAAATGATTCTAGTGAAGGTGTGTGGAGTTTAAAAACACAGTGGAGCACTTCCTGTATCACCACATGATGACATCACAAGGTGGAACAGAGTGTTTTTAGTTTAAGAGGACAACTAAAGTCTAAATCTACAGGGTTTGTGTGAATGAAACAAAACAGAACGATCACGTCAACACAAAACAGATGTACAGCGTCTGTGCAAATGAACTCTGCATTTACACAGAGTTTGCATCATGTGGTTTAGTCCTGGTTTAGTCCTGGTTTAGTCCTGGTTTAGTCCTGCTTCAGTCCTGGTTCAGTCCTGGTTTAGTTCTGGTTCAGTCCTGGTTCAGTCCTGGTTTAGTCCTAGTTTAGTCTTGTTTCAGTCCTGGTTTAGTCCTAGTTTAGTACTGGCTTAGTACTGGTTTAGTCCTGGTTCAGTCTTGGTTTAGTCTTGTTTTAGTCCTGGTTTAGTTCTGGTTTAGTCCTGCTTTAGTCCTGGCTCAGACCTTCTTTAGTCCTGTTCATTCCTGGTTAAGTCCTGGTCTATTCCTGGTTTAGACCAGCTTCAGTCCTGGTTCAGTCCCTTTGCTCAGTCCTGGTTTAATCCTGGTCTAGTCCTGTTCCGGTCCTGGTTTAGACCTTTTTTTAGTCCCTGCTTTAGTCCTGTTCAGATCCACTCAGTATAAAAACAGTTATAGTTCGTCTTTCTTTAGAGTTTTTCAGTAATTCATCAAACTCACAGTGAAACGAAGAAACCAGAGCCCAAAATTACAGCCACAGACTTCAGACCGTCCCACTCAAACAAATATCTGCCTATAAATACAGATCCCAAAAAACTTTAATCTGTTACTATGACAACCAAACGAGTCCTTCAAACCAGAACTGAAAACTGAAGCAGAGCAGAAACTTTTCAGAGTACTTTTGTAGCTGCATACTTTTACTTCTACTTCAGTACCATTATATTTGAAGTACTTTTGAGAACAATTCTTAGATCCTCCACCACCTCTGCTTGTCGTTAGTCACGCTATTCTGCATTACAAACAGGACAATACATCGGCGAATATTTCTTTATATTAATCAGGAAGTGCGCATTAGCATGCTAGTAGTTGTAAAAATAATTAGGTGAATCATCAGGACGCAATCTGGTTCTGTTTTTCATGTTTTTAAAGCAGAAAAAATCACGTACAGAGACTTTAAGACTTTGCACAGTTGAAAGTTTGTTTTTCCCAGCGAACCCCTGGACCCTGAACGCGTCGTGTACCTGGAGCGAGGGTCCCTGTTGCCGTGGGAACTGGAACAGCGAGGAAAGAAGCCGATTGGTCCAGACAACTTCATGACTTTGATTAAAAAGTCAAAACGAAAAACAAAAATAATCCTCTACAAAAGGTTAAATGTCCTCCGCCATGGTGGTCCAAGAAAGTCCTGGTTTAGACCTGGATTAGACCTGGTTCAGACCTGGTTTAGTCCTGGTTTAGTCTCTGGTTAGGTCCGGTTATAGACCTGTTTCAGTCCTGGTGTAGTTCTGACTTAGTCCATGGTTTTGGTCTTGATTTCAGTCCTTGTTTAGACCAGGGTAAATTCAGGTTCAGTCCTGGTTTAGCTCTTGTTTAGTCCCAGGTTTAGTCCTGGTTTAGTCCTGATTCAGTCTTTGGTTTAGACCGTCTTTAGTCCTGGTCCAGTCCTGCTTTAATCCTGCTTCAGTCCTGGTTCAGTCCTAGTTCAGTTTTGCTTTAGTCCTGCTCTAGTCCTGGTTTAGACTGTCTTTAGTACCTGCTTTAGCCCTGTTTTAGACCCTCTTTAGTCCTGGTTTAGTCCTGGTTTAGTCCTGGTTGAGTCCTGGTTGAGTCCGGTCTCTGTGGGGTGAGAGTGTCCTGCAGCCTGAGGTTTACACAGAGCACAGAGGGGGGCGGGGCTAAAGTCCGAGGCCCCGCCCCCTCTGTGCTCTGTGTAAACATTAACCCCCTCACCGCCAAAAACCAACAACACTCAACCACACAGTCTGGGAATGGAACTGTGGACCGCCTCGTTATGAGCTACAAACCACACTGACACTGAGCCAGATGCCCTCCCTGAACCACAACTAAACCAGGACTAAACCAGGACTAAACCAGGACTAAAGAACTTATATCACACAAAACTGACTCTCGTGACCTTTAATCCATGTTCTGATGTTCCTCCTCAAAAACAGACCTGGAGTTGTGTTTGTTTCATTCACATGTTTGAGGAACTCTTTATTATTAGTCTGTCCACATCTCCAAAGCTCCAAACGCTCTGTTCCACCTTGTGATGTCATCAAGTGGTAGTTTTCAAGTGAACAGCTCCTTTTACCTTTAGTTCAGTCGAGATCGGCAATTCCAGGACTGAAATGATCCAAATGATTCTAGTGAAGGTGTGTGGAGTTTAAAAACACAGTGGAGCACTTCCTGTATCACCACATGATGACATCACAAGGTGGAACAGAGTGTTTTCAGTTTGAGAGAAGAACTCGTGTTAAATCTGCAGGTTTGTGTGTTAAACATGTGAATGAAACAAAACAACTCCAGGTCTGTGATGAGGAACATTAGATCAGATCAGGAAATAGCCTAATGTGAAACCTTTAAAAACACAGAGGAGCACTTCTGGATCACCACCTGATGATGTCACAAGGTGGAACAGAGACAGATTACTCCACCTCTCTCTTCTCTCTCTGTGACTGATCTCTCCTGACCTCTGCCCTTTCACCTTTGACCCCAGAGCAGACGGTGGAATGTCCCCCCTCGGTCTCAGGCACTCGCGCCCCACAGCGAGAGGGTCCCTGGTTCAACTCCCTGGGGGTTTCTCTGTGGAGTTTGCACGTTCTCCCTGTGTCTGCGTTCCTCTGGGCACCACAGGTCGAATCCTCCAGCTCAGGTTTAACCCAGAGACACTGATGGACGGGTCAAATGCAGATACAGAGCCGTGCTCAGTCAGCTCTGTGGAGGGGAGAGCTTTCTGACAAGAACAACTATAATGTGCAGTATCCAGATTCATGGACTAAACCAGAACTAAACAAGGTCTAAACCAGGTCTAAATCAGGAGTAAACTAGATCTGAACCAAGATTAAACAAGGGACTAAATGAGGGCAAAGCCAGGGCTACATTAGGTCTAAACTAGGACTAAACTAGGACTAAACTAGGACTAAATGTGATTTATGCAGCCCTAAGTGATAGTCCTGGTTTAGTTCTAGACCTAGTCTCGGTCTCAGACTCAGTTCAGTGTTTTGTTGACACATTAAATAGCCCAAAGAAAAGCCTTTTGTGTTGGTGCAAAGACAGTGTTGCCAAAGAGCACAAAGGCAAATTCCACACAGTCCTTCACAGTCCAGTCTCCAGACCTGGTCCTGACCCAAGACCTGGACCTCACCCCAGACCTGGTTCAGACCCAAGACCTGGACCTCACCCAAGACCTGGTAATGACCCAAGACCTCATCCAGACCCAAGACCTGGTCAAGACACAAGACCTGGACCAAACCCAGAGCTGGACTCATGTGGGTCAAGATCCTGGGACTGAAGCCAAGTTATGAAACTGTGGGATGTAGACCAGGACTAAACCAGAACTGAACCAGGACGGAACCAGGACTTAACCAAGACTTAACCAAGACTAAACCAGGACTTAACCAAGACTAAACCAGGAGTTAACCGAGACTAAACCAGGACTAAACCAGGACTTAACCAAGACTAAATCAGGAGTTAACCAAGACTAAACTGGGACTTAACCAAGACTAAACCAGGACTTAACCAAGACTAAACTAGGCACAGGGTTAAACCAGAACCAAACCAGGACTAAAGAAGAGTTAAATTAAGAATAAACCAGAACTATCTAGAGCAAAGCCAGGACTAAACCAGGACTAAACCAGGACTAAACCCTGACAGTTCTTATTACAAGTACTGTACTATAAAATTATGCAAAATAAGAAATACTTGGTTGAAATATTGATAAAAAATAAAATTAAAGTACAAATCCTTCTGATGTTGTAAAAGTTGAAGTGGGTCAGTGTTTTGTTTGAGCTGAGGTGAAAATGGAGCGTTAGCTTTGACAAAGAGGCGACAAATACTGCAACTGACACTAAAGAGGAGCAGACAGGGGCAGACAGGGGCAGACAGGAGCAGACAGGGACAGACAGGAGCAGACAGGAGCAGACAGGGGCAGACAGGGGCAGACAGGAGCAGACAGGAGCAAGCAGGAGCAGGCAGGAGCAGGATGATAAAAAAAATAAACAAAGTGTAGTAGTAGAGTTACAGAAGTGTAAAGAATAAATAAAGCGAATGTCGTGTGAGTCCAACATGTCTGACAGAGGTGTGCGGTCTGCTGTGTTTATGTTTGTGAAGAAGAGAGAGAGAAAAGAGAAAGAGAGAAAAGAGAGGAATAGAGAAAGACAGAGAGAAAAGAGAGGGAGAGACAAGAGCAGTGAGGTGGAAGAGTGTGGGATTTCCGGTTCAGATGTGGTTATGATCATCAGAGAGAGAAGGAAGGAGAGAGAGAGAGAAAGAGAGAGGGAAAGAGGGAAGGGAAAAGTGAATGGGAAGGAGGTAGAGGATGGAGGGATAAACAGGGAGGGTGGACAGAGGAGGGAGTGAGAGATTCTGTCTGTTTAGTGATGTAAACTCTGATGTGTTTTAGAGCCCTTTGAAAATGAGGCGACAAATCTCAAGAAGTACTCCAATACTGCTCCGGTCTAGTCCTGGTCTAGTCCTGGTCTAGTCCTGGTCTAGTTCTGGTCTAGTTCTGGTTTAGTCCCGGTTTAGTTCTCCTTTTGTTTGCGTTTAGTTCCGCCTGTTGACTCTGGCATTTAGACATCTCTTTGTTTAACTGTCTGTGTTTGACTTCCAGCTCAGACCAAACCAGAACTAAACCAGGACTAAACCAGGTCTGAACCAGGACTAAACCAGGTCTGAACCAGGTCAGAACCAGGACTAAACCAAGACTAAACCAGGACTAAACCAGGTCTGAACCAGGACTAAACCAGGTCTGAACCAGGTCAGAACCAGGACTAAACCAGGACTAAACCAGGACTAGACCAGGACTAGACCAGGATTAGACCAGGACTAGACCAGGATTAGACCAGGACTAAACCAGGTCTAAACCAGGTCTGAACCAGGACTAAACCAGGACTGAACCAGGACTAAACCAGGACTAAACCAGGACTAGACCAGGACTAGACCAGGATTAGACCAGGACTAAACCAGGTCTAAACCAGGTCTGAACCAGGACTAAACCAGGACTGAACCAGGACTAAACCAGGACTAGACCAGGACTAGACCAGGATTAGACCAGGACTAAACCAGGTCTGAACCAGGACTAAACCAGGACTAAACCAGGTCTGAACCAGGACTAAACCAGGACTAAACCAGGACTAAACCAGGACTAAACCAGGTCTGAACCAGGTCTGAACCAGGTCATTGAACCATCATCCCAAATGCGAGAGTCGAGGCTCATTCAGGTCCAGTGTTTTTATGACTCAAAATAAAAAATAAAATCTTAAACATTTTAAAAACTCTGAAATAAAGTGTCAGTTCCTCCTCTGGCCAGCAGGAGGCGTCATGTGTTTGTGTTTATTGAACCACAAACAGCGTCACTGCAGAGCACTGCAGATGCCCTCCCATCCTCCTGTATCTGTATGTGTCAGAATGTGTCAGATGCCCTCCCATCCTCCTGTATCTGTATGTGTCAGAATGTGTCAGATGCCCCTCCCATCCTCCTGTATCTGTATGTGTCAGAATGTGTCAGATGCCCTCCCATCCTCCTGTATCTGTATGTGTCAGAATGTGTCAGATGCCCTCCCATCAGACTTTATTTATCGTTAAAAAGCGTTGCCGTGGTAACCTTTAAAACTCGAGTGTCTTGTTTTGGATGAAATGATCTTTAAGATCTTTAACTCTCCTACCTCCTACTTCCTACCTCCTAAGTCCTCAGGTGGGGCTCATTTCCTCACTCTTGACCTTTGACCTTTAGCGCCTTTCAACCCCCGAGAATTTAACTCCTGCAGGCCCAAAAAGTACAATCACTTTTACCTCAACTACTACTACTACATCTACTACTACGACTACGACTACTACTACTATTACTGCTACTATTACTGCTACTGCTATTACTACAACTGCTACTACGACTACGACTACGACTACTACTACTACTACTATTACTACTATTACTACTACTACTGCTGCAGCTGAGCTGTGCAGAGGGAGTGCAGGATTACAAAAACGTGTGAATTACTCCAGTCCAGGTTCAGTCCTGGTTTAGTCCTGGTCTAGTCCCGGTCTAGTCCAGGTTCAGTCCTGGTTTAGTACCAGTCTAGTCCTGGTCTAGTCCCGGTCTAGTCCCGGTCTAGTCCTGGTTTAGTCCTGGTTTAGTCCCGGTCTAGTCCTGGTTTAGTCCCGGTCTAGTCCTGGTTTAGTCCCGGTCTAGTCCTGGTTTAGTCCCAGTCTAGTCCTGGTTTAGTCCCGGTTTAGTCCTGGTTTAATCATATCTGATTCACAGTTGACTCACTGTTTCTTAATAAACATCTGAACGTCATTTTCGATTTAAACAAGTTTGAACACAACGATTTATGAGGAAAAACTCCATGACAGATCTCAGATCAGATCAGATCAGATCAGATCAGATCAGATCAGATCTCAGATCAGATCAGATCAGATCTCAGATCAGACCAGATCTCAGATCTCCACAGCCACAGTTACAGTTTCAAAAGTTATAATTACACCAAGGTTTTAATGTAAACTTCAAAATGATTAGGAAATGTGTTTACAAAGAATCCTCCTCTCCTCCTTCTCCTCCTCTCCTCCTTCAGGTAGATAACAGAGTTGTGTACCTGTCTGCGTCTCCTCTCCTCCTCCTCCTCTCCTCCTCCTCTCTCCTCCTCTCCTCCTTAGAGGACCTGTCTGCGCCTCCTCTCCTCCTCCTCCTCTCCTCCCTCTCTCTCCTCCTCCTCTCCTCCTTCAGATAGATAGATTTGTGTACCTGTCTGCGCCTCCTCTCCTCCCTCTCTCCTCCTCTCCTCTCTCTCCTCCGCTCTCCTCTCTCTCTCCTCCTCCTCCTCCTCCTCAGATAGATAGACTTGTGTACCTGTCTGCGCCTCCTCTCCTCTCCTCCTCTCCTCCTCTCCTCTCTCTCTCCTCCTCTCTCTCTCTCTCCTCCTTCCTCTCCTCCTCTCCTCTCCTCTCTCTCTCCTCCTCTCTCCTCCTCTCCTCCTCTCTCTCTCCTCCTCCTCCTCTCTCTCTCTCTCCTCTCTCTCTCCTCTCTCTCTCCTCCTCTCTCTCCTCCTCTCTCCTCTCTCTCCTCTCTCTCTCTCCTCCTCCTCTCTCTCTCCTCCTCTCCTCCCTCTCTCTCTCCTCCTCCTCCTCTCTCCTCCTCCTCTCCTCCTCCTCCTCCTCCTCCTCCTCCTCCTCCTCTCCTCCTTCAGATAGATAGAGTTGTGTACCTGTCTGCGTCTCCTCTCCTCCTCTCCTCTCTCTCCTCCTCCTCTCTCCTCCTCCTCTCTCCTCCTCCTCTCCTCCTCTCCTCTCTCTCTCCTCCTCCTCTCCTCTCTCTCTCTCCTCCTCTCTCCTCCTCTCTCCTCCTCCTCTCCTCTCTCTCTCCTCCTCTCTCTCCTCCTCTCTCCTCCTCCTCTCTCCTCCTCCTCTCTCCTCCTCTCTCCTCCTCCTCTCCTCCTCCTCCTCTCCTCCTTCAGATAGATAGACTTGTGTACCTGTCTGCGTCTCCTCTCCTCCCTCTCTCTCTCCTCTCTCTCTCCTCCTCTCTCCTCCTCCTCTCCTCCTCCTCTCCTCCTCCTCCTCTCTCCTCCTCTCTCCCTCCTCCTCTCTCCTCTCCTCCTCTCTCCTCCTCCTCTCCTCCTCCTCCTCTCCTCCTTCAGATAGATAGACTTGTGTACCTGTCTGCGTCTCCTCTCCTCCCTCTCTCTCTCCTCTCTCCTCTCTCTCTCCTCCTCTCTCCTCCTCCTCTCCTCCTCCTCTCCTCCTCTCTCCTCCTCTCTCCTCCCTCTCTCCTCCTCTCTCCTCCTCTCTCCTCCTCCTCTCTCCTCCTCCTCTCTCTCCTCCTCCTCTCCTCCTCCTCTCCTCCCTCTCTCCTCCCTCTCTCCTCTCTCTCTCCTCCTCTCTCCTCTCCTCCTCTCTCCTCCTCCTCTCCTCCTCTCTCCTCCTCTCTCCTCCTCCTCTCCTCCTCCTCCTCTCCTCCTCCTCTCTCTCTCCTCCTCTCTCCTCCCTCTCTCCTCCTCTCTCCTCCTCCTCTCCTCTCTCTCTCCTCCTCTCTCCTCCCTCTCTCCTCTCTCTCCTCTCCTCTCCTCCTCTCTCCTCTCTCTCCTCTCTCTCTCTCCTCCTCCTCCTCCTCTCTCCTCCTCTCCTCCTCTCTCCTCCTCCTCTCTCCTCCTCTCTCCTCCTCCTCTCCTCCTCTCCTCCTCCTCTCTCCTCCTCCTCTCCTCCTCTCTCCTCCTCTCCTCCCTCTCTCTCTCCTCCTCTCTCCTCCTCTCTCTCCTCCTCCTCTCCTCCCTCCTCTCCTCCTTCAGATAGATAGAGTTGTGTACCTGTCTGCGTCTCCTCTCCTCCTCTCTCTCTCCTCCTCTCTCTCTCCTCCTCTCCTCCTCTCTCCTCCTCCTCTCTCCTCCTCCTCTCCTCCTCCTCCTCTCCTCCTTCAGATAGATAGAGTTGTGTACCTGTCTGCGTCTCCTCTCCTCCTCTCTCTCCTCCTCCTCTCCTCCTCCTCTCCTCCTCTCTCCTCCTCTCTCCTCCTCTCTCCTCTCCTCCTCTCTCCTCCTCCTCTCCTCCTCTCTCCTCCTCTCTCCTCTCCTCCTCTCCTCCCTCTCTCTCTCCTCCTCCTCTCCTCTCTCTCCTCCTCCTCTCTCCTCCTCTCTCCTCCTCTCCTCCTCCTCCTCTCCTCCTTCAGATAGATAGAGTTGTGTACCTGTCTGCGTCTCCTCTCCTCCTCTCTCTCTCCTCCTCTCTCTCTCCTCCTCTCCTCCTCTCTCCTCCTCCTCTCTCCTCCTCCTCTCCTCCTCCTCCTCTCCTCCTTCAGATAGATAGAGTTGTGTACCTGTCTGCGTCTCCTCTCCTCCTCTCTCTCCTCCTCCTCTCCTCCTCCTCTCCTCCTCTCTCCTCCTCTCTCCTCCTCTCTCCTCTCCTCTCTCTCTCCTCTCCTCCCTCTCTCTCTCTCCTCCTCCTCTCTCTCTCCTCCTCTCCTCCCTCTCTCTCTCCTCCTCCTCTCCTCTCTCTCCTCCTCCTCTCTCCTCCTCTCTCCTCCTCTCTCCTCCTCCTCTCCTCCTTCAGATAGATAGAGTTGTGTACCTGTCTGCGTCTCCGGTGGGGTTGTGGTGCAGCGTCTCTCTCACGGCGGCCATGTTGGAGAGGTCGTGGAGGCGGTGCAGACGTCGCGTGTACAGACCGAGGCCTCCGTCCGTCAGGTAACTACAACAGAGTGCACACTTTAAAACGAGTACGAGGCTCCGCCCACAAAATACCCCACAGAAGTGTAATACTCCGTCTTTAAAAATATACGGTTATATTTTTACACCTGAGCTTCAGTTTCGGTGAATATTTTGAAAACAATAAAAGGAATGTTTCACAGTGTGGCATTAAACCATTCTATCTCCATGGAGACCAAACCGGACCAAGTTACAGGTCAGATCTGTGGAGAGGTGACCCCACTTAGTCTTGGTCTAGTCCTGGCACAGTCCTGGTTAAATCCTGGTTTAGTCCTGGTTCAGTCCTGGTTTAGTCCTAGTTTAGTCCTGGTTTAGTCCTGGTTTAGTCCTAGTTTAGTCCTGGTTTAGTCCTCACCTTTCCGCCTCAAACATGACTCAAATTTTCAGTTGGAAAATTATCTCCACAAAAACACGTCATTTAAATCTGTTTGGTCCAATATCCATTCTGCAGCAGGTCTGTGGCTCCAAGTCCTAGTTAAGTCCTGGTTTAGTCCTGGTTTAGACCCGGTTTAGTCCTGGTTTAGTCCTGGCAGGTCCGTGTGTCTCTGAGCTGTTTCTCTGCTCCACATGGGACTTGCTGCAGGTGGGAGGAGCCAAAACAAAACAGGCGGGCTGAGTTTAGAGAGAGATAGTCCCTCTTTAGTCTGGGTTAAGACCTGGTTTAGTCCTGGTCCAGCTCTGGTTTAGATCTGGTTTTGACCCGGTTTAGTCTGTGTTTAGACCTGGTTTAGTCTCAGTTTAGTCCTGATTCAGTCCTGGTTTAGTTCTGGTTTAGACAGAAAGACTTCCCTTCCCTCGGGGCAGGAGCAGAGTTGGGGGTAGTGCAGGTGAGTGTGTATAAAGAGGAAGAGACTGGTTTAGTCCTGGTTTAGTCCTGGTTTAGACCTGGTCCAGACCTGGTTAGGTCTTTGTCTGGTCCTTATTCGGTCCTGGTTTAGTCCTGGTTTAGTCTTTGTCTGGTCCTTATTCAGTCCTGGTTTAGACCTCATTTAGACCTAGTTTAGTCCCGGTTTAGACCTGGTTTAGACCTGGTTTAGACCTGGTTTAGACCTGGTTTAGTCCTGGTTTAGTCCTGGTTCATAAAGAGGAACAGATCCAGGCTCTTTGTCACTTTGACATTTTCTGAACTCTGTTGTACTTCTCTATAAAAGAGAAAACTCGAATCAACAAAACGAAAGAATCAAAGAGAAAGAGAGAGAGAGGAGAGGAGGAGGAGAGGAGAGAGGGAAGAGAGCAAGAAAAGGAGAGGAGGAGAGGAGGAGGAGAGGAGAGGGAGAGGAGAGAGGGAGAGTTAGGAGAGTGAATGATGGAGAGAGACAGAGGGAGAGAAGTGAAAAGGTGAGTGTGTGAATGCGGGAGGGAGAGAGGTAAAGAGAGAGTGAGGAAGAAGAGGAAGGGGGAGAGAGAGGGAAAGATGGAGTGAGAGTGGAGCGAGGGAGAGGGATGGAGGGAGAGGGAAGGAGTTTGGAGAGTGAGGGGGAGAGAGAGAGAGACAGAGGGAGGGAGAGAGTGAGAAAAAGATGAAGAGGAGGGAAGAGGAGAGAGGGTTAGACGGAGGTGTGTGTGAGAAAAAGGGAGAGGGAGAGGCAGAGGTGAAGAGGGTGAGGATTGAGAGAAGAAGAGGATGACAGAGAGAGGAAGAGGTGAAGAGGAGAGAGGGAGAGAGAGAGGGAGAGATGGGGTGATGGAGAGGAAGAGGTGAGTGTGTGAGGGAGAGAGAGGAGAAGAGAAGCGGTGAGTGAATGAGAGAAAGGGAGAGGTAAGGAAAGAGAGATGGGGCAGGAGAGAGAGTGAAGGAGGAGGGAGAAGAGAGACGAGGGGGAGAGGAAGGGAGGAGGGTTAGGAAAGAGTGGAGGAAGAGGTGAGAGAGGGAGGAGAGGAGGAGAGGAGGAAGAAGAGGGAGAGGGAAAGGAGGAGAAGTCTGTCTGAGGAACGACATTTATTACGTTTTACAAGTTTATAAAGACACGGCACGAAGAGGTCTGTGGTTCAACTCCCAGAAACAAGTGAGGCCAAAAGAGGAGTGCGCATGTTCTCACTGAAATATCGAAAATCAGACACGAATCGATACTAAAACCGGTATCGAAACTCAATCCTCGATTTTCGCAGGTATCGATACTAAAAAGAAGTCCCAGAAATGAACCTCTCCTGAATAAAAAATACTAAAATTTAAAGCTGCACTGTGTAACTTTTCGTCTGAGGGTCTGTCACCTGCTTGTTTCTATGGATACGTCATTGCTCTGCCTGGAATGTCCCGCAGTATGACATTAAACAGCTCTACTTTATATTTATTCAATTACAGGTGGTTTTAGAGCTCAAAAATACCTAGAAAAAACAGACATTCTGACTGTGAGCGGGGTCGCCTCTCCACAGATCTGACCTGGAACTTGGTGTGGTTTGGTCTCCATGAAGATAGAAAGGTTTAATGCCATACTGTGGAACATTCCAGACAAAGCAACAACAATAACATCTCCATGGAGAAAAGCATTTGACGGATCCTCCACCAGAAAAGTTACACAATTCAGCTTAAAAGTTGAAAATCACATATTTTATTATTATTATTTTTATTTTATTTTTTTATTATTATTATCTTCTAATTGTTTGCCTATATTTTATTTTTGATAGTATTTGGATTTGACACTTATTATTAAGATGGTGGTTTTTGAAAATAAGAAAAATGTAAAAGGAAAAAGTGTGATTTGTAAATCTTGTATGAATATAATCTGATTCCTTAATAAAAATATTGATTCAAAATAAAGAAAATCTCATTCTGTTGTCTAAAGAAAGAGTTTGAGTAAGACAGACGCTGAATCACTACAACGACCGACCTAATGACCCGTTTATACAGTTGGAACGTTTGACACAGATGAGGAATGTTTGGACCTGTTTGAACAAAGACGAGACGCTGAAACGCCTCCGTCCTGAGGAGCCGCCACACTGTGCTGCCCTCTGGTGGACACGGTGGAGCAGTACAGGTCTGTATGATAAATACTGTAGGACAGGGGAGTCCAAACTTTTTTCATCAAGAGCCACAGATCTAAACACAGATGAAGCAGAGGGCTGATCGAGGGCCATAGACTGGGGCTCAGTACAGTGAATAATTGAAATATTTGCATGTTTAACACGTTAGAATGAGCGATCAGTCCTTTATTCATGCCAAGATCCACAAAACCACACAGTAAATATTCAATATTGTCTTATCAAGGCAGATTTTCAAAAAACTTGCAGTCAAAACTGCTCAAGGTAATTTGGGCCAATTCACCTGGAAGCCTGAGGGCCAAGAAAAATTTGTCAGAGGGCCGCATTTGGCCCACGGGCCATAGTTTGGGCATGCCTGCTGTAGGGCTTTATTCACGCTTACTCACAAAACCGGAAGACGTTTGAAAACATGCGGATGACGACTTCCTTTGGGCTCTGTTGGAGATAGTAACTCCATGAGCAACTCGACAAAATCCAAATGATTCTAGTGAAGGTGTGTGGAGTTTAAAAACACAGTGGAGCACTTCCTGTAACACCACATGATGACATCACAAGTGTTTTCAGTTTGAGAGAAGAACTCGGCCTAAATCTGCAGGTTTGTGTGTTAAACAGGTGAATGAAACAAAACACAAACTCCAGGTGTTTGTGACGAGGAAACGACATTATAGAAAATCAGATCTGTGAATCACTAATGTTCTGCTTCTGTGTAAATGTCACTGTTGTGTGTCATGATTGTGTTTTATTGTGTTGTTTCTATCATGTTTGTCCTGTGAATTGTCATTGACAGTTTGTCTGTTGTGTGAAGTTGTCTTATGTTGTTTCTATCTCTTTGACCTGCTGAGGACTACAGATGTAAAGTACCTTCAGGATAATTCTGGTGTATTTACAAGTATTTGTTCATGAATGTGCATTGTCCCTTTTAAATAAAAACAAAGAAAGAAAATAACAGATTGTTTTGAATCGTCTCTTACCCGCTGGTGACATCATCAGTGCGCGCCAGGTTCTTGCTCAGTACGTCTCCGTCGCTCATATATCCCGTCATCTCCACGGCAACGCCCTCCAGCTCCTCCTCGTCTCCCATTGGCTCAGAGCCCTCCCCGGCCCCGCCCCTTCCTGTCAGCTGACGCCTCAGGTGCGCCGCGTACAGGTACCTCCCGGGTCCCGCCCCTCTGCAGCCGTTGGCCAACGAGGGCGCGTCGCCGGCCTGGAGGCGGGGCACGCCTGAGCCCAGTCTCCACGACGACAGGTGTGGGCGGGACAACAGGCTCCGCCCACTGTTGGAGTCCGAGGCGTCGAACGAAGAGTCCAGAGAGCTGAGAGAAAAACGAGATTAAAAACAGGATTTATATAAAATTTAGACAGCTTTTAAAGGTGCATTGTAACTTTTCTGGTGGAGGGTCCGTCATGCTTTATAAAGAAACATTTTATGGAGCTAAATTATTCCCTAATTGTGGAAAGACGGACTGGAGTGGGGAATGTTGTGTTTTAGTTTTAGTTTTTCCTCGACTGACGCAGAAAAAGGGGGCGCCACTGTCTGTGTGAATGTTCATGTATATTAGCTTTTCTCCATGGAGACGTTATTGTTATTTTTTTGTCTGGAATGTTTCACAGTATGACATTATAAACCTTTCTATCTCCATGGAGACCAAACCAGACCAAGTGACAGGTCAGATCTGTGGAGAGGCGACTCCGCTCACAGTCAGAATGTCTGTTTTTCTAGGTATTTTTGAGCTCTAAAACCACCTGTAATTGAATAAATGTAAAGTAGAGCTGTTTAATGTCACACTGTGGAACATTCCAGGCAGAGCAGTGACGTATCCATGGAAACAAGCAGCAAAAAGTTACACGGTGCGCCTTTAATTATGCAAACCTAGTGTGTTTCATTTGTTTATGATGCTTAAAACTAAACACAGTTTCTATATTATTTTTTTAACTTTGAACCAAATTCACTCAGAAATATAAAACATTAACAAATCACTGATTCGGTTTGTGAGCGTTTTTCACAAACTGTGCTTCCTGTGAGAGGTGGAAACTCTCAGGTGCTTTGGACATTCTAGAAACAAAGATTTTTAAATGACACGTTCAAACACCATGAAAACAGTTCAAATCTGCTCTGTGCACAAACGCCACAGATTTACACATGTCCACAGAACATTATTAATTTACCTGAGCCATTTACGTTCAAAATTATCTCGTTTAGCGTAACTTCGTCTGGTTTCTAGGTCAGAACTAAACCGAAACCAGAGAAGGTTTTAAATTCGCCCTATCGCGCTTGTGTGTCTCTGAAGTTCTAATCTCTGACCCCCGTGGATCATTGTTATAATTTGGGCATTTTTTGGGCAAATTTTAAATTCTGATCTAAAACGACTTCATAAAGAAACTAGAAAAGCACTCAGAGAGCGCAGACCTCCGCCAAGCAGCTCAGTTTTCAAAGTGATCCAGAATCCAGGATTTCTTCTGGATCATCACCAAAATCTAATCATCTGTTGGATTTACCATTAGGAACATTTCCTGAAAATTTCATCAAGATCCGTCCATAACTTTTTGAGTTATCTTGCTAACAAACAAACAGACAAACAAACTAACAAACAAACAAACAAACAGACTCAGGTGAAAACATAACCTCCTTGGCGGAGGTAACAAACGCACTGACTTCAGCTTTAGAAAACTGTGGAGTCCAATGAACCAGGACTAAACCAGGACTAAACCAGGACTAAACCAGGACTAAACCAGGCTGTGGTCTGGCGCTGCCCAATCCTACGAGTATCACCCAAACTGGAGAAGGAAGTGACGTCACAAGTGGAGCTGAAAACGGGGGGATATCGGAAAATGGCGTTTTGAAAATAAGCGATTAAAGATTCCTCAAACATGAATCTCTCCAAATGCAAAGTCAGAGGGTCAGAGAAGAAACGACTAGAACCTGGAGAAAAGCTCTTGAAAAGTCCATAAGTCTGATTTAAATCTGTACCTGTGCGTGAGCTGTGTCCCTCTCAGACTGGACATCGTCTCCTCCAGATTCTGTCTCAGATCGGCGATGTTTTTAACTGTCCTCAAACGCCTCGTCTCTGCGTCCTCTCCTGAAATAGAAAATATAAAAAAAAACACAGAAATCATAAACAGATTTATTAAAAATACCTGTACCTTTGTTTAGGTTTAAAATGGTGTTTTCAAAGATCTCAATTCTCCTTATGTCATTTGTATGTTGTATGTTTTTATATTCTTAAAAATGTATGACTGTTCAATATTTTAGATTTAGTGTAACTTTTTGGTTGGGGGTCAGTCGCCTGCTTGTTTCTATGGATACGTCACTGCTCTGCCTGGAATGTTCCACAGTGTGACATTAAACAGCTCTACTTTACATTTATTCAATTCCAGGTGGTTTTAGAGCTCAGAAATACCTAGAAAAACAGACATTCTGACTGTGAGCGGGGTCGCCTCTCCACAGATCTGACCTGTCACTTGGTCTGGTTTGGTCTCCATGAAGATAGAAAGGTTTAATGCCACACCGTGAAACATTCCAGACAAGCTACACAATGCACCATGAACTAAGAATCAAATCACAAACTGGTATCGAGACCAGATACTCATTTGACCACCACTTTGACTCCACGTTGTTTTTCCTGAAATTATCTACAGTACGGCATTTCCTTTAACCATCTCCATGGAGACAAGCAGGCCATATCACCAGGCATGTTTTTGAGAAATAAAAACACCTGTAATTGAATAAATACAATAAACTGTAATTTCCGGACTATAAACCGCTACTTTTTTCTCACACGTTGAACCCCGCGGCTTAAACAACGATGCGGCGAATATACGGACGGATTATTTATTTATCAACACCGCAGATGGGCGCGCAGTCTTAAAAAAGAAAGAGACATGCGCAGTAGAGCGAGAAGTGACTCTGATAATTCCTCTGTAGATTTTTACAGGCTAAGGCCTCCGGGGGGGGTACAAGAGCGAGACAGACCGGCAAATTTGCCTCGAGACGAAAGTGACACTGAGAGCGACACCGAAAGAGACTGAGAAAGTGTGACGAAGACCTTCTGAGGCTGTTCAACTCCGACACTGAAGACGATGAGTTCAAAGGTTTCAGTGCACAGGAGGAAGATGAAGATGGAGATCAGTGACTTTTCTCTCCTCACTGTAAAGAAGTGAGGAGAGGCTTCGGCAGCTCATGAATTCATTTGTTTTAGCCACTTAAAAATCTCCTACACAGGTGTCAAGAGTAAAACCATCGCAGTTCTGTGAGACTGAGTTCAGGGGGTTAATCCTTAAAGTTAAACCTTAAAATTTATTTTCAGACATCCAGACTCCCAGAGGCTACGGACTGTCCGTTTTACTGCCGTGTTACAGCCGCTGTTCGGAAAAAGCATGAACCGGTATTTACGGTAATTCAAATTTAAAAAAATCTTTCTGTGTAAATATCTCAAGTTACAACGTGCAAACCTGCAGCTTGTATAACATTATATTACATTATAGACATTTAGTTGATGTATCTTATATTCAGGTGCGCTCAATAGTCCGGAGATTACAGTATATATTTGTTTACTGCCATACTGTGGAACATCCCAGGCAAAACCATGACATCACCATGGAGACAAGCAGAAAAGTTACACATTGCACCAATCGTGACAGTATCATGACAACACCAGAGTAAACCCCACAGACCTGTCAGATCTTCGATGGAGGTGAGGTTGTGTTTGGAGTCTCTTCCGTCACTGTTCACCTCGGACTCTTGAGATCTGGAAAAAAAACAAAAAACAAAACGCAAATTTAAACTAAAATAACTGTTAAAAGTGAAGAAGAGATCTGCAGGAGGCTAACACATGAATCAGGCTAAGCTAACGCGCTAATGTGAGTGAAGCAATGTTTACTGATGACGCAAACCGACCAATCACAGCGCAGACCGGCCTTGACTTTTGGAAGAGGAAAAATAATAGAGTTTTTAAAGGACCAATAAGAAACTATTCTCTTTTCCACCTTGTGATGTCATCATGTGGTGATACAGGAAGTGCTCCACTGTGTTTTTAAACTCCATACACCTTCACTAGAATCATTTGGATCATTTCAGCCCTGGAATTGCCGATCTCGACTGAACTAAAGATAAAAGGAGCTGTTCACTTGAAAATTTGGTCCAGTCGCTCAGGTCTGGTCCAGTCCTGGTCTAGTTCTGGTCTAGTCTCAGTCTGGTCCTGCTTTAGTCCTTGACGAGTCCTGGTTTAGTTTTGGTTTGGTCCTGATTTAGTCCCGGTTCAGTGTCGGTTCAGTCCTGGTTCAGTCGTAGTTTTACAATGGTCTAGTCCTGCTTTAGGCAGCTGCTAACTACTACTTAAGCTACCACTTCATGACATCACAAGGTGGAACAGAGCGTTTTGAGCTTTGGAGATGTAGACAGACTAATAATAAAGAGTTCCTCAAACATGTGAATGAAACAAACACAACTCCAGGTCTGATTTTGAGGAGGAAACATTAGAACATGACTTAAAGCTACAAGAGTCACTTTTGAACTGATGTAAAACTATAATATTATCCCAAAAAACCAAGCAATAAATAGAAAAACATGAAAACCTTCGTCGTCGTGTGTATTTTTACAGATCGTAAAAGTAGAACTCTCCCTGTAATTCTCACCTGTACATGAAGGGGGCGACGGTGGCCATGTTCGGGTGACTGTGCAGCTGTTGGTTCTGGGGCAGTTGAACGCTCACTGTATTCGACGCTGTGCTCTGTGTAGTACCCGCGACAGCCACACAGGGGGCGCTGTTCCCTGCCCTCTGCCCCTCGCTGGAGCCCACGCTGGAGCTGGAGTCTCTGTCCGCCCCTTTGGACACCAGATGCCCTCCCAGACGCGCGCTTTTTGGACGATCCAACGCCTCCTTCGACGATTTCGCGACCTGATTTTTCGCTCCTGGTTTCGGAATTCCGCTTTGCACTTCCTTCTTCGCAACTTTTCCGCCTTTCGGAATAAAACTCGCGATTTTCGATGTGCGTTTGTTGCAATCCGAATCCAACATTTCGTCTTTTGTTTCGTCGATTGTCATCTCAGGCGTAGGAACTCTTTTTGAATTATCTTTAACTTTATTTTTGTCTTTTTCTGGAGCTTTTACCGAACTTTTCTTAGCCGTTAGCGCCCGGCTAAACGTCCTTTGCGCGATTCCTTTTAGTGCTATCTTCGGACTGCTCGCCGACGCAGGATTCGCTCCATTTGTTGCTGGTCGGACATTTCCGTTATCAACTTCCAGCGAATCCGTAATTGAAGAAGATTCCGTTAACGTAGACGATTTTGACGCGCTTTTGCTGTTAAATAGTTTGAGTTTTTCAAGCATAGACTTCTGGGATGCGGCTTTGGGCGGGGCATCTGAGGTTTTTGTGCTGGTTTCGTGCGTTTTGGTCGAGCAGGAAGTGGAGTTTTTGTTCGTAGATTTGCTCCTCCACGGTTTGCTGCTGGCGTTGGGCTGAGGGATCGCTGTGTTGTTATTGGACGAGGAGGAGGAAGGGGGCGGGACCAGAGCGGAGGAGGAGGTAGCTGATTGGACGCTGGTCGTGACAGTTGAGTGCTCAGTCATCGCCGAGGGATGGCAGGTCAGACCCTCGGAAGAATCTGTAGAGAAAAAAAGAGAAAAACAGTTCAAACTAAAACCATAGACAGTGTGAAGTGGACTGAGGGAGTGTGACGTCCACAGCTCCAGTCAAATGAAGCTCATTGAGGGTAGCAGTTATAGGGGTGAATCTGGAGCTCTATATTTGGAATTCAGACCGCGAGTATCATAGCAACCAAACAGCCAATCAGGAGCGAAAGTGTCGAATTTAACAGCTCTTCCCGTGGAGAACATAAGCTTTGTAATGTTTTAGTCTTAAACACTTTCCCACACGCGCGACAACAGCTGCCCTGAGACAGACTGACGGAAGAGAGGCTGCCAATCTGCTCCATCAGCCCCTCCGGCCTTCACCAACACTCGCACACAGCACTTTCATGCTCGGCAATGGGGGTGAAGTGTCTTGCCTAAGGACACAACAACAGTTTTTGCCAAACCAGCGTTCCCAGCGATCCCCCATCCAAGGCCCGGCCCTAGGTTCTGAGATCAGGCTATTGCTTTACCTGGAATGTTCCACAGTATGGCATTAAACTTATTTATCTCAGTATAGACAAGCAGGCGACACCACCAGGCCATGTTACAGGTCAGATCTGTGGAGAGGTGAACTCGATCACAGTAAGAATGTGTTCTGGAGCAATAAAAAAAACATGTGACTGAACAAATGCAGTATAGGCAAGTTTAACGCCACACTGCGGAACATTCTAGGTAAAGCAATAACATCTCCATGGAGACAAGCAGGTGACGGACCCTCTACTAGAAAAGTTCTGTAATGCATCTTCAAAATGTAATTAATTTTTGGCATGAACTTGGCTCTTGACTAAAAGGAATCTCACCCACAACCTCCTGGTGAGAGGGAGGAGACAGGCTAACCACTCTGCCAGAGTAACACAGCGATGCACCGATATAGACTTTTCAGTACCGATACCGATATCGATACTTGGGGTTTAAGAATCTGCCGAAAATGATACTTGTGTTATGAGACTGTTATTCAGACCAAACCAGGATTAACTAGGACTAAAGTAGAACTAAACCAGGACTTAACCAGGGCTAAACCAGGACTAAACCAGGACAAAACCAGAACTAAACTTAGGTCTAAACCAGGTCTAAACCAGGTCTAAAGCAGGACTAAATCAGGTCTAAAGCAGGACTAAAGCAGGACTAAAGCAGGACTAAAGAAGGACTAAACCAGGACTAAAGCAAGACTACAGCAGGACTAAACCAGGACTAAAGCAAGACTAAAGCAGGACTAAACCAGGACTAAAGCAGGACTAAACCAGGACTAAAGCAGGACTAAACCAGGACTAAAGCAAGACTAAAGCAGGACTAAACCAGGACTAAAGCAGGACTAAACCAGGTCTAAAGCAGGTCTAAAGCAGGACTAAACCAGGTCTAAAGCAGGACTAAACCAGGTCTAAACCAGGTCTAAACCAGGACTAAACCAGAGATCCAACAGTGTAATGCAACAGTTATTTCTCCTTCACATCTGAACACATTTGTGTGAATAAAAGTTCAAACATTATGAGACGTTCAATTCCAAAATCTGTAAATCGTCTTAAAATTCCAATTAAAGTCCAACCAGAGAATCGACTTTACCAATATCACGAGACCGATACCGATCCAGCTCATCTTTCAGTATCTGCGCCGATATTCGATAAAAACTATTAATATAAGTGCATCCCAACAGTAACACAGACAGAACATGCAAACTCCACTCCAGAGAGATGAGGAGTCTAACCCACAACCTCCTGGTGAGAGGGAGGAGAGGCTAACCACTCTGCCACAGCCATATAAGGACTTTGTTTAAAAATGTTTAAAGTTTTAACAAAGAGTCCAGTGTTTATACAGACTGCCTCTGGACCACCTCACAGCCGCTCCACACACAACTTTAATCCCAGAATTATTCCAGGGACTTCAATTAAAGCTGCACTGTGTAATTTTTTGGTTGTTTCTATGGATACGTCGTTGCTTTGCCTGGAATGTTCCACAGTGTGACATTAAACAGCTCTACTTTACATTTATTCAATTACAGGTGATTTTATAGTTCAAAAAAATACCTAGAAAAACAGACATTCTGACTGTGAGCGGGGTCGCCTCTCCACAGATCTGACCTCTAACTTGGTCTGGTTTGGTCTCCATGGAGATAGAAAGGTTTAATGCCATACTTCACCAGAAAAGTTACACAATGCACCTTTAAATCATACAAAACTCTAAATGTTCACTTCATATTTTTGGTCATTTTCTCTGCTCAGTTTTTGTTTTTTTTTTAAATTTGCATAAACTTAAATTTAAAATGTTTAGAAAGAATGATTTAAAAAAGCATAAATAAAAATAAAAAAAAAAAGAGAAAGAAAGAAAGAAAGAAAGAAAGAAAGATTGATTTAAATGGAGAGGAAATGAACTCACCGCAAAGAGATGTTTGGATGAAGAGCTGTGAGAGCGAGCGAGAGTTTGAATATTCAAAACTAACCAACAGAGAGAGAGAACGAGAGAAGGACAGAAGGAGGGGAAGAGAGAGAGAGGGGGAAGGGGAGGAGGAAGAGAGGACGGGAGAGAGAGGGAAGGGCGACAGAGAAAGAGAGAAAGAGAGAAGGAGGGGGAGAGAGGAGAGGGAGAGAGGGAGGGAAAAGAGAGAGAAAGAAGAGAGAGGGAGAGGGGGTAGAGCAAGAGAGAACGGGAGTGAGAGACGGAGGGGAGAGGGGAGAGAGAGGGAGGGAGGGAGAGAGAGAAGGGGAAAATGGAGAGGAGTGGGGACTAGAGAGAGATAGGGAGGTAGAGGAGAAGGAGAAAGAGAGAGGGAAGAAGGGGAGAAGAGGGAGAGAGAGAGAGAGGGAGGGAGCAAAAGGGAAAGAGAAAAGAGGGAGGGAGAGAGAGGAGAGAGGGAGGGAGAGAAAGAGGGAGGGAAAGAAAACAGAGAAGAGGAGAGACAGGGAAAAGGAGGGAGAGGGAGAGAGAAAGGGGTGGTTAAAAAGGTGGGGCGGGGGAGTGTGTGTGTGTGTGTGTGTGTGTGTGTGTGTGTGTGTGTGTGTGTGTGTGTGTGTGTGTGTGTGTGTGTGTGTGTGTGTGTGTGAGAGAGAGAGAGAGAGAGAGAGAGAGAGAGAGAAAGAGGAGAAGGAAGAGAAAAACAGGAGAGGGGGAGAGAGGGAGGAACCAAAACATGAACGAGCAACTGTCATAAAAGTCCAACTGTCAAATCTGAGACCGAAACAGAGGAAAGACCTGTTTAAGAGGAAAGAGAGAAAGAGGGAGGGAGAGAGAAGGGGAGAGAGGGAGAGAGAGACAGAGAGAGGGTGGAGGGAGAGAGGGAGAGAGAGACAGAGAGAGGGTGGAGGGAGAGAGGGAGAGAGAGGGTGGAGGGAGAGAGAGAGAGAGGGAGGGAGAGAGAAGGGAGAGAGGGAGAGAGAGACAGAGAGAGGGTGGAGGGAGAGAGAGGGTGGAGGGAGAGAGGGAGAGAGAGACAGAGAGAGGGTGGAGGGAGAGAGGGAGAGAGAGGGTGGAGGGAGAGAGAGAGAGAGGGAGGGAGAGAGAAGGGAGAGAGGGAGAGAGAGAGAGAGAGAGGGTGGAGGGAGGACGGGAGGGGGGGAGAAGGTGGAGGGAGGGAGAGATAGAGGGAGAGAGAGGGTGGAGGGAGAGAGAGAGAGAGGGAGGGAGAGAGAAGGGAGAGAGGGAGAGAGAGAGAGAGAGAGGGTGGAGGGAGAGAGAGGGAGGAAGGAAGGAAGGAAGGAAGGAAGGAAGGGAGGGGGGGAGAAGGTGGAGGGAGGGAGAGAGGGAGGGGAAGAGAGAGTGAGAGGGAGAGAGGGAGAGAGAGAAAGAGGGAGAGAGAGAGAGAGGGAGGGAGAGAGGGAAAGGGAGAAGGAGGGAGAGAGGGAGAGAGAGGGTGGAGGGAGGAAGGAAGGGAGGGGGGGAGAAGGTGGAGGGAGGGAGAGAGGGAGAGATAGAGGGAGAGGGAGAGAGAGGGTGGAGGGAGGAGGGAAGGGAGAGAGGGGGGGAGAAGGTGGAGGGAGAGAGAGAGGGAGGGAGAGGGGAGGAGGGATGGGGGAGAGAGAGAAAGGGAGGGACTGAGGGAAAGGGAAGGAGAGAGAGAGAGAGAAGGAGAGAAAGACAGAGAGAGAGAGGGATAGAGATGGAAAAGGAGGGGAGAGAGGGAGAGAGAGAAGGAGAGAAAGACAGAGAGAGAGAGGGATAGAGATGGAAAAGGAGGGGAGAGAGGGAGAGAGAGAGAGAGGGAAAAGGAAGGAGAGAGAAAGAGAGAGAGAGAAAGGGAGAGGGAAGAGGACAGAGAGAGAAGGAGGGGGGAGACAGACAGAGGGAGAGAGAAGGAGTGAGAGAGAGAGAGAGAGGGAGGGAGGGAGGGAGGGAGGGAGGGGGGAGGGAGGGAGGGAGGGAGGGGGGAAAGAGAGACAGCAAGAGGGAGGGAGAGAAAAGAGGGAAGGGCAAAAAGAAAGGAAAGCAGGAAAGAGTGGGAAAGAGAGAGAGAGAAAGAGAGAGGGTCAGAAAGAGAAAACTGAAAGAGGGATTCACAAACTGGAGAAGGACAGAGAGAGAGTAAAGAGAGAGAGAGTAAAGCGAGAGAGTAAAGACAGAGAGATGTACTGTGTGTCGGCAGGTCTGACTCAAACATGTTCCGCAGTGGTGCAGTGTTCGTTCTCTCCCCACAGCCACAGGGTTCACGGTTTCAGACTTCCTTTTCATATTCACGCGTTTTTCACTCGTTTTCCCTTTTCCCTCTTTTTCATTGAGTTTCTTAAAGCTCCTGTGCCTGATTTTCCCCCGTGTGTTTGAGTAAACGAGTCCGGCCCCAGAACAGCAGCTCGAGGTCAAGGTTTTATAGTACGATAATCAGGAAGTACACGTTAGCTTGCTAGTTGTTGTTAGTTTTACACAAACTGAAACACCGAGCCAAATGTCAACGCCACAAAGAGTTTTACTGAACCAGGACTAAACCAGAACTGAACCAGGACTGAACCAGGAACCAGGACTAAACCAGGACTAAACCAGGACTGAACCAGGACTGAACTAGGACTGAACTAGGATAGTCCTGATTTAGTCCTAGTTCAGTCCTAATTTAGTCCTAGTTTTGTCCTGGTTTAGTCCTGGTTTAGTCCTGGTTTAGTTCAGGACCTCTGTAAACTGTTTCAAATGAACTGTTCTGTTTTTCGGGTTTTCACAGTAAAAATGTTTGTGGAGTTGACGTTTGGCTCAGTTAAAGTTTTATGAGGTTGTTTATTTTAATGTTTAATGTCTGACCAGCCCTGGGTCTAAGTCCAGACTCGGGACTTTAGGGTCAACCAGGTCTGACCCTAAAGTCCTGAGTCTGGACTTTAGGGTCAACCAGGTCTGACCAAACCAGACCAGCTCATCTGAAACTAACCCAGTGCTTCAGTCTGGGCTTACACTATTTTCTGATCTGTTCTAATGTTCTACACCTTGTGATGTCATCATGTGGTGATACAGGAAGTGCTCCACTGTGTTTTTAAACTCCACACACCTTCACTAGAATCATTTGGATCATTTCAGTCCTGGAATTGCTGATCTCCACTGAACTAAACTAAACTAAGTTCTGGTCCAGTCTCGGGCTGCGTCTCAATTGTCCCCCTTAGCCCTCCGTCTTAGCCCTACCCCTCTGTTGTGCGCGTTCACGAGAGACAGAGGGGTGTCCCAATACTCTTTTCTGTAAGTGCGAGGGCTAAGGGGAAGGGCTGTTCACCCCTCTGAACAGAGCGTTTTCAGATGCACCCTTTGTGCAAAGGGGATAGGCGTGGCTTAACGCAAGACGGAGCAAAAAGCAACATGGAAATTGGGAAGTGTCGGCAATCGGGAAGAAATTGGACAAATGTGAGTATTTGCACTCAAGAACCTCATAAAAAGTTGTATAAAACTGTAGTAACTTTTGCAAAGTTGTAGGTATACTCATGGCGCCTGCATTTACGCTTTCTGACATATACGGCTTATCGTAACATGCCCGGTTAGAACTATACGCTTGTTACGGTAGAATGTGTAAAGTATTACGAACATGCATGGCCTAAAAGAACTATATACGCATATATGTCAGACTAGAATGTGTCAAATATATCGCTGTATTTCGCCTCGTAACTCGTCTCATGCGCGTTTAGAACTATACACATGTTACGGTAGAATGTGTAAAGTATTACGAACATGCATGGCCTAAAATATTATTGTTTCGATTCGATCGCCTTGTAAATTATCCCCTATTTATATTAAAAATGACATGTTATTAATCACATTTGTATTTTGTTTATTTCTTGTAGGAGGCTGGACTTGTTGGAGTTGTTCAGCCCAACAAGCTTCAAAAAAGTGGGAGAATTTGAAAATAAAATATAAGGTATATTACATTCTATAATATTTGTAGGTACCAGAACAATATATATGTTTATGACTATGTATTCATTTTGTTTTCTTTTTTGTGTGTACCAGGCATCCTCTACAACTCCGTCCACCTCTGCAGCATTTTAATTTTGTGTTACAGTTGATTAAAATTTGATTTACATATGTTGTACAGAGTATAGTCATTTTAACAAATTAAAAATAAAAAAAACATTTGACTTTTTGCAAAGTTCATTTAAAACAAACTCAAAAGGAGCACAACACTTCAAAACTTTAAAAATAATGTCATATTGTTGCGACTGCAAAGGGGTGTCCCATTTCTAAGGGTTTAAAACACACCCCTTTGCCTTACCCTCTGTTTAAAGACAGAGTGTGAGGGCGAGGGGTAAGACAGAGGGCTAAGGGCGAGAATTGGGATTGGGCCTTAGTCTAGTGCTGGTCTAGTCTCAGTCTGGTCCTGCTTTAGTTCAAGTTCAGTCCTGGTTCAGTCCTGGTTTAGTCCTGGTTCAGTCCTGGTTTTACAATAGTCCAGTATTTGGTCTAGTCCTGCATTAGTCCTGTTTTAGTCCTGCTTTAGTCCTGGTTTAGTCCTGATCTAGTCCTGGTTTACGGTTTTTGAGGAGGGAACAACATTAGAACGCGACTTTAAGAGACTTTTAAAGACTTTTTACTGTCGATACCTGCGAAAAATGAGAATATAAAAATATGAATCATGTCCGTTTTCGAGGCATAAATAACTGAATTTTGATACTCTAAAAAAGTCCAAATATCTTTACAATAGTCTGTTTAAAATTCTCTGCATTTGACCCATTCTTCGGTGACTTCCTTTGTGCTCAGAAGTCAGAGAGTTCACCATTTGTTGTTGTTCCATTTGACCCAGATTCTGAGCCTGACCCGTTAAAAGTTCTGCACGTTTTGTCCCATAATGCCCCTCTTCGGTCTAACCCTGACCCTCCCCCATCCAAGTCACCCGTTCATAATCACTTTAACCCACTTTCCTCAAACGCTAAACGCTAGCACGGCTAATTGGGCGCTAATCACTTCCTAATGGAGCCATTGTGAAGCTAAATGCTAAATGCTAACCCCAGAGTTTGGAGTTTGTCAGATCTGGTTTAGTCCAAGTTTAGACCTGGTTTAGTCCAAGTTTAGACCTGGTAGTCCTACTTTAGACCTGGTTTAGTCCAAGTGTAGACCTGGTTTAGTCCTAGTTTAGTCCTGGTTTAGTCCTGGTTTAGTCCTGATTTAGTCCTGGTTTAGTCCTGGTTTAGTCCTGGTTTAGTCCTGATTTAGTCCTGGTTTAGTTCTGGTTTAGTCCTGGTTTCGTCTTTATTTGAAAACCATTTTCTTTTCATCAGTTCAGAATAAAAAAAAACAAATGACACTGAGTTTCTGTTAAATGATCTCGTTTTTGTTTCTTTAAACCTCTTCACGCTCAAACTCCTTCAGGAAACGTTTAAACGGAGCCTGAAATAGAAACACGTGACCTCTGACCCTGTGCCTTTGAGCAAAACACCAAATGAACTCAAACCCTCCACTCCAACCAAAGGAAACAGGCCGGAGTATTTACGACCAAATGGACTATAACAAGGACAGATAAGAGGAGAGAGGGAGGGAGGAGAGAGGGAAAGAGAGAGAGAGCAGAGAGCGGGAGAGGAGAGGAAGAGAGGGAGGAGAGGAGGGGAAAGGGAGAGAAAGCAGAGAGAGGGAGAGGAGAGGAAGAGAGGGAGGAGAGGAGGGGAAAGGGAGAGAGAGAAAGGGAGGAGAGAGGGAAAGAGAGAGCAGAGAGAGGGAGAGGAGAGGAAGAGAGGGAGGAGAGGAGGGGAAAGAGAGAGCAGAGAGCGGGAGAGGAGAGGAAGAGAGGGAGGAGAGGAGGGGAAAGGGAGAGAGAGAAAGGGAGGAGAGAGGAAGAGAGGGGTGAGAGAGGAGAAAAGAGAATAGAGGGGAAGGGAGAGAGGGAAAGAGAGAGCTGGTGGAGAGAGGAAGAGGAGAGGGGGATGAAAGAGCAGGAACGCAGGGGCTGAGGAGGAAAAGGACAAAGACCAAATGGATGATTACAGGGACAGATAAGAGGAGAGAGGGATGAGAGAGGAGAGGGGAAGAGAGAGGGATTAGATCAGGAGGGGGAGAGGGGAAGAGAGAGGGATTAAAATCATCACAATACGAATTTTGAAGGAGAAAACTAAACAAAAAAAAAACTGATTTCATGAGGACTAAAACTAAAACTAAATGTACAACCTGCATTTGACCCGTCCTTCAGTGTCTCTAAGTTAAACTCTACATTTGACCCAACACACAGAGACACACACACACACACACACACACACACACACACAGGATTTGAACCACCAACCTTCAGATCAGAGGTAATAATTAGTGCAACACAAAAACGCACAAAGTCTGTGTCTGCTCCAAACACACAAGAGCTCCTCACTGACAGAACACACAACTGAACCTCACACCCGAACTGCACAGACCTGGTTTAGTCCTGGTTTAGTCCTGGTTTAGACCTGGTTTAGACCTGGTTTAGTCCTGGTTCAGTCCTGGTTTAGTCAAAGTTTGGGCCTGGTTTGGTCCTGGTTTAGATCCAAGTCCATGATGTAAATATAAGGTTTAAATATTTGTGTTCCTCACCTGATCCAGAGCCACAGTTTCCTCCTAAAGTGTTTCAGAGTCAGAGTCAGTTTCAACATTCCTCTGCTCCTCCAGCACTGATGTGAGCGAGGGAAGAGTCAGAGCCACAATTACACGCAAACGGAGAGAGGGAAGAGAGGGAGGGAGAGAGAGAGAGGGAGGGAGGGAAGAGAGAGAGGGAGGGAGGGAGAGAGAGAGAGAGGGAGGGAGAGAGAGAGGGAGGGAGGAAGAGAGAAGAGAGGAGAGAGAGGAAGGGAGGAAGAGAGAGGGGGAGGGAGGAAGAGAGAAGAGAGGAGAGAGAGGGAGGGAGGAAGAGAGAGAGGGAGGGAGGGAGGGAGAGAGAGAGAGGGAGGGAGGAAGAGAGAAGAGAGGAGAGAGAGGAAGGGAGGAAGAGAGAGGGGGAGGGAGGGAGAGAGAGAGAGAGGGAGGAAGAGAGAAGAGAGGAGAGAGAGGGAGGGAGGGAGGGAGGGAGAGAGAGGGAGAGAGAGGGGGGGTTGAGTGTGAGAGATCCGGAGAGAGAAGAGAGAGAAGAGAGGGAGGGAGAGAAGAGAGGGAGGGAGAGAGAGAGAGGGAGGGAGGGAGAGAGAGAGAGGAAGGGAGGAAGGGAGGGAGAGAGAGGGGGGTCTGAGTGTGAGAGATCCGGAGAGAGAAGAGAGAGAAGAGAGGGAGGGAGAGAAGAGAGGGAGGGAGGGAAGAGAGGGAGGGAGAGAGAGAGAAGAGAGGTTGGGAGAGAGAGAAGAGAGAGGGGGGTCTGAGTGTGAGAGATCCAGAGAGAGAGAGAAGAGAGAGAGAAAAGAAGGTAAAAAACAGAGAAAGAGGGAGAGGAGGGAGAGAGAGAGAGGAAGGGGGCAGTGAGAAAAGAGGAGGGTGGGAGAGACAGAGAAGGAAAGAGAGGGAGAGAGAGGGGAAGAGAGGGGATGGGTACAAGAGAAGGGGAAAAAAGAGAGAGGGGGCGAGAGGGAGGAAAAAGGAGGGGAGAGAAAGAGAGAGACAGGGGACAGACAGAGTGAGAAAGAGGGAGAGAGAGAGGGAGAGGAGAAGAGAGGGGGAAGAGAGACACAGAGAAAGGGGGGAAGGGAGAGAGAGGGAGGGGAAAAGGAAGGAGGGGGTTGAAGAGCGAGGGAGAGAGAGGGTAGAGAGAGAGGGAGAGGAAAAGAGGAGAGAAGAGAGGGTGAGAGAGGAACAGGGAGACTGAGAAAGAGAGAATGAGGCAGAGGAAAAGAGAAGAGAGAGAAGAAGGGATATGTTGACAGGTAGAAGGAAGAGAGAAAGAAGAAGGGAGAGACAAGGAAAGAGAGAAGAGAGAGAAGGTGACAGAGAGAGAGACAGAGGGGAGGTATAGAAGAGCATGTCTGGACGTGTGTCACCGCCTCAGGAAGAATCTGTCTTTAAAGTACTAATACTTCAAACTGGAATGTACTACAAAAATACTGCAAAAATACTGCTACTGCAAATATATGTACTACTACTGCAAATATATGTACTACTACTACAAATATATGTACTACTACTACAAATATATGTACTACTACTGCAAATATACAACTACTACTGCAAATATACAACTACTACTGCAAATATATGTACTACTACTGGTAAACTCTGTTACTGTAATTTACTTTTACTCTGAAGTCAAAGGAAAACTACAGAAATAATTAAACTATTGTATAGTAAACCAGGTCCAGAACAGGTCTAAACCAGGTCTAGACCAGGTCTTTAGGTCTACACTGTGGTCTGATTCTGTTTAAACTGAGCAGCGTGACTCAAAAACAGAAAAACATCTTTAACCTGTTTAAGACCAGGTCACGAGACACAGACGAGTGTGAGCCTGAGGGGGGCGCTGTGCACAGACCTGTGTGAGCCTGAGGGGGGCGCTGTGCACAGTCCTGTGTGAGCCTGAGGGGGGCGCTGTGCACAGACCTGTGTGAGCCTGAGGGGGGCGCTGTGCACAGACCTGTGTGAGCCTGAGGGGGGCGCTGTGCACAGACCTGTGTGAGCCTGAGGGGGGCTCTGTGCACAGACCTGTGTGAGCCTGAGGGGGGCGCTGTGCACAGACCTGTGTGAGCCTGAGGGGGGCGCTGTGCACAGACCTGTGTGAGCCTGAGGGGGGCGCTGTGCACAGACCTGTGTGAGCCTGAGGGGGGCGCTGTGCACAGACCTGTGTGAGCCTGAGGGGGGCGCTGTGCACAGACCTGTGTGAGCCTGAGGGGGGCTCTGTGCACAGACCTGTGTGAGCCTGAGGGGGGCGCTGTGCACAGACCTGTGTGAGCCTGAGGGGGGCGCTGTGCACAGACCTGTGTGAGCCTGAGGGGGGCGCTGTGCACAGTCCTGTGTGAGCCTGAGGGGGGCGCTGTGCACAGACCTGTGTGAGCCTGAGGGGGGCGCTGTGCACAGTCCTGTGTGAGCCTGAGGGGGGCGCTGTGCACAGACCTGTGTGAGCCTGAGGGGGGCGCTGTGCACAGTCCTGTGTGAGCCTGAGGGGGGCGCTGTGCACAGACCTGTGTGAGCCTGAGGGGGGCGCTGTGCACAGACCTGTGTGAGCCTGAGGGGGGGCGCTGTGCACAGACCTGTGTGAGCCTGAGGGGGGCGCTGTGCACAGACCTGTGTGAGCCTGAGGGGGGCGCTGTGCACAGTCCTGTGTGAGCCTGAGGGGGGCGCTGTGCACAGACCTGTGTGAGCCTGAGGGGGGCGCTGTGCACAGACCTGTGTGAGCCTGAGGGGGGCGCTGTGCACAGACCTGTGTGAGCCTGAGGGGGGCTCTGTGCACAGACCTGTGTGAGCCTGAGGGGGGCGCTGTGCACAGTCCTGTCTCAGCCTGAGGAGTCCTTCAGTCTGTTCGTACAGAAGTACTGTATGCAGTATTTTCAGAAGTACTGTATGCAGTATTTTCAGAAGTACTCGGCTCCTTCAGTCTGTGGCGTGTGACTCCTCTGAAGGAAGTTTGTGTTTCTACTTTAATTTAATCAGGTTATTTCAGTCACACACTTCAGATACACACACAGAGACTGAGTCCCAGTTTAGTCCTGGTTTAGTTCTTACCTCTTGTGGCTGGTGCTTTGGTCTTGCTGTCTTTAGTCCTGGTTTAGTCCTGGTCTAGTCCTGGTTTAGTCCTGGTTTAGTTCTCACCTCTTGTGGCTGGTGCTTTGGTCTTGCTGTCTATCACTTGGCTGCGTCGGTGACAGTTGATCCGACTCGAGGACTCTGCGGTCTGGACCCGAGACCCGGTGGGACCTGGGAGTCTGAGGACAGAACCAGAAACCGGGTCAGAACCAGAGACCGGGTCAGAACCAGAGACCGGCTCAGAGTACTCAAAAGTACTCCAAATTTTGTTTAAAGGTGCACTATGTAACTTTTCGGTTGGGGGTCCCTCACCTGCTTGTTTCCATGGAGACGTCACTGCTCTGCCTGGAATGTTCCACAGTGTGACATTAAACAGCTCTACTTTACATTTATTCAATCACAGGTGGTTTTAGAGCTCAAAAACACCTAGAAAAACAAACATTCTGACTGTGAGCGGGGTCGCCTCTCCACAGATCTGACCTGGAACTTGGTCTGGATGGGTCTCCGTGAAGATAGAAAGGTTTAATGCCATACTGTGGAACATTCCAGACAAAGGAATGACATCTCCATGGGGAAAAGCGTTTGATGGACCCTCCACCGGAAAAGTTACACAATGAACCTTTAAGTTAAAGTACAAAAAAGTGACTTCACTATTTTAAACCCAAGTCTTTTTTAAGTGTAACGGCCTGTATCATCCAGAAGGGGGCGGTGTTTCACTTCAGAGCAGATGCACAAACCAACCAAAGAGTTCATGCCCCACCAGAGAAAAAACTAAATATAAATTAAATCACACTCAAAATCCACATGCAACAAAAACTGTCAGAAAATGAAAAAAAAAAAAAAAAAAAAAAAAGGAAAAAGAGCAATTTTACAAGGTTAAAGCTGCACTGTGTAACTTTTCCAGTGGAGGCTCCGTCAAATGCTTTTTGTCCATGGATTTGTTATTGCTTTTTCGTCTGGAATGTTCCACAGTATGGCGTTAAACCCTTCTATCGTCATGGAGACCAAACCAGACCAAGTTCCAGGTCAGATCTGTGGAGAGGCGACCCCGCTCACAGTCAGAATGTCTGTTTTTCTAGGTATTTTTGAGCTCTAAAACTACCTGGAATTGAATAAATGTAAAGTAGAGCTGTTTAATGTCACACTGTGGAACATTCCAGATAGCGCAGTAGCGTATCCATGGAAACAAGCAGGTGACGGAGCCCCAACCAAAAAGTTACACAGTGCAGCTTTAGGTTTACTTATTCACACACAGATCCGTGTTATAAACCTCTTTGTTCAGATAAATTATTAACATAACGTTTTGTAGAAGAGGGAGGGGTTAAATCCAGCAGCTGTGAGGGTCACGGTGGGGTCACGGTGGGGTCACGGTGGGGTCACGGTGGGGTCGTGTGGAGGTCACAGCCAAACGCAGCCTGGAGCTACATTAGCGTTAGCTCCTCATGCAATTTAACACAACATTAGCATAGAAACTGCCTTTGAACAGACACACGCGCTAACAACGCTAAAGAGATGTTATCTGATCAGAGGCAGGTTCTTAGTGCTGGTTTAGTCTCGGTTTAGTCCGGGTTTAGTCCAGGTTTAGTTCTGGTTCAGTCCTGGTTTAGTTCTGGTTTAGTCCTCGTCCAGCCCTGGTTCAGTACTGGTCCTGTCCTGGTTTAGTCCTGGTTTAGTCCTGGTTTAGTCCTGGTTCAGTCCTGGTTTAGTCCTGGTTTAGTTCTGCTTTAGTCCCGGTTCAGTCCTGGTCCTGTCCTGGTTTAGTCCTGGTTTAGTCCTGGTTTAGTCCTGGTTTAGTCCTGGTTCAGACACATGCAGATGATCTGACCGAGTCTTTTTGGAGCCCAGGGAAAACTTGAGCAGTTTATTCTGAGAAGAATCACTGAGGAAAGAGAGAAAGAGGGAGAGATGGAGGGAGGGAGGAGAGGGATGAGAGGAGAGAGAGAAAGAGAGGGATGAGAGGGGAGAGAGAAAGAGAGGGATGAGAGGAGAGAGGGAAAGAGAGGGATGAGAGGGGAGAAGGAAAGAGAGGATGAGAGGAGAGAGGGAAAGAGAGGGATGAGAGGAGAGAGGGAAAGAGAGGGATGAGAGGAGAGAAAGAGAGGGATGAGAGGAGAGAGGGAAAGAGAGGGATGAGAGGAGAGAAAGAGAGAGGGA
This sequence comes from Taenioides sp. WSHXM2023, assembly GCA_029959045.1. Lineage (NCBI taxonomy): Eukaryota > Metazoa > Chordata > Actinopteri > Gobiiformes > Gobiidae > Taenioides > Taenioides sp. WSHXM2023. The sequence goes on from CM057091.1 coordinate 1,621,316, forward strand.
TGAGAGGAGAGAGAGATGGATTTTTATAAAAAGAACAGATCATGACAACAGTGAGAAAAAGTGACAGCAGTCGGGTGATTGTTCTGAACGTAAAAGCAAAACATTTTTAGGGTAAAATATAAATTAAATTATCTCCAGTTTTCTGTATTTCCATAGTATTTGCAGTACTACAGCTGAAGTTGTACTTTTTCCTGTTAATTATAAGAGGACACTTTTAAAAGAAGTACTTTTTGCAATGTTTTGTTTTGTTTTTTTCACTTTTCTACAATTTTTGGAACTGTAAGATCCAATGTACTTTGACTTTTTGTAGTTCTTGTAGTATTTGTACTAGCCTCCTGTGTACTACTGTATATTCACTGTAATAGGGCTTCACATATTATTATTTTCTTTATTTTTGTTGATTTTTTAGGTTCAGTCTGTTTTATTTTTTCTCTGGTGCATTGGATTTTGGAGTTTCAAACTTCTCCCTCACCTGGACTGCATGTCTGTGTGTGTGGACGGCCCCTGCGCTGTGTGCCTGTGTCCAGACGAGGGCGCCCCATGCGGAGACGACAGGTGCGACAGGTGCGGGGGGGCGCTGCTGTGCTGTGTCAGGGGCGGGTGAGGGGGGGTCCTCTGCTGCTGCTGCTTAAACCGAGACAGACTGAAGAACAGGCCCAGGATCGCCTTCAGGTTTCCATTCCCGATCTCTGAGGAAACAAGAGAAATGTGAGGACGGGAGGGCATCTGACACACGAGGGAGGGCATCTGAGACACGAGGGAGGGCATCTGAGACACGGGGAGGGCATCTGAGACACGAGGGAGGGCATCTGAGACACGGGGAGGGCATCTGACACACGAGGGAGAGCATCTGACACACGAGGGAGGGCATCTGACACACGAGGGAGGGCATCTGACACACGAGGGAGGGCGTCTGAGACACGGGGAGGGCATCTGAGACACGGGGAGGGCATCTGACACACGAGGGAGGGCATCTGACACACGGGGACAGGAGTGTGGGAGGGCATCTGACACACAGGGACAGAAGTGTGGGAGGGCATCTGACACACAGGGACAGGACTGTGGGAGGGCATCTGAGACACGAGGTAGGGCATCTGAGACACGGGGAGGGCATCTGAGACACAGGGAGGGCATCTGACACATGAGGGAGGTCATCTGAGACACAGGGAGGGCATCTGAGACACGGGGAGGGCATCTGACACACGAGGAAGGGCATCTGACACACGGGGAGGGCATCTGAGACACGAGGGAGGGCATCTGAGACACAGGGACAGGACTATGGGAGGGCATCTGACACACAGGGACAGGACTGTGGGAGGGCATCTGACACACAGGGACAGGACTGTGGGAGGGCATCTGACACACAGGGACAGGACTGTGGGAGGGCATCTGACACACAGGGACAGGACTGTGGGAGGGCATCTGACACACAGGGACAGGACTGTGGGAGGGCATCTGACACACTGGGACAGGACTGTGGGAGGGCATCTGGGCGTTCCTGACCTTCGGAGGACAGGCCCTGGATGTTCACTCCTTTGGCGGCGAGAAAACTGAGACACGCGTCGATGTTTTCGATCTGAAACACAAAAGATTTACAGATTTAAATCTAAAGAAAGGGAGGAGAGAGGGATGGAGAGAAAGAAAAGAGGGAGGGAGATGAGGAGAGAGGGATGGAGAGAAAGAAGAGAGAGGGAGGGAGATGAGGAGGGAGGGATGGAGAGAAAGAAAAGAGGGAGGGAGGGAGATGAGGAGGGAGAGAGAGAGGGAGAGAAAGAAAAGAGGGAGGGAGGGAGATGAGGAGGGAGAGAGAGAGGGAGAGAAAGAAGAGAGAGGCAGGGGGGAAAGAGAGGGAGGAGAGAGGGATGGAGAGAAAGAAGAGAGAGGGAGAGAGGGAGGGAGAGAAAAAAGAGAGACAGAGAGGGAGAGGAAAGGAGGGAGAGATGAGAGGAGGGAGGGAGAGAAAGAAGAGAGGAAAAAATACAAAAGTGATTTAAAGAGCAGGTTTTCATTTTCCTGTGGTCAGAGCGTTCATGTCCTGTTCAGGAGTGACTGACACTAAAAGGTGAGAGCGACGAACTGAAAAACTGTTGACTAATGATACCGCTAACGCTAATGCTAATGCTAATGCTACCTCTAATGCTAACGCTACCGTTAACCCTAACGCTAATGCTAACGCTAATGCTAACGCTACCGTTAACCCTAACGCTAACCCTAACGCTAATGCTAACGCTAATGCTAACGCTAGCTTGTGACTGTAATACATGGATCTGTTCAAACACCTGGAGGCTGCTGTTTGTTTCTCTGGAGTTGAACTCACTGGAACTTCAGCGATAAAATCCCTCCTGCCCAGAAAGGATTTTTCCCATAAAGCGAAATGTAATCACAAACTACTCATGTTCAACTGACAGGGACTGACAGGGGCTGACAGGGGCTGACAGGACACCTACAGTTTTCAAAAATGTTGGATTTTGTGGCGATTTTTACCTATTTTTAGATCATAAACTTTTTCTCAGCTCAAATCCCTCAGTTGTCTTAAAAACATCTTTTTAATCGTTCGCTCCGCTCTGCTCCTCTCGCCACGTTTAGACCCCGGCGTTTGCTCTAATGTCATCTGAGAGGGACTTGTTTAACAGCACAAATCAGCTCACCTGTTCTAACTAAGTCAACTGTTTCTGGTCACGTAGTGTTAAAATAAAAGTCTAACAGAGCCTCAGACAGAGCAGTGGCTACAGTTAGCATCACAGCCCTGGGGAAAGTTGATGACATCAGCTATAAAGGATCATTAGCCTTTAACAGAGCCACAAAAACCTGTGGGAGCAAAGTTTACCAACGTCTGCAGGAAATAAACTCCAGAGAAAGTGAAAGTGTCAGGTTAGACTACTCATGTTTCTAAAACACAGGTAAAGCTGCACTGTGTAACTTTTCTGGTGAAGGGTCTGTCACCTGCTTGTTTCTATGGATACGTCATTGTTCCACAGTGTGACATTAAACAGCTCTACTTTACATTTATTCAATTACAGGTGGTTTTAGAGCTCAAAAATACCTAGAAAAACAGACATTCTGACTGTGAGCGGGGTCGCCTCTCCACAGATCTGACCTGGAACTTGGTCTGGTTTGGTCTCCATGAAGATAGAAAGGTTTAATGCCATACTGTGGAACATTCCAGATAAAGCAATAACATCTCCATGGAGAAAAGCATTTGACGGACCTGGTTTAGTCCTGGTTAGGGCTTTGACTCCGAACTTCGTTATTCGAATACAATTCGAATATTTCAAAAAATTGCGATATTCGAACGAAGCCCTTAATATTCGAACCTGTTTTGTTTTTTTTGTTTTTTTTTTGGTAAATGTGTTTGCTTGTAAACATTGTTTTCGATTCAAGATTCCGTTTTTTCACACTTGGTGAAGTAGTAAATCGCGAGCTCTTTAGGCTATTATTGGCCATCTGGGCTCCTGTAGGTGAGGTTAGCGCCTATTTTGCATACAAAACAATGGCCGCGACAACAAGCACGCCTGAGGAGGAGGAGGAAATCTACACTCCTGATAATTTAAAAAGTAACGTGTGGCGCTACTTTGGGTTCACAAAGCAGAAGGGGAAAATCACTAAAAAGGACAAAGTGGTATGTAAAATATGTAGGACCAAACTCATATACCACGCGACGACCAGCAACTTGAGAGCCCACCTGTTAACACTACATCCCGGCAAGCTGGAAGAGGACGAGGGGGAGGGATCGGGGACGAGGCAGGCCAGAATTGACTCCATGCTATCTCCTTCACGAGCCTTCCCCTATGCCCGTCAAAATAGAGCGACAGATTTGCTGACACGGTTTGTTTGCGAAGATATGAGGCCCATTAACCTGATATATGGGAGCGGATTTCAAGCTTTCGTCCACGAGCTAGAGCCAAAATTCAAGATCCCCTGCTACAGGACCATGAATAGTAAAATAACGAAGTTGTACGACACAACCAAAGGTCGCATAAGGGAAATGCTGCATGGACAAAAACTCAGCCTGACCACTGATGGATGGAGTACTGAGTCCTATGTTACCGTCACAGCCCATTTCATCGACGAGGACTGGGAGATGAGAAATGTCGTCCTGGACACGTCTGAGCTTCAAACCGCTCACACAGCAGCGAATGTCTCCACATGCATCAGCAATATTCTACGAGAGTACCACATAGAGCAGGAGTCTGTGCTTGCCATCACAACAGACAATGCGACCAACTATGTTAATGCTGTAGAGAGGCACTTGGGGATCACGGATATCCCGTGCATGGCTCACACAATTAACCTTGCAGCGAGAAAAGGGCTTGCACACCGCTCTGTTGCAACAACCGTCAGTCGCCTGAAGGCTGCCGCTCAGCATTTCAAGAACTCCCCTACAGACAGCTACCTACTGGTGGCAAAGCAGAAGCTCCTTGGTCTCAAACCAGTCCAGCTCATCAACGACTGCCCCACCCGCTGGAACAGTACCTACGACATGATCTGTCGGGCAGCTGATCAACAAGCCCCTGTTGCAGCGGTGATAATGGAGAAGAAACTCAGCCGTCTGGAGCTCAGCAGTGTGGAGTGGACCCTGATGGAGAAGGTCAGTAACGTTGGCTAATTATGCTGGGTCTAATAATATTATGTCTCTAATGTTAACATTACTATTTGCAAATGTGGTAACACGTATAAGCCTAGTTAACGTTATCTAGATTACGTCAGTTTGTTTTGTGTAACGTCAAGTGTAGGTTAACATAGCCTAACTGCGCTTACTAGCTAGCAGTATAGCATGTTAGCTACCTATCTAAAGTTAGTGGCACCAGGATAAGCATGTTATTAATTGTGTGTTTGTTTGACCCACAGGTGAAAGACGTGCTGAAGCCCTTCAAAGTAGCCACCCAGGCGCTGTCATCAGAAAACTACCCGACAGCGTCTGCGGTTCTCCCCCTGCAGTATGAGCTTCTGAAACAACTCCAGCCCTCCACCGATGACCCGACAGGAGTGAAAGAAATGAAAACAATAATGTCAGCCGATCTGAAGGCGCGATATGACTCTAACAACGATGCTTTTTTGCTATTAAACACAGCCAGCTACCACGACCCGCGTTTTCACCGGCTGGTTCATTTGGAAGAAGACTCGCGGCAGGGAGTGCGAGATAAGGTTCAGAGGGAGCTTGCAGAACTCATCGAGGAGACAGGTGAAGAGAAAGGCCAAGATGAGACCCCCACGATGGAGCTACAGCAGCGCAAGGAAAATAATGCACTTAGCGCGATGGGAGACCTCTTTGGCGATGTGTACTGCCAACACTCGGCAGGAGGTAATAATCATGATGTTATTATCAATAATCATACAAAAACGTTTAAATTATCGAGTGCCTTTCATAACAACTCAAAGTCGCTATACAACCATACATCGAAAATATAAAAAGTGCATTATAAAACGTAGCCTAAACAAGACCTTAACAACAACTAATTTATTTTTAACAGTCAGACCGAATGAACAAGATGTGCTTCTAAGAGAAATGATGGCCTACGACAGTGAGCGCCCACCTCCGTCTGACAGCAACCCGCTGTCCTGGTGGAAGGAGAGAAGCCCCAAGTACCCCCATCTTGCCAAGCTGGCACGTAGCTACCTGGCAATATGCGGGACATCCGTGAGGGCGGAACGAGTGTTTTCCACCGCAGGGACCATTGTCACAAAGAAACGCTCTTCTCTAGAGCCAGAAAATGTGAATCACCTTGTCTTTTTGGCGAACAACCTAAAATACTCTGCAGCCAGTTAGCCCATAATGGCGAGTTCTAATTTAGCCTAGGCTACATGTTTGACTGTTGGGGAGCCGTGCATCTCGACGTGTTCTAATTTACATTTGCATTTCAGAGTTCCTTGTTTTTGGTAACTGTTGTCAGATCGTGAAACAATGTCATTAATGGCAGGCTGGTTGAATGTGTTTTTTGTTATTTATTTTGTCTTTTCAGTACTTATTTTTATTTTTTTTTTTATTTTTGATAAGAATAGTGGATAACACTGTTTAATCCAGAGTCTGACTTTTAATAAAAATAAATAAATTAAAAAAAAACAGTCGTGACATTGTGTTTTTCTCCGGAAAAAATCATTGGCTGACACTGAATATCTTGTTTGTTCAATAATAACAATTTTAACACGCATAAATACTTAGCCTTTCGTGCACGTCTATTGATATTGACTGATACACTGCCCTCTGGTGGACAGAACATGTACAACTTAAGTTTGATACCAATATAGGTCTTACTGAATAATATTAATAAAATATTCAAATATATTCGAATATTAATATTAATAAACAAACGAACTTCGAATATGATTTTTGGGCAAAAGTCAAAGCCCTAGTCCTGGTTTAGCCCTGGTTTAGCTCTTGTTTAGTCCTGGTTTAGTCCTGGTTTAGTCCTGGCTTAGTCCTGGTTCAGCTCTGGTTTAGTCCTAGTTCAGTCCCATCCAATAAAATTGTCTATTTTTTAAAATATTTTTTCAACTTTTCTTCACAAATTGATTCTTGGTTGGTGTAAAACTATAATTTATATTTAAAACAGTCAAAATGAGAGAATAATCAAATCTTGAACATTAAACGAGTGCGACATTAAACGAGTGCGACATTATTAAACGAGTGCGAGTGTGACACAGAGAGCAAAGGTCTGATCATGTGACCACTGCGTGACATCACCACAGCCGTTCTCTTATCACAGTGAAGAGTGAGAATGGGTTTATAGAGTCATAAACATAAGAGTGAAAGCTACTGCTCCTCCTGTGTGTGTGTGTGTGTGTGTGTGTGTGTTTGTCAAGTCCAATATCACACAAAACTGACTCTTCTGAGCTTTAAGTCATGTTCTAATGTCGTTTCCTCCTCAAAATCAGACCTGGAGTTTTGTTTGTTTCATTCACATGTTTGAGGAACTCTTTATTATTAGTCTGTCTACATCTCCAAAGCTCCAAACGCTCTGTTCCACCTTGTGATGTCATCAAGTGGTAGTTTTCAGTGAACAGCTCCTTTTACCTTTAGTTCACTCGAGATCGGCAATTCCAGGACTGAAATGATCCAAATGATTCTAGTGAAGGTGTGTGGAGTTTAAAAACACAGTGGAGCACTTCCTGTGTTACCACATGATGACATCACAAGGTGGAACAGAGTGTTTTCAGTTTGAGAGAAGAACTGGGTTTGTGTGTTAAACAAACCATGTGTGACGAGGAAACGACATTACAACAGATCAAAGAATCGAGTAAAACTGACCCTTTAATCACAAAAACTCTGGACCTGATGGACATTTGTTTCTGTTCTAATTTGGTGTTTTGGTTCTTTATCCAATCAGAACGCAGAATGAGCGTCACATGACTCTCTCATGTGGGTTGCTGGTTCAAAGCTGAAATCCAGTGTGTTTAAACCTAAAATGTCTCTGATCTGAACGGTCACTCCCTAAACCCCAGAGTCAGTGCTAGTGCAGCCTAAATCTGCTGCCTAAAAATCCACACAAAGTTTATTTCAAGACTTTAATGTGAAGAGATAACTGCACTAAACACGACTACAGCTCTTTTAAAGGTTTATGGTAAAGCTGTGGTGAGTTTTTAGTCAATTTAAATGACATCATGGGGGGAAATGATCAAAATCTGTCCTAAATATCGGCTATCGCTTTCTCTAGATTCTACACAATCGTATCGGTCGTGAAAAAAAACAAAATCGCTCAATCTTTGCTGGTAAACTACTTCTGTCCACCATCACACACGCCACATTTGTACAGCATGAGGTTCTGTTAAGACTGCAGTGGCTTTTCTGATAAATATTACGATTCAATTTGTGATTTTGGATTCAAAAAGACTGAAATCTGAACTGACAAATAATACAAGAATCACATTTCAGAACATAAACTACAGCGCTAAACTACAGGGTTAGCATGGAGACACGGGGAGGGCATCTGACACACACTGGGAGGGCATCTGACAGACACCGGGAGGGCATCTGACACACACCGGGCCAGTTCAGAACATGTTTGTACAGCTCTAAACTACAGAGTTAGCAGTTTTTATGCAGAATAAGACCCCATGGAGACACAGGGAGGGCATCTGACACACACAGGGAGGGCATCTGACACACTGGAAGGTCATCTGACACACAGGGAGGGCATCTGACACACACAGGGAGAGCATCTGATGCATGGGGCCAGTTCAGAACATGTTTGTACAGATTTAAACTGACTGGCACGCACAGAAAGGGAATTTGACACATACTGGGAGGGCATCTGACACACATCGGGAGGGCATCTGACACACAGGGAGAACCCAAACAAACCAGGTCACTTTGCACGACTCATTCACTCTGCCACAGGCTCCTTCAGACTCACAGAAGCTGAAATCCAAAGTGTAAATTGTCTGACGTTTCCTCTCAGATGGAGCAGAGTCTGAGCAGAGTTTTGTCTCATTCAAAAAAAAAATTCTCCAAAAGTTAAATCCACAAATGTTTAACCTGATTATTTTTATTAACGGCAAGGTCCATTCTAGGAAAATCCCGACATGAATCAATACAAAAAATCATCGAAACCATCTCAGTTAAACACAAAAAAATCATCTGATCAGCATCTGAAGCAAAGCGCGGTAGGGCATCTGAAGCAAAGCGCGGTAGGGCATCTGAAGCAATTTAAATCAGTGACCCGGGCTCTTACCTCTGCTCCCTCTGTTCCCGCCGTGTCTCGGTGGAGAATGAATCTGTTACAACCGACTCCCAATAAAACCTGAGCAAACATGGCTCGCCCAATCACAGCGCAGAGTCGGACGCACCAGGAAGTGAACCAGGAAGTAAACAAACTTCTGGGAGCAGCTGTTTTAAAAGAGCTTCTCCAGATAATTTCAAACCAAAATGAGTCCTGTTCTAGTGTTTGGGCCATTTTGCAAGAGGAAGTTTGGGGAAAAAGAGGAAAAACATGTCTATTTATATGATGACATGGGTAAAAAATAAATAAGAAGCTGTTGCTATAGAAACAAAAAGAGGAAAAATACTGAATCCTAAATGTACTGACTCCGTTGACACAAAAAACAAACAAAAAAAACAATTTCATATCTTGGCGAGTAAAAGTTATTACGGTAAGAATTTAAAGAGACACGAGTTTTAGTAGTAGCACTGATAGTAGTAGTAGTAGTAGTAGTAGTAGTAGTAGTAGTAGTAGTAGTAGTACTTGTAGTAGTAGTAGTACTTGTATAAGGTAGTATGCGATGTCACAGCTGCTCTGTACTGTGGTACTTTCACACAGGCACGACAGGTGTAAAAACATTAGAAGTTCTGCAGCAGCACCAGCAGGGGGCGCTGTGTAGGTGGCACTTTTCACAGCTCAGGTCTGTGTGTGTGAGAGTCACAGTGTTTACACACAGACAGGTGCAAAAACAGGAGGTTCTGTTCAGACGGCAGGGACTTTTCTGACTCTGTGATTACATTTACGGTTTCTGTTTTAAAAATATAATTCAGTCCAAAGTTCAAACATTTTAAACTCGTCCAGAAGAATCGACAAAAAAACTGAAATCTGAACTGACAAATAATACAAGAATCACATTTCAGAACATAAACTACAGATCTAAACTACAGGGGAGGGCATCTGATACACTGGGAGGGCATCTGACACACTGGAAGAGCATCTGACACACTGGGAGGGCATCTGACACACTGGAAGAGCATTTGACACACAGGGAGGGCATCTGACACACAGGGAGGGCATCTGACACACACAGGGAGGGCATCTGACACACACTGGGACAGTTCAGAACATGTTTGTACAGCTCTAAACTACAGAGTTAGCAGTTTTTATGCAGAATAAGACCCCATGGAGACACAGGGAGGGCATCTGACACACACAAAAAGGGCATCTGACACACACTGGGAGGGCATCTGACACACTGGAAGAGCATTTGACACACAGAGGGAGGGCATCTGACACACTGGAAGAGCATTTGACACACAGAGGGAGGGCATCTGACACACACAGGGAGGGCATCTGATACACAAGGAGGGCATCTGACACACACTGGGAGGGCATCTGACACACTGGGAGGGCATCTGACACACGGGGACACTTCAGAACATGTTTGTACAGCTCTAAACTCCAGGATTAGCAGTTTTTATGCAGAATAAAACAGGAGATTCTGTTGTTTTCTGTGTTTTGTTCCGGCTCTGGGGCCACAGCTGTTTCAAACCTGCTCCTGGTTTGATCTGACACGGAGACTAATGCTGCGGTTTAGATTAACATAATGACTCGAGCGCACCTGCCCCCTGCTCCTGTCGCTCTGCTCCTGTCCCCCTGACTTCAGCACACTGTAGAATCCTTATATATTCTAGCCACAATTACCAACTTGGCAAACCTGAAGCGACGTGCAGTAGTTTCGTTTCTATTGATTGTGTCGTGATAGCGCTCTGAAGGGGAGGTGACTTAGCGCGGAGAGCAAAGGAAGGCAGGGCACAGAGCGTCAAAAATGAAAGTGAAACAACAGACCCTTTAAAAAGAAATGTAAACAAAAACATTCCAAAGTCTAGAATGGAGGCGGCTAGAGGCAAAAGTGACGCGGGACATAATGTGATTTCAATGGGAAAACTGGGATTAACTTCGGAATATCACAAAATATGAAAAATCCAGGGAAATTTGGCAAATGAAAACCGCTCAGACACATGTGAGTGATATCAGAGCCTGGTTTAAAAACATTTACAATAGTGTTTTACGTTATTTGTTAACATAAGAAGAGACACTAAGCATTTTTGAGGAAGGAAAAATCCAGATTTTTAAGTTTTAAGTTTTACTGGACAAATTCTCACAGAAACCTTGAGTCCGCAACAGTTTGTCACTTCATCTACAGAACACATTTCATCATAAATTATACTTTCTGTGAAGCTCAAATACAACTTTGAGTTTAGAAATGTGTATTTTTCCATCCTTCTTAACAGAGAAGCAAATTAACTAAAACGTCTTCCTTGGAAATTCAAAGTCGTTGCTTATTTTTTCGTTATAATGTTATAAAACCTTCAGCATTTCGATCTGCTCATCAGTTAATCACTGAAAAAAGTATTAGGTCCGCTTCACTTTGGCTTCAGTCGTCTCCATTCCAGAATTTTGAACTTTCTGATGGCACAGGATTTTAAAGGGTCTATAAAACATTTTTTTGGCGAATATAAGATTTTCAAAACAATAAACGATAACATGGTGATCTAAGTATGTTATAATATGTTATTTGTTAGCAGTTAGCATATTAGAAGTCAAATACCCTCTTTAATACCCCGTAGAAGTCAAATACCCTCTTTAATACCCCGTAGAAGTCAAATACCCTCTTTAATACCCCGTAGAAGTCAAATACCCTCTTTAAAGGTTGTATGTTAGTTTCAAATTGTCAATGAAAGTTCAAAATATCATTATAGAGACGCAGCAGACTTGGAATTATGATGATCAAAAATCAATTAAACTCCCTACGTTTCTATAGTAACTGACTGTCCGTCGCGCTGGGATCACGTGGTTTACGTTCGCCTCTCGCACATTCCACAGACACAAGACGCCGTTTACTCGACCAACGCAGCGGTTCTTAGCAGCTTTTTCCAACTGTAGCTTCCTCGCAGTTTGTACAAAGTTTGTTGCGATGGCGGACGAGAATCCACGACCAGTTAGACGCAAAAGAAAGTCCATTTATGGGGTCGCTGAAAGAAGAAGAGAAGGGGAAAAGGAGCGAAGTTAAACTAAGGTGATTCTTGGAGATTTCTTCCAGCGATGGCGTCACTGAAGCAGACGAAGGGTCTAAAGACTGATGCGTTGGTCGATAAATTACTTCTGGACAGGAAACTTCAACAGCGATTCTGAACGTGGACAGGCTGTAAACAAACAGGATTTCTAGAGTCTGGAGGAGGTGGAGGAGGTGTTTCTACTTAGGGAACTGGTGTCTCACATGAGGAAAAGGACAAACAGTCGCTGATTTTCTCGTTCCTTGGAAAATCCTCTATACAACCTTTAACTTTCTTTTCACTGGTAGCCGTGAGCCGTTTTCTAATCTGTTCGAACATCTGATGGTCCGTGGCCTCAGCTGCTCGTGGTCTGGAGGAGAGGGGGGGTTCCTCGCGCCCTCTCCCCAGTGACAGAGCACTGTGTGGGGGTGGAGACGTGAGCCAGCTGAGGGCTATTCCTGGAGCCCTGCCCAAACGTCACACTCCCCCTGGAATTCACGACATTGTTCCTGCGTTATCCATCGAAACAGAGGCTGAAAACTAAAGCTACGGAATTAATCGAAATCACAATCGAAATTTGAATGGACAGAATGAGCAAATGACAAAGACTCCATCATTTCCTCCACAAACGACTAAATTTACTGTCTTATTCTGCATAAAAACTGCTAATCCTGTAATTTAAATCTGTACACACGTGTTCTGAAATGCTCCTGTGTGTCAGATGCCCTCCCTGTGTCTCCATGAGGTCTTATTCTGCATAAAAAAAAAAAAAAAATTGTATTAGTTTGTCAGTTCAAATTTCAGTGAGGATGGGAGGGCATCTGACACAGGGATATAGGAGGACATTGGGAAGGCATCTGACACTCAGGGATACAGGAGGACGGGAGGGCATCTGACACACAGGAGATGATTTAAGCCCTTAAACACAGGAGATGATTTAAGACTTACAATTACGTCCAGCTGCTGTTTGAAGTTTGATTTAAAATGGGACTTTTTGCTTTTGTGGAGGTAAAACGTTCTTTTTTCCCATCGTCCCTAAACTCACCACGAGGCTTTCAAAGTGCCGCCCACAGAATCCGAGCTCGAGGTTTCACCCAGAAACCACAGCAACAAAAATACTAAAACTACTACTACAAACACAACTGCAGCCACTTTCCCATCTGCTCCTGCCCCGAGACCAGACCAGGACCAGACCAGGACCAGACCAGGACCAGACCAGAGACCAGACCAGAGACCAGACCAGAGACCAGACCAGAGACCAGACCAGAGACCAGACCAGAGACCAGACCAGGACCAGACCAGAGACCAGACCAGAGACCAGACCAGAGACCAGACCGGAGACCAGACCGGAGACCAGACCAGAGACCAGACCGGAGACCAGACCGGAGACCAGACCAGAGACCAGACCAGAGACCAGACCAGAGACCAGACCAGGACCAGACCAGAGACCAGACCAGAGACCAGACCAGAGACCAGACCGGAGACCAGACCAGAGACCAGACCAGAGACCAGACCGGAGACCAGACCAGAGACCAGACCAGAGACCAGACCAGAGACCAGACCGGAGACCAGACCAGGACCGGACCAGGACCGGACCAGAGACTAGACCAGAGTGACCAGACCAGGACCAGACCAGGACCAGACCAGAGACCAGACCAGGACCAGACCAGAGACCAGACCAGACCAGAGACCAGACCAGAGACCAGACCAGGACCAGACCAGAGACCAGACCAGAGACCAGACCAGGACCAGACCAGAGACCAGACCAGAGACCAGACCAGGACCAGACCAGAGACCAGACCAGGACCAGACCAGAGACCAGACCAGAGTCCAGACCAGGACCAGACCCAAGACCAGACCAGGACCAGACCAGAGACCAGACCAGGACCAGACCAGGACCGGACCAGAGACTAGACCAGAGTGACCAGACCAGGACCAGACCAGGACCAGACCAGGACCAGACCAGAGTCCAGACCAGAGACCAGACCAGAGACCAGACCAGAGACCAGACCAGACTAGAGACCAGACTAGAGACCAAACCAGAGACCAGACCAGGACCAGACCAGGACCAGACCAGGACCAGACCAGAGACCAGACCAGAGACCAGACCAGAGACCAGGGACCAGGACCAGGGCCCAGATTTTACTGGATCAAATATCGGTCCCAAGATATCGGTTCAGTCGATATCCCATTTTGAACTGTAACTTGGTAAACGACCTGTTCTGTAGTTACTGTAAAGGTTCAATATTAAACAAAACTGACTCTTCTGAGCTTTAAATCATGTTCTAATGTTGTCTCCTCCTCAAAATCAGACCTGGAGTTGTGTTTGTTTCATTCACATGTTTGAGGAACTCTTTATTATTAGTCTGTCTACAACTCCAAAGCTCCAAATGCTCTGTTCCACCTTGTGATGTCATCAAGTGGAAGTTTTCAAGTGAACAACTACATTTTACCTTTAGTTCAACAGAGACGATCAGTTCCAGGACTGAAATGATCCAAATGATTCTAGTGAAGGTGTTTGGAGTTTAAAAACACAGTGGAGCACTTCCTGTATCACCACATGATGACATCACAAGGTGGAACAGAGTGTTTTCAGTTTGAGAGAAGAACTCAGTCTAAATATTCAAGGTTTGTGCGTTAAACATGTGAATGAAACAAAAAAACACAACTCCAGGTGTTTGTGACGAGGAAACGACATTCGAACAGATCAGAAAACAGTGTAATGTAATAAATATAGTATTAAACCTTTTCTATCTCCATGGAGACCAAACCAGACCAAGTTCCAGGTCAGATCTGTGGAGAGGCGACCCCACTCACAGTCAGAATGTCTGTTTTTCTAGGTATTTTTGAGCTCTAAAACCACCTGTAATTGAATAAATGTAAAGTAGAGCTGTTTAATGTCACACTGTGGAACATTCCAGGCAGAGCAATGACGTATCCATAGAAACAAGCAGGTGACGGACCCTCAAACAAAAAGTTACACAGTGCAGCTTTAGGGGAAATAAATACCAGTAAGATTTTCAGTCTCTGCCCTGGTATCGGTTGATACTTAAAGCCAAAGTAGAGGACTAGACCAGGATTAAAGCAGGATTTAAGCAGGACTAGACCAGGACTGAACCAGTAGTGAACCAGGACTGAACCAGAACTAAACCAAAACCAGGCCTAACTCAGAACTAAACCAAGAGCAAAGATTCTAAACATATCTCCAGACCTGGTCCATAATCCGGGCTGTATTAGTGGTTTTGGTTTAAAAACTCTTTGCAGAGTTTAGACCACATGAAGAGAAGAGCCCGAGGAGACAAGTCTTCAGACCACAAAGTCCTGACCCAGAATAAAACGAACTACTGCGCAAAACTGTGGAGGGACAGAACCACAAACCTTCGGAAAGATGATAGAAAAATGGTCTCCAAATAGAACAAAAAATTGGGTTGAGCGATGTTTGATGTACTGTACCACGATGATGATAAAAAACCCTCTTTCTTTAGACGATATACCGTGATTTTGCACGTTAAACGGTAGAACTTTCTTTTCTATTCCCGTGTGTTTTTATATCAGTGGTCCAGGTAGGTTCCACAGTTGTCCATGGGTGTATAGTCTACGTGCTCTTATACTTGTTCTGATGTCGACACGCTCTATTTGGGATGCGTTACCAGTAACAGTCCGCGGCCTGGGGTTGGGGAGCGCTGTTATATACAAAAATAGTTACATAGTGCACTTTTAAGTCTAAAGTCCGCCACACACAACAGGATTTTTCAGTCTAAATGTGCGACAAAAAGCGCACACCACAGACACGAGGAGAATCTGATGAGATTTTAAATCTCCGATCGTAAAGATTTCAGCGGGATACGTCTGCGGACCACAGGACACACCTCACGTCAGCTGTTTCCTGTCCACAGTAAAACCACTCGCTTTGAGAAGTGTTCAAAGATCAGAATGCTGCATTTTAGTTTAGATCCAAGTCAAACTGTGTTATTATTATTTGTGAAACGTGGTGCAAAACTTCAGATCCATGATTTTTAAAGCTCAGAAGGTGGAGATAAAGTCCACAGGAAGTAGAGTCACTGTCGCTAATCTGCAGCTTCACCTCGATCCGTCGCTGTGGATGTAACAGACACACGTGAGGAACCACTCTGGACTTTTTACTTTTAAAGAACGACTCAAACTGGATTCACAGAGCGGGTTTGTGGACTGGGGTCATTATTTACAAAGGACAAATTCTATGGACAATGTGGAAGAGATGCTACAGTTTAAGTGTAGAGCTTTTCGAGAGACGAGTAATATTTATTTTCGCTATTCCCTGAGTTTGTCTCTTGCGCCTCTGTTTCCGTCCCTCCCCTGACGCTCAGTTTTATCGGCCGTTACCGTAGCATTGCTGATGTTTGGTGGAACACACACACACACAAACACACACATGAGGAACACAGCGTCTTCAAAATCGCACACAAAGTCGCCTAATCGAATTCGGGGAGAAGCAAATCGCGCCTAAATCGGGTAATTTCTCCTGCAGTGTGTGGCGGCCTTAAGTCCAACTACACTTTACAACAGTTGAAATTATCAGTTTAATTTTGTTTCTACAGCCCCAAATCTGAACAGAAGCCTTTTCGCAGAGTTTCCGACAGAAATCTGATCTAACTGAAAAACAAAACAATGAAACGAACAAAAGTTAAACACGAGTGTTCCAGATAATCCTGTAACTGGACCCGTGTCGTTCTCACATTATTAAACTTCAGCTGTTTGAGTCCAAGATTTGAACTTTCCCACTGAACAAAACTATCATTTACACAAAAAACTCCACGGATACGATTTCAACAGGTTTAACCAAAACAAAACAAAAAACTAAATACCATAAGTTGAAATCAGGGGCGGACAATAACTCAGGACGTAACAATGACCAAAATATCGTGATTTTGCATCGTCAAGTCAAACAATAATATCAAATCACAACTTTCTTTACTTAAATTCATTGTTTCGGCGCAGCAACAGCTAAAAAAACAGAGAACTACATAGACCATGATCCTTTGCTGTTTCAGTGCAGACTACGTGAAGAAATACCTGTTATTAAGCACTTTTAAATCTTAACACTTTGTATTCTAACAGTCCCAAAGTCTTTTCAGGGCGTTTTAAAGGAAAAAGTACCTTGTTCACAGTTTTGTTATCGCAGTAAATATTGTATCGTGAGTTGGATATCGTGAAAATATCGTACAGAGAGATTTGGATATCGATACATCCCTAAAAATAACTAAAGACGAATACTCACGTTTTTATAATTAAGAATATTATGGGACGAGACACAATTTCCACAAGACGAGACAAGATACGAGATCAGGTCCACGAGAACGAGAACAAGATTTTAACATAATTTCTAATGTATAAATTTCATGATTCTGTCTCCAATTTTGAATTCAAATTTTTTTATTTATTTGATTTCATATTTTTGTTTCCATTTTACTACTGCTTTTTGGAACTGTAAGAGTCCTGGTTCAGTTATGGTTTAGTCCTGGTTTAGTCCTGGTTCAGTTCTGGTTTAATCCTAGTTCAGTCCTGGTTTAGCCCTGGTTTAGCCCTGGTTTAGCCCTGGTTTAGTTCTGGATTAGTCCTGGTTTAGTTCAGCTCCATTGGACTCCACAGTTTTCTAAAACTGAAGTCAGTGCGTTTGTTTCTTTTATGAAGTCGTTTTTTAATATTGTGATTTAAAATGTCACATTTAGAACAGAATCGTCCATAAAACTACAGAAACACAGAGACACAGAGACACAGAAACTACAGGGCAGATTTAAGTCATTTACACTGATAATAAAACTCACATTCCCTGTGCATTTTCACATTTAAAACAGTTTTACAGAGTCTCTTACCATCTGAGAGCGGCTGCGAGGGCTGCCATGGATCTCCCCGATCTTCTCATTGGCTGAAAAACCCAGAACAGAAGCAGAGGAGGATTGTGGGTAAAAACATTAGTGATATCCAGAGAAAGAGGAGAGGAAAGAGAGAGAGAGGAATGAAAGTGTAACTACGACAAATGGACCGACCCAGACAGGAGGGGGAGGGGCTAAGGGAGGAGGGGAGGAGCTAAGGGGGGCTCATGTTTATTTAGGAAAGTCCTGGTTTAGTCCTGGTTTAGTCCTGCTTTAGTCCTGGTTTGGTCCTGGTTTAGTCCTGGTTTAGTCCTGCTTTAGTCCTGGTTTGGTCCTGGTTTAGTCCTGGTTTAGTCCTGCTTTAGTCCTGGTTTAGTCCTGGTTTGGTCCTGGTTTAGTCCTGGTTTAGTCCTGCTTTAGTCCTGGTTTGGTCCTGGTTTAGTCCTGGTTTAGTCCTGCTTTAGTCCTGGTTTAGTCCTGGTTTAGTCCTGCTTTAGTCCTGGTTTGGTCCTGGTTTAGTCCTGGTTTAGTCCTGCTTTAGTCCTGGTTTAGTCCTGGTTTGGTCCTGGTTTAGTCCTGGTTTAGTCTGGTTTTTCTGCTGTTGTCTCATATAAATCCTTATCATCTTATCAATGTCTGTTATCGACTGTTAATGCCTGGAATGTTCCACAGTATGACATTAAACTTATGATGGAGAAAAGCAGGTAAAAACACCAGGCCAAGTTACAGGTCAGATCTGTGGAGAGGTGTTTGTAACACTTTAAAGCTTTAGTCTTTCACTTTCTGGAGGTACAAAGTGAACTGCACGATTCCTTGGAAAGAGAAAGTTCAGACCATAAATTCCAAAACCAGATCTCGTGTTCAGTCGAGTCGTGACCTGAACGTTTGAATAAGTGACCCGAGTCCTGAGTCGGGGCTGTGGGTAAAACGCTGTGTCATCGTGAGTTTGACCTCTGACCTCTGACCTCTGCAGCATTCTCTGACAACTAACAGCAACAACTGACAAATGAAGCAAATCCTCTGCTCCTCTGACCCTCTCCTCCTCTGACCCTCTGCTCCTCTGACCCTCTGCTCCTCTGACCCTCTGACCCTCTGTTCCTCTGCTCCTCTGACCCTCTGCTCCTCTGACCCTCTGCCCCTCTGCTCCTCTGACCCTCTGCTCCTCTGACCCTCTGCTCCTCTGACCCTCTGCTCTGACCCTCTCCTCCTCTGACCCTCCCCCCGACCCTCTCCTCCTCTGACCCTCTGCTCCTCTGACCCTCTGCTCCTCTGACCCTCTGCTCCTCTGACCCTCTGCTCCTCTGCCCCTCTGCCCCTCTGACCCTCTGCTCCTCTGACCCTCTGCTCCTCTGACCCTCTCCTCCTCTGACCCTCTCCTCCTCTGACCCTCTCCTCTGACCCTCTGCCCCTCTCCTCCTCTGACCCTCTGACCCTCTCCTCCTCTGCCCCTCTCCTCCTCTGACCCTCTCCTCTGACCCTCTCCTCCTCTGACCCTCTCCTCTGACCCTCTCCTCCTCTGACCCTCTGCCCCTCTCCTCCTCTGACCCTCTCCTCCTCTCCTCCTCTGACCCTCTCCTCCTCTGACCCTCTGCCCCTCTCCTCCTCTGACCCTCTCCTCCTCTGACCCTCTGCCCCTCTCCTCCTCTGACCCTCTGCCCCTCTCCTCCTCTGACCCTCTCCTCTGACCCTCTGGTTTTGTTGTGTTCTGTCTCTTTAAGAGTTCTTGTGCAGCTGACGTCTTGTTTAAAATAACCTTTAGATCATCACCTGTTCTTCTCTGACCCCCCCACACAAGAGGGTGAACTAAGGGAGGGGGCAGCAGCAGTAGTAGTAGTAGTAGTAGTAGTAGTAGTAGTAGTAGTAGTAGTAGTAGTAGTAGTAGTAATAGTAGCAGTAGTACTAGCAGTAATAGTAGTAGTAACAGTATTTTTCGTACCTACGACCTGTATGATCTGGGCCAGCAGGACTCCGTCGCTCACATCGGTCTGAAGGTCTCTGATCAGACGCCGGTGTCCAGACTTAGACAAGTAATGATTGGCCCAGTCTGTGTAGATCTGAAAGTAAAAACAAATACAAACATTTAAAAATCTGTGTAGATCTGAGAATAAAAACACAAATACAAATATTTAAGTCTGTGTAAATCTGAAAATACAAATACAAACATTTAAGTCTCTAAATCTGAAAATAAAAACATAAATAAATAGACATTTAAAAATCTGTGTAGATCTGAGAATAAAAACACAAATAAATACAAATATTTAAAAGTCTGTGTAGATCTGAGGAAACAAACACAAACATTATAGATTCCAGGGATGAACTGATTCAGCTTTATCAGTTCCGATACCGATGTTGATACTTTGGCTTCTGCCGATCCCCAATATTAACCGATACCAGGGCAGAGAGTGGAAATAATATTTATTTCCTTTAAACAAAAACTGAAAATGGTTAAAAAAAAAATCCAAATGTGTATTGTGATTTTAGAACTGCCCAGTAAATTGTTTTATTACACAAATTTACAGACCGAAACGGAAGCCGATATCTGATCCGCCAACATGTTCAATATCGGCGCCGATATCGGGTAAAAGTAATAATAATAATAATAATGCATCAGTTTTATATAGCGCTTTTCAGGACACTCAAAGACGCTTTACAGAGCATTATTCATTCATTCCACACTTGGTGATGGTAAGCTACTACTGTAGCCACAGCTGCCCTGGGGCAGACTGACGGAAGCGAGGCTGCCAATCTGCGCCATCGGCCCCTCCGACCACCACCATCACTCACGCACACACCACTTTCATACTAGGCAATGTGGGTGAAGTGCCTTGCCTAAGAACACAACGACAGCTTTTTTTTTTGACTGGCGCCCCACTGTGGCACCTGATTTTCCCAGTGGTCTCCCATCCAAGTACTAACCAGGCCCGGCCTTGCTTAGCTTCTGAGATCTGACGGGATCAGGCTTTGACAAGCTGGTATGGCCACAAAAGTAGAAGTTCCAGAGTGTTTCAGACGACATCACAACGTTATATTTCCATAACTGTTACCAATAGCAACCGTAATGTAAACAAGGGCCAAAGTTTGTCAGTTATGATCAGAATAATAAAAGTAAAAGACGACAGCGTTATTCAGTGAAATGAAGGTTTAAAGTGTCTGAAAAAGTCGTTCCTTGTGCGTAAACTGTCTCGGCATTTTGGATGGACTTCCTGTCACTTTAATTGCTGTAAAACTCAAATAATGACCACAGGGACTATCCCCCAAACCAAGTCAGAATTATAAAAACATGAAAACCTGTTATAGTTTAAACCAAAGCCAATCCCGTTTCAGAGTCGGATCAGACGTTACTGCTACGTTAAAGCTCCGGTATCACAAAACTGACCCTGTGAGCTTTAAATCGTGTTTTCTCGTCAAAAACAGACGTGGAGTTGTGTTTTGTTACTTTATTATTAGTCTGTTTACATCTCCAAAGCTCCAAATGCTCTGGTCCACCTTGTGATGTCATGAAGCGGTAGTTTTCCAGTTTTCGGCAGCTCCTTTTACCTTTAGTTCAGTCGAGATCGGCGATTCTGAAGATCTGAGATGATCCAAATGATTCTAGTGAAGGTGCGAGTTTAAAAACTCAGCCTAAATCTGCAGGTTTGTGCGGTAAAAATGTGAATGAAACAAAACACAACTCCAGGTGTTTGTGACGAGGAAATGACATTAGAACAGAAATAAGAAGAAAGTTGAGTACGGGCCCTTTAAAGAGTAAATCCAACATCTAAAAAGTCCTCTGAACCACGGCTACCTGATGATGCCACATAATTTTGTCATAGTTTTGGTCAAAAAAACAAAGAAGAAAACAAAGTAAAACATGTTTAATCAAGAGATTTGCAGACTGTTTACCAATAAAAACAAATTAAAACTGAATAAAAAACAAAGAGGTGGTACAGTATCCGAAAACTCTACTCAAGAAAAAGTAACGATACTTCAAAATAATATTACTCAAGTAGAAGTACAAAGTAGTGGTCTAAGAAAATAGTATTTGGGAAAAGTACTAACTTAAACAGCAACTGTCAAAGAGTAACATCTGATTTATAATTTGACAAAACATGAAATAAGTCGCAAAATCTGGTGTTTTCAAAGTTTAGACACAAAAATGAGACAAACTGAACCTGAAGGAGCTGCAAGAAACACAAATGTTCAGATCGTTTCATACTGGCCACGTTTACATTATGTTTTTTAATTCCAAATTAATAGTTCTGAATTAAATAGTTCTGGATTAAATTATTCTCCTTCGAGTTTACATGGAAATAATAATTCCGAATTGAGGTTCACATGGAAAACTCGTTAAATCGTCTTTATTTAATTTCGATCGTCTGGGGGTGGGGAAGGGTTCTGATTGGACAGGGACACGAACGGATTTACGTCGACCGGAAGAAAACTCACACTTCATCTCGGTTTGTCGTTACACCGCGGACACGAACGTGATCCAAACTTTTTCCGCAGTCGTTCCGATGATAATGAAGCAGCAGCTGGAGAATTCTATCCTCACACTTTACGTCTGTCGCTGAGGAGGAGGAGGGAAGAGCGTCGGAGAAGGAGGAAGAAGACAAACTGAGTCCACGGCTGCTCCACCTCAGCCCACTCCCACATCCCGCTCACAAATCCAAAGAGCAGTGGATGAAAGTCCGAAGAGACGACTGGTGGAGCCGGATCAGAAGGACGACCCAACGAGCATGTGCCCAACGACCGGAATTATTTTTAAGAAGAAGAAACGTTTACAGGATCGAGGAATAAATGAATTCAGCTTTAAAATCAGAATAAACCACCCACTTACTTTGGAATTAAGTCTTTCTTTTTAAAGCGGAATTAATTTTTATTCAGAATTAAATTATTTTTATTCAGAATTAAATTATTTTTATTCAGAATTAAATTAAGTGTAAATGTGGTAATTGTCACATGAAGCTTCTTTTACTTTAGACTCACAGAGGGAAGAGGAAACACGACTTTTACTCAAGAGTACTGTTACTGCTCCTGGTTTAGTCCTGGTTTAGTCCTTGTTAAATCTTGGACTAAAGCTTAAGTTAGTCCTGGTTTAGTTCTGGTTCAGTCCTGGTTCAGCCCTAATTTATTTTAGTTTAATGGATAAGACCTGGTTTAGTCCTGGTTGAGTTTTGATTAAGACCCAAACTTTAGATCAAGTTAAATTCTGTTTTTGTCTTGTTATAATCTCTGATTTAATCCTAGTTTAGTTCTGATTTTTAGTACTGGCTTAGTCCCTGGTTTAGTCCTGATTTTAGACCGGTTTTAGTACTGCTTCAGTCCTGGTCTAGTCCCAGTCTTGAGCACACTCCACTCTGAGCTCCATTCAAAACACTTGCCTGGTCCTGCTTTAGTCCTAATTTAGTCCCACTTTCAGTCCTGTTTTAATCCTGTTCTAGTCCTGGTCTAGTCCTGGTCTAGTCCCGGTTTAGTCCTCTTTCGGTCCACTTTTAGTCCTGGTTTAGTCCCTCTTTGAGCTCTTTTCTCTCTGAGCTCCAAACGCTAAACACACACTTGCCTGGTTCTAGTTTAGTCCTGATTTAGACCTAGTTTAGTTACAATTTAGGTCCTGGTCTAGTCCTGGTTTAGTCCCGGTTTAGTCCTCGTTCAGTCCAATTTAAGTCTTGTTCTAGTCCTGGTTTAGTCCCAGTTTTGAGCACACTCTACTCACCGCTCCATTCAAACTCTAAACACACACTTGCCTGGTCCTGGTTTAGTCCTGATTTAGACCTAGTTTAAGTCCTGGTCTGGTCCTGGTTTAGTCCTCTTTCAGCCCAGTCTGAGTCCAGTTTTCAGTCCTGGTTTAGTCCTGTTCTAGTCCTGATTTAGTCCCAGTCTTGAGCACACTTCACTCTGAGCTCCATTCAAACTCTAAACAAACACTTGCCTGGTCCTGCTTTAGACCTAGTTTAGTCCCAGTTTAAGTCCTGGTCTAGTCCTGTTTCAGTCCTGTTTCAGTCCTGTTTCAGTCCTGTTTCAGTCCTGTTTCAGTCCTGTTTCAGTCCCAGCTTTGAGCACACTTCAGTCTTTGCTCCATTCAAACTAAACAAACACTGACCTGAGCCTGTATCTGTGTCTGTTCCAGAAGAGTCCAATAAAAAGCCCCAAACTGCACTTTACAAATCCATCAGCACTCGACGCCACAAAAGACGATGATTTTACGAGCTCCCGAACGCCTCGTCACAGCTCCACAAAACAGCGTGAGGATTTACGAGCCTCACAGCCCCCGAACGCACCGCCAAAGGACCAGAGAGAGCAGAGAGCAGAGCAGCTTTGTGTGGGGTGACTGGCCCCGTATTCAAATAAGAACTATTGTGTGAAACAGGGGCAGGAACAGAGGAGAGAGGGGGTAAAAGAAGAGGAGAGAGGGGGTAAAAGAAGAGGAGAGAGGGGGTAAAAGAACAGAGAAGAGAGGGGGTAAAAGAACAGAGAAGAGAGGGGGTAAAAGAAGAGGAGAGAGGGGGTAAAAGAAGAGGAGAGAGGGGGTAAAAGAAGAGGAGAGAGGGGGTAAAAGAAGAGGAGAGGGGGGGTAAAAGAACAGAGGAGAGAGGGGGTAAAAGAAGAAGAGAGAGGGGGTAAAAGAAGAGGAGAGAGGGGGTAAAAGAACAGAGGAGAGAGGGGGTAA
This sequence comes from Taenioides sp. WSHXM2023, assembly GCA_029959045.1. Classification (NCBI taxonomy): domain Eukaryota; kingdom Metazoa; phylum Chordata; class Actinopteri; order Gobiiformes; family Gobiidae; genus Taenioides; species Taenioides sp. WSHXM2023. Next base: position 1,645,506 of record CM057091.1, read on the forward strand.
AAGAACAGAGGAGAGAGGGGGTAAAAGAAGAGGAGAGAGGGGGTAAAAGAACAGAGAAGAGAGGGGGTAAAAGAAGAGGAGAGAGGGGGTAAAAGAAGAGGAGAGAGGGGGTAAAAGAAGAGGAGAGAGGGGGTAAAAGAAGAGGAGAGAGGGGGTAAAAGAACAGAGGAGAGAGGGGGTAAAAGAAGAGAGGAGAGAGGGGGTAAAAGAAGAGGAGAGAGGGGGTAAAAGAAGAGGAGAGGGGGGGTAAAAGAACAGAGGAGAGAGGGGGTAAAAGAAGAGGAGAGAGGGGGTAAAAGAACAGAGGAGAGAGGGGGTAAAAGAAGAGGAGAGAGGGGGTAAAAGAACAGAGGAGAGAGGGGGTTAAGAGAAGGGGGTAAGAGAAGAGAGGGAGGGTAAGAGAAGAGAGGGAGGAGAGAGGGGGGTAAAAGTATAGCGAGAGAGGAGAGGGGGTAAATGAAGATAGGGAGGGAGGGGTAACAGAGAGAGAGAGAGGAAGGAGTGAATGGGACAGAAGAGGGGGTAAGAGAGAGAGAAAAGTAACGGTAAGGGAGCGAAAGAGAGAAACAGTCAGGAAAAGAGAGGATAGAGAGAGAAAAAGAGAGATAGATAGAGAGGGAGGGGGTAGAAAGAGGATAGAGGGAGAGGGGGTATGAGGTAAGCAAGAAAGGAGGGAGTAAAGAAGGGAGCGGTGGGTAAAAGAAGGAGGGAGATTAAGAGGAGAAACAGAGGGGGGTGATGGACAGAGAAAGAGAGAGATGGACAGGGAGAGAGGGAGGGGTAGAGAGGGGGCAGGGGTAAGAGAGCGGGGTATAAAGAGGAGGGGTGAAAGGAATTGGGGCAGTTATAATTGGCCAAAAGTTATGTCAGAAAGAGAGAGAGAGAAAGAGAGGAAGAAACGAGTGAGGGATGAGAGAGAGTGAAAGAGAGGAAGAAACGAGTGAGGGATGAGAGAGAGTGAAAGAGAGGAAGAAATGAGTGAGGGATGAGAGAGAGTGAAAGAGAGGAAGAAACGAGTGAGGGATGAGAGAGAGTGAAAGAGAGGAAGAAACGAGTGAGGGATGAGAGAGAGTGAAAGAGAGGAAGAAACGAGTGAGGGATGAGAGAGAGAGAAAGAGAGGAAGAAATGAGTGAGGGATGAGAGAGAGTGAAAGAGAGGAAGAAACGAGTGAGGGATGAGAGAGAGTGAAAGAGAGGAAGAAACGAGTGAGGGATGAGAGAGAGTGAAAGAGGAAGAAACGAGTGAGGGATGAGAGAGAGAGAAAGAGAGGAAGAAATGAGTGAGGGATGAGAGAGAGTGAAAGAGAGGAAGAAACGAGTGAGGGATGAGAGAGAGAGAAAGAGAGGAAGAAATGAGTGAGGGATGAGAGAGAGTGAAAGAGAGGAAGAAACGAGTGAGGGATCAAAGAGGGAGAGAGAGAGAGAGACACACGTTCACACATTCACACATGTAAAAGTGTCTTGCCCAAGGACACAATAACAATGAATTTGGGGATTATAATATTTTCAGAACAATAAAAGGAACACAGAGATCTAAATGTGTGTTAGAGTTAATACCCCTGAAACCAGGACTAAACCAGGACTAAACCAGGTCTAAACCAGGACTAAACCAGGACTAAACCAGGACTAAACCAGGACTAAACCAGGACTAAACCAGGTCTAAACCAGGACTAAACCAGGACTAAACCAGGTCTAAACCAAGACTGAACTAGGTCTGAACCAGGTCTGAACCAGGACTAAACCAGGACCAACCCCGTCTTTAAAGGGACTCTATTCTCTCATCTCTGTTACACTTCGTGACATCACAAGGTGGAACAGAGCATTTGGAGCTTTTAGAGATTAGAAACAACATTAGAACATGACTTAAAGCTCACAAGAGTCCGTTTTGTGTGATATAGAACTTTAAAATAAAACGTTATACATTTAAAAAGACAAAAAATAAAAAAATAAAAATTGAAAAGTTGGTTCAAAGTAAATATCTAGTTGTAAATATTTTGGACTTTTGGACTCTGCGGTCCTTTATGGAACCGATGAGTCACTGCAGCTGTGAGGTCAGGAGTCAAACCCACAACCTGTTCACTGAGGGGAAGGCGGGCTAACCACTCTGCCACAGTCACACAGTTGTGTTGTTATTATTAGCGTTAGCATTAGCGTTAGCGTTAGCATTAGCACCTGTCAAATGTCTCATTTAGAAACAGACTATTCCTGAGTCACAGGACTTAACCGGGACTAAACCAGGACTAAACCAGGACTAAAGCAGGACTAAACCAGGACTAAAGCAGGTCTAAACCAGGACTAAAGCAGGACTAAAGCAGGACTAAACCAGGACTAAACCAGGACTAAAGCAGGACTAAAGCAGGACTAAAGCAGGACTAAAGCAGGTCTAAACCAGGTCTAAACCAGGACTAAAGCAGGACTAAAGCAGGACTAAAGCAGGTCTAAACCAGGACTAAAGCAGGACTAAAGCAGGACTAAACCAGGACTAAACCAGGACTAAAGCAGGACTAAAGCAGGACTAAACCAGGACTAAAGCAGGTCTAAACCAGGTCTAAACCAGGACTAAAGCAGGACTAAAGCAGGACTAAAGCAGGTCTAAACCAGGACTAAAGCAGGACTAAAGCAGGTCTAAACCAGGACTAAAGCAGGACTAAATCAAGATTAAACCATTACCAAAACAGAACTAAACCTGGACTAAACCAGAACCAAAACAGGTCAAAAGCAGGACTAAACCAGGGTTTTAGACCTGGATTTGGACCTGCTTTTAAACCTGGTTTTAGACCTGGTTTTAGACCTGGTTTTAGACCTGGTTTTAGACCTGGTTTTCGTCCAGACTTGCCCAGTTTGATGGACATCTCAGAGTTGGACCTTGTCATTACAGATGTGTCCCACTGAAACATTCCAGATGTGGACTCCCCTCCTCCTGCAGTCACAGAGTCAAGTGTCTGGCCCAAAGGCACAACAACAACAACTGAGTTGATGGAACCACCAACCAACATTGTTTTAAAATGTATTAAAGGTCCACCATGTAACTTTTCAGGAGGATCTGCCACTTGTTTGACATTTTTCCTTTGCCCGGAATGTTCCGCAGTATGGCATTAAACCAGCCCGGTTATGAATGAATGCTGGAATGTTCCGCAGTATGGCATTAAACCAGTCCGGTTATGAATGAATGCTGGAATGTTCCGCAGTATGGCATTAAACCAGCCCGGTTATGAATGAATGCTGGAATGTTCCGCAGTATGGCATTAAACCAGCCCGGTTATGAATGAATGCTGTTGAGGTTTTTCTGAGCCATAAAACTATTGTAATTAATTAAAAGCAGACTCCACCGGAAAAGTTACACAGTGCACCTTTAAATCACTTTTTTTCTTAAAAATAAAAACAAAAATCAGTCACCAACATTAGAAGTGCCACAAATTTCCACAAATCTTCACTGCAAAAACTAAAATGACTTGAATTAAGAAAGTATAAATACCTAAAATATAAAAATACACTTACACGCTTATACGCTACACTTAAAATAAGAAGAACAACAACTCTTTGCACTTAAAATAAGAAACACAATGTAATTTGTTTGAATTAAAAACACACTTATTCCACTCGATAATTTCAGTCGTCAAGTTGAATCTCAAATAAAGACAAATGTTCTTAATTTAAGTCATTTAAATGACCTGGATGTTGCATTTTTCAGTGTAATTTGATTTTTTATGAATATATTTTATTATGGGATAAAATGTGAAGCTGGTTTAAAGTCCCTGTGTGTCCTGCCCCCTACAGGTTAAAAACGTTCCAACAATCACCTCTGTCCCTGTGTCTCCAGATCCTTCACCTGCAGAGACGTGTCCCGCAGACAGAGACACAGAGACGTGTCCCGCAGACAGAGACACAGAGACATGTCCCGCAGACAGAGACACAGAGACATGTCCCGCAGACAGAGACACAGAGACATGTCCCGCAGACAGAGACACAGAGACGTGTCCCGCAGACAGAGACGTGTCCCGCAGACAGAGACACAGAGACGTGTCCCGCAGACAGAGACACAGAGACGTGTCCCGCAGACAGAGACACAGAGACGTGTCCCGCAGACAGAGACACAGAGACGTGTCCCGCAGACAGAGACACAGAGACGTGTCCCGCAGACAGAGACATGTCCCGCAGACAGAGACACAGAGACGTGTCCCGCAGACAGAGACACAGGGACACGTCCCGCACACAGAGACACGTCCCGCACACAGAGACACGTCCTGCGTTTGTCTCAGTCTCAGTTTCTGGACAGGCTCATGTGAAGCTCAGAACCTCCAGAATTCCCTCCCTGAGCTGCAGAGGCTGCACTAGCACTGACTCTGGGGTTTAGGGAGTGACCGTTCAGATCAGAGACATTTTAGGTTTAAACACACTGGATTTCAGCTTTGAACCAGCAACCCACATGAGAGAGTCATGTGACGCTCATTCTGCGTTCTGATTGGATAAAGAACCAAAACACCAAATTAGAACAGAAACAAATGTCCATCAGGTCCAGAGTTTTTGTGATTAAAGGGTCAGTTTTACTCGATTCTCTGATCTGTTCTGTGTGTGTGTGTGTGTGTGTGTGTGTGTGTGTGTGTGTGTGTGTGTGTGTGTGTGTGTGTGTGTGTGGGTGTGTGTGTGTGTGTGGGTGTGTGTGTGTGTGTGTGTGTGTGCGTGTGTGTGTGGGTGACTCTACTGGACGCTGTGGTTGTATTTTCCAGTGAAGTCATGGTGAAGGTGTTAATGCAGCACACGCTCTAACTTCATTACTTCAAATGTGAAAAGTGCAGAGACTGGAGTTTAATCAGGAGGTCAGGGCCAGATCTAAAATGACTTCATAAAGAAACAAACGCACTGACTTCAGCTTTAGAAAACTGTGGAGTCCAATGGAGCTGAACCAAACCAGGACCAAACCAGGACTAAACCAGGACTAAAACAGGAATAAACCAGGACTAAACCAGGACTAAACCTGGACTAAACCAGACTGTGGGCCCCTCCTATGGATAGCTGCACATCACACTAGAGCAGAGCGTTTTTTTTGGACCATTTTTTTTGACATTTGGATCAAAACGATGACGCGACACTGCTCAATCCTACGAGTATCACCGTGAAGAACATCGAACTGCAGAAGGACATACGTCACAGCGCATCATGGGGACATAAACCAGGACTAAACCCGTACAGATTTATTGTATAAGCAGCTCTTGAGGTCAAAATAAGTCTGCTGTGTTCTGTCTGCATTTGTTTATAAAGCGCTTTATTGTCTGGTCATCAGGAAATGAGTGTTAGCATGCTAGTTGTTGTTAGCTTTACCGTGATGGCTAATGAAAACTTGTGAAAAGTGCTTATAAACTCATCATGGTGAGTAATTAGGATGCTCTGAAACCATAAGATAAGAGAGGAAGAACTTTAGACGACTGCAAACTGCTTCAAATGAACTAGTTCTGTTTTTCACGTTTATAAGACAAATCAGGGACAGAGACTTTAATAAACCCTTATCTTAACATGTGCAGATGGCTTTAATTGCTGTATCTTACTAAGTTTCCAAATTTTTGCAATCTTCAATCAGCGTTAGAAACTAAACTCCTCCTCCTCTATATTTTTCCAGTTTTGTCTCTCACCGATTTGTAATTCTGACAGGAGAAGTGGCTGTAGCTGCGCACAGGGACCTGCACACCGAGGTAAGCCTCCATACGAGCCTCCGAGCTGGGGTTAAAAAATCCACCACACTCCCCTCAAAGTCTGACAAGAATCAGAGATGATCCAGAGAAGACCCAGGGACCTAATCACAGAGCTAACCCAGGATATGAGCGTCCGAGCTGGGCATAAACATCCACCAGGCTCCCCTCAAAAGTCAGGGAAGAACCAGAGAAGATCCAGGGACTGAGTCACAGATGTAACCCAGGATAGAGGCCTCTGCGCTGGGCATAAACATCCACTAGGCTCCCCTCAGAGTCAGAGAAGAACCAGAGAAGATCCAGGGACTTAATCACAAAGCTAACCCAAGATAAGAGCCTCAGAGCTGGGTATAAATGTCCACCACTCTCCCCTAATGAACCAGAGTTTATCCAGGGACCTGAAGGTGAAAGTAACCCAGCATTTGAGCTCCTTCACTGGGCATAAACAAAGACCAAGATGCCCTCAAATTCAGAGAGTAACTCCAGAGAGAACCAGGGACAAAAGTTTGGAGGCAACCCAGGATACAAGTCTCCAAACTGGGCAAAAACCTCCACCACGCTCCCTTAAATTATATCAGGGTAGAACCACAAACATCCAGGGACCTGATGACTGTGGTAACCCAGGATAGGTGCCTGCGGGCTGTGCATAAATGTTCCTCAGATCAGGGTAAGGATCCAGAAAAACGCATGGATTTAGAACCATAAAAGGACCAGGGACCAAATTACAGATGCAACCCAGGATACGAGCCTCCGAGCTGGGTGTAAATGTCCACCAAACTCCCCTTAAAAGAACCAGGGTTTATCCAGGGACCTGCAGGGAGAAGTAACCCAGCAGACAAGCCTCTAAACTGGGAATAACCATCCACCACGCTCCCTTAAACTCTAGCTAACTTGAGAAAAAGCTCCAGAGTGATCCAGGGAGCTGACGGCTGCAGTAACCCAGGAAAAGTGTCTCGCAGCTGGGTACAAACCTCCACCTCGGTCCCCTTAAGGAGTAAATATAGACAAGTCTCCAGTGACACGTCTTTTTAAAATAGACTTTTTGAAACTTCCTTCGACCACTTCAACTTAAGATTCAGGTTTCAGATGCCCTCCCATACTCCTATAGCCCTATGTGCCAGATGCCCTCCCAGCCTCTTGTATCCCTGTGTGTCAGATGCCCTCCCAGCCTGTGTAAAGTGTAAATTAAGAGTCTTCACTGGACTCCATTTGCCGCTGGTCAGATCCTGGTATTGATTCAGACCATCTGCTTTCTACAACATACAAGACTTTAGGGACCAGGGACCCCAGACCGGGACTAAAACCGGACTAAAGACCAGACTAAGGACTAGACCAGGACTAGACCAGGACTAGACCAGGTGTGGGCTGGATCAATAGTCCCGGGTGTGATCCATCTGTTTCTCAGGACCCAAAGTGAGGCTGATACAATCACACACAAACCACAAAACAAAGTGCGCTGCCCAAGGACACAACAACAGTTTGCATGGACTAGACCTGGGATAGAACCACAAACCTTTAGGTGAGGTGAACTATTAATCCACATGATACCCTCTGCATTTGACCCATTCTTCAGTGTCTTAAACTTAGGACTAAACCTGGAGTCCAGGACTAAACCAGAACTAAACCAGGACTAAACCAGGACTGAACCAGGACTAAACCAGAACTAAACCAGGACTAAACCAGGACTAAACCAGAACTAAACCAGGACTAAACCAGGACTGAACCAGGACTAAACCAGAACTAAACCAGGACTAAACCAGGACTAAACCAGGACTAAATCAGGACTAAAGCAGAACTAAACCAAAAGAGTAAGGGGGGAGAGTGACCAAAGAGGAGGATGGAATGGAAAGAGGGAGAGATAGAGGAGGACATAGAGGAGGAGAGAGAGGAGGATGGGGGTAGAAAAAGAGAGAGATAGAGGAGAGAGAGACAGAGGAGAGAGAGAGAGAAAGAGAGAGAGAGAGAGAGACAGAGGAGGAGAGAGACAGAGGAGGATGGGGTAGAGACAGGGAGATAGACGAGGAGAGAGTGGAGAAAGACAGAGGACAGATGAGAGAGAGAGAGGAGGATGGGAGACAGAGGAGAGAGAGAAAGAGGAGGATGGGAGACAGAGGAGAGAGAGAAAGAGGAGGATGGGAGACAGAGGAGAGAGAGAAAGAGGAGGATGGGGTAGAGACAGGGAGATAGAGGGAGCGGGGGTTAAAGGTGAAGAGTCCAGATGGCGGATGGTCGGATGATGGATGAGTTCAGAGCAGAAGAAGAGTCATCACAAAAACATTACACAGTTATTACTATATTTAAACCAGGACTAAAGCAGGACTAAAGCAGGACTAAAGCAGGACTAAAGCAGGTCTAAAGCAGGACTAAAGCAGGACTAAAGCAGGACTAAAGCAGGACTACAGCAGGACTAAACCAGGACTAAAGCAGGACTAAAGCAGGACTAAAGCAGGACTAAAGCAGGTCTAAAGCAGGACTAAAGCAGGACTACAGCAGGACTAAAGCAGGACTAAAGCAGGACTAAAACAGGACTACAGCAGGACTAAAGCAGGACTACAGCAGGACTACAGCAGGACTACAGCAGGACTAAAGCAGGACTAAAGCAGGACATTTTATTTACATTTATAATGGTCTTATGAAGATGTTATTGCGTTGTCAATCTTTAACAGCGTGGCAATAGACTTCTATCTCCATGGAAACGAGCAGATGACACCACCAGACAGTTACAGGTCAGATCCGTGGAGAGGCGACCCCACTCACAGTCAGAATGTCTGTTTTTCTAGGGATTTTTGAGCTCTAAAACCACCTGGAATTGGATAAATGTAAAGTAGAGCTGTTTAATGTCACACTGTGGAACATTCCAGGCAGAGCAGTGACGTATCCATAGAAACAAGCAGGTGCCAGACCCCCAACCAAAAAGTTACACAGTGCAGCTTTAATGAAAAATCAAAACTAACCTGCACACCTTCAGCAGTTCCCGACATATTTGAGTTTCAGTGAAAGTGCTTTGGTCCTGGTCCTGGTCCGGTCCGGTCCAGTTTTAGTCCGGGTCTGGTCTAGCTGTGGTTCCAGGTCCTGGTCTGGCCCAGTTTTAGTCCGGTTCTGGTCTAGGCAGGTTTTCATGTGCACAGTCTCTCGTGCACGCTCGTGGTTCTAAAGTGGGTTTGGCTCAGACCAGAGACCTCAGAAACCAGATCAGACACCAGCTCCTGCTATTAATACTGCTACTACTACAACAAGAAGTACTACTACTACAACTACTACTACAACAAGAAGTACTACTACTACAACTACTAGTACAACAACAACAAGTACTACCACGACCACAACTACTACTGCTACTACTAGAGGCTACTCTTAACTACAGTTTAGAGCCTTGACAAAAAGATTAAAGACTGAAGACAAAGTACTAAAGCAGGACTGAACCAGGACTAAAACAAACACTAAACCAGGACTAAAGCAGGACTAAAGCAAGCCTAAACCAGGACTAAACCAGGACTAAAGCAAGCCTAAACCAGGACTAAACCAGGACTAAAGCAAGCCTAAACCAGGACTAAACCAGGACTAAAGCAAGCCTAAACCAGGACTAAACCAGGACTAAACCAGTATCACTCAGTCCTCCCTGTATCTGCTGAATCTCATAAACACTGGTGAATATTCACGGCGTCTGTGGCGGGAGATAAGGTCACATGACGGCGCTGAGGTCACATGACGGCGCTGAGGTCACATGACGGCACTGCGGTCACATGACGGCGCTGAGGTCACATGACGGCGCTGAGGTCACATGACGGCACTGCGGTCACATGACGGCGCTGAGGTCACATGACGGCGCTGAGGTCACATGACTCTGATGATGTCATGATTAAAGCAGGAAGCAGCGTTTGGGAGACGGAGATAAGGGTTTATGAGTTTCCTCCAGAGTCTGTGTTTTGGGCCTTATCAGCCTCCGTAGAGACAGAAGAAGAGGAGGAGGAGGAAGAAGAAGAGGAGGAGGGATGGAGGGAGAGAGAAGAGGAGGAGGGATGGAGGGAGAGAGAAGAGGAGGAGGGAGAGAGGAGGAGGGAGAGATGGAGAGAGAAGAGGAGGAGGGAGAGATGGAGAGAGACAGAAGAGGAGGAGGGAGAGAGACAGAAGAGGAGGAGGGAGAGATGGAGAGACAGAAGAGGAGGAGGGAGAGAGACAGAAGAGGAGGAGGGAGAGATGGAGAGACAGAAGAGGAGGAGGAGGGATGGAGGGAGAGAGAAGAGGAGGAGGGATGGAGGGAGAGAGAAGAGGAGGAGGGATGGAGGGAGAGAGGAGGGAGAGGAGGAGGGAGAGATGGAGGGACAGAAGAGGAGGAGGGAGAGAGACAGAAGAGGAGGGAGAGAGACAGAAGAGGAGGAGGGAGAGAGACAGAAGAGGAGGAGGGAGAGAGACAGAAGAGGAGGAGGGAGAGATGGAGAGACAGAAGAGGAGGAGGGAGAGAGACAGAAGAGGAGGAGGGAGAGAGACAGAAGAGGAGGAGGGAGAGATGGAGAGACAGAAGAGGAGGAGGGAGAGATGGAGGGACAGAAGAGGAGGAGGGAGAGACGGAGAGACAGAAGAGGAGGAGGGAGAGATGGAGAGACAGAAGAGGAGGAGGGAGAGATGGAGGGACAGAAGAGGAGGAGGGAGAGACAGAAGAGGAGGAGGGAGAGACAGAAGAGGAGGAGGGAGAGAGACAGAAGAGGAGGAGGGAGAGATGGAGAGACAGAAGAGGAGGAGGGAGAGAGACAGAAGAGGAGGAGGGAGAGATGGAGAGACAGAAGAGGAGGAGGGAGAGATGGAGAGACAGAAGAGGAGGAGGGAGAGACAGAAGAGGAGGAGGGAGAGATGGAGAGACAGAAGAGGAGGAGGGAGAGATGGAGGGACAGAAGAGGAGGAGGGAGAGATGGAGGGACAGAAGAGGAGGAGGGAGAGATGGAGGGACAGAAGAGGAGGAGGGAGAGACAGAAGAGGAGGAGGGAGAGATGGAGAGATAAACACGGTAAACGAATCGAACTGAAAGGAGATTTGATGGTTTAATTAAACGCTTAATAATGAAGGTAACTGGATTTGAATTGATTTGCATTTTCCTCTTAAATGAACGTAAACAAATGAATTAAATTTTGTCAATACTTAAAGCTGCACTGTGTAACTTTTTGGTTGGGGGTCCGTCACCTGCTTGTTTCTATGGAAATGTCATTGCGCTGCCTGGAATGTTCCACAGTGTGACATTAAACAGCTCTACTTTACATTTATTCAGGTCAAAAATCCCTAGAAAAACAGACATTCTGACTGTGAGCGGAGTCGCCTCTCCACAGATCTGACCTGTAACTTGGTCTGGTTTGGTCTCCATGATGATAGGACTAAAGCAGGACTAAACCAGGACTATACCACGACTGAACCAGGACCGAACCAGGATTAAACCAGGCCTGAACCAGAACTAAACCAAGGCAACACCAGGACTAAACCAGGATTTCACCCGGACTAAACCAGGATTTCACCCGGACTAAACCAGGATTTCACCAGGATTAACCAGAACTAAACCAGAACTAAACCAGGACTAAACCAGAACTAAACCAGGACTAAACCAGGACTGAACAAGGACTGAACCAGGGACTGAACCAGGACTAAACCAGGACTGAACCAGGACTAAAGCAGGACTGAACCAGGACTAAATCAGGACTAAACCAGAACTAAACCAGGACTAAACCAGGACTAACCACTCTTAAAACACCATGTATCTTCTGCTTCACATTAGGAACACCACAATTTTTTTTAACTTATTTCCGCTGCAAAAATACTTAAAACTGCTCAAATTCTTGTACAAAATGATAAAAATTCTCCGTTTCGTACCAGTTTCATGCTGAAGTTGGTGTGTTCCCATCGACTCAGGATTCTGTCTGTGGAGGTCATGGCTCCACCTGCTCCAACTCACGTCATCCCACAAAAAATATACAAAAATTTACAAGAATTTATGAAAAACGAGAAAAAAGTGCTCAAAACTCATATCTTATCCCACAAAATATATATATAAAATCTGCATGAATTCACCAAAAATCTGAGAAAAATCGAGGGTTTAAAAGTTTAAAAATGGACAAAAATCTGCCAACATTTACAAAAAAAAGAAAAGTCCGTATGACATAACTGCACAAACTTCTCCAAGGATTTAAAATTTACTGAGAAATCAAAGTCTTGTCTCATCCAGAAAAGAACACAAAAATCTGCCCAAATGTTTACACGAAATCGAACGAAAACAATTCAGAAATCTGTCCAGGTCTGTCCAGTCCAACACAGAGGACGGCTCAAAGCTCAATGAAGGATCTGAGAAATGAGAAAAGGAGAGAGAGAAGAGAAAGAGGAGAGAGACGAGAGAGAGAGAGAGAGAGAGAGAGAGAGAGAGAGAGAGAGAGAGAGAGAGAGAGAGAGAGAGAGAGAGAGAGAGAGAGAGAGAGGAGGGAGAGAGAGAGAGAGAGAGAGAGAGAGAGAGAGAGAGAGAGAGAGAAAGAGGGAGGGGGCTGTTGGCTCCGCCCCCGGCACATGGAGGGGGCGGGGTTAATGAATGAATGAAAAATGTGGTTTGGTGAAGAAATACACTGAGAGAAAGAGAAAGAGAAAGAGAAAGAGAGAGGACATGGAGTTTAATCCTGGTTTAGTCCTGATTTAGTCCCAGTTTAGTTCTGGTTCAGTCCTGGTTTAGATCTGGTTTAGTCCTGCTTTAGTCCTGGTTCAGTCCTGGTTTGACCCCTGCTGATGCTTCACTTTGTGTTTGTGAATGGAGAGAGCTGAATGACCCCTCCCCCTCCTTCTCTCCTCCCTCTTTCTCTCCTCTCTCCCTCTCTTCTCTCTCCCCTCCCTCTCTCCTTTCTCCTCCTCCCTCTTTCTCTCCTCTCTCCCTCTCTTCTCTCTCCCCTCCCTCTCTCCTTTCTCCTCCTCCCTCTTTCTCTCCTCTCTCCCCTCTCTTCTCTCTCCCCTCCCTCTCTCCTTTCTCCTCCTCCCTCTTTCTCTCCTCTCTCCCTCTCTTCTCTCTCCCCTCCCTCTCTCCTTTCTTCTCCTTCCTCCCTCCTCCCTCTTTCCCTCCTCTCTTCCCTCTCTCTCCTTTCTCCTCCTCCCTCTTTCTCTCCTCTCTCCCTCTCTTCTCTCTCCCCTCCCTCTCTCCTTTCTTCTCCTCCCTCCCTCCTCCCTCTTTCCCTCCTCTCCCCTCCCTCTCTCCTTTCTCCTCCTCCCTCTTTCTCTCCTCTCTCCCTCTCTTCTCTCTCCCCTCCCTCTCTCCTTTCTTCTCCTCCCTCCCTCCTCCCTCTTTCCCTCCTCTCTTCCCTCTCTCTCCTTTCTCCTCCTCCACTCCAAACCTCTCAGAATAAATCCTTCTTTACTTTGATGTTTGCTGCTGTCGTTCTTTCTGTGTGGAGTTTGCATATTCTCCCTGTGTCTGGGTCACAACGGGTCAAACCCTCCAGCTCAGGTCCAGACCAAGACCGACTCAAGACCTGCAGCTTTAACGCAGAGACACTGAAGGACGGGTCAAATGCAGCTTTATCCCAGAGACACTGAAGGACGGGTCAAATGTAGAGTTTAACCCAGAGACACTGAAGGATGGGTCAAATGTAGTTTAACCCAGAGACACTGAAGGACGGGTCAAATGCAGCTTTATCCCAGAGACACTGAAGGACGGGTCAAATGTAGAGTTTAACCCAGAGACACTGAAGGATGGGTCAAATGTAGTTTAAACCCAGAGACACTGAAGGACGGGTCAAATGTAGAGTTTAACCCAGAGACACTGAAGGATGGGTCAAATGTAGAGTTTAACCCAGAGACACTGAAGGATGGGTCAAATGTAGAGTTTAACTTAGAGACACTGAAGGACGGGTCAAATGTAGAGTTTAACCCAGAGACACTGAAGGATGGGTCAAATGTAGAGTTTAACTTAGAGACACTGAAGGACGGGTCAAATGTAGAGTTTAACCAGGGGCACTGAAGGATGGGTCAAATGCAGAGAATGAATTTCCTTAAGGGGCTCAACAAAGTGTACCTTAGCCTCATTGTTTTGTCTGGAATGTCCCACAGTATGGCATTAAAACTATCAGTCTCCACGGAGACAAGCAGGTGACTCCGTCAGGTCAGGTACGGGTCAGATCTGTGGAGAGGGGACACTGCCCACAGTAACAACACATGTTTTTGTTTTGTTTTTTGAGGAATCTTTGAGTCATAAAAACACCTGTTGAGAAATACATGTAAGACTGATACGTTCAATACTGCGGAACCTTCCAGGCAAAGCTACGACATCTCCATGGCGACAAAGCAGAAAAGTTACACGGTGTATCTTTAAAAGCATGTCAGGAACTGTGTGTTTCTGAGAACACTACATTAGAACAGTTAAAGTTCCACTGCGGGACATTTCCTCACATTAGAACAGTTAAAGTTCCACTGCGGGACATTTCCTCACATTAGAACAGTTAAAGCTCCACTGCGGGACATTTCCTCACATTAGAACAGTTAAAGCTCCACTGCGGGATATTTCCTCACATTAGAACAGTTAAAGCTCCACTGCGGGACATTTCCTCACATTAGAACAGGGTTAAAGTGGAAAATACTACTTAAAGAAACACTTGTGCTGAGAAATGACATGAGTGACATTAAAAGGCAAACTCCAAACCGCAGGGTGTATTTTTGTATTTTTGACCCCTCCGAGCTGCCGTAGCCTCAAAACCACACGCACATGACCCTTCTGGGCTCCTGTAGCTGAGGTCTGAGCCACAAGAGGATAATGACAGAGGAGAAGAGAGAGGAGAGAGGGAGGGAGGAGAGAGGAGAAGAGAGAGGAGAGAGGAGGGAGGAGGGAGGAGGGAGGAGAGAGGGAGGAGAGAGGGAGGGAAGGAGGGAGAGAGGGAGGGAGGAGGGAGGAGAGAGGGAGGAGAGAGGGAGGGAGGAGGGAGAGAGGGAGGGACAGATAGAGAAAAGAGAGGGGAAGGGAGGGAAGAGACGGAGAGAAAAGCAGAAGGGAGAGAGAGGAAGAGCAAGGGGGAGAAGGAGGGAGAAAAGAGCAACAGAAGGGTGAAAGGGAGAGAGAAAAATGAGGGAGGGAGAGGGAGGGAGCGAGAGAGAGAGGAAGAGCAAGAGAGAGAGAGGGAGAAAAGAGAGAGAGGGAGAGAGAAAAGAGTAAGGGAGAAGGAGGGATGGAAAGAGTGAGAAACGGGGGAGAGAGGGACAGAGAGAGAAGGATGGAGGGAGTGGGAGAGAGAGAAAACAGCTGTTCAGTAAAAACAATACTACAACTTCCAGAAAACAGACGACAAACTCTCCCAGTGTTTTCATCAGAACCAGAGATTGAAACATGAGTGAAAATACACAGACTTGGACTGGTCTTGGGTCTGGTCTTGGGTCTGGTCTTGGGTCTGGTCTTGGGTCTGGTCTTGGGTCTGGTCTTGAGTCTGGTCTTGAGTCTGGTCTTGGGTCTGGTCTTGGGTCTGGTCTTGGGTCTGGTCTTGGGTCTGGTCTTGAGTCTGGTCTTGAGTCTGGTCTTGGGTCTGGTCTTGGGTCTGGTCTTGGGTCTGGTCTTGGGTCTGGTCTTGGGTCTGGTCTTGAGTCTGGTCTTGGGTTTGGTCTTGAGTCTGCTCTGGGGTTTGGTCTTGGATCTGGTCTTGGGTCTGGTCTTGAGTCTGGTCTTGAGTCTGGTCTTGAGTCTGGTCTTGAGTCTGGTCTTGGGTCTGGTCTTGGGTCTGGGTCTTGGGTCTGGTCTTGGGTCTGGTCTTGGGTCTGGTCTTGAGTCTGGTCTTGGGTCTGGTCTTGAGTCTGGTCTTGAGTCTGGTCTTGGGTCTGGTCTTGAGTCTGGTCTTGAGTCTGGTCTTGGGTTTGGTCTTGAGTCTGCACTGGGGTTTGGTCTTGGATCTGGTCTTGAGTCTGGTGTTGGGTCTGGTCTTGGGTCTGGTGTTGGGTCTGATCTTGGGTCTGGTGTTGG
Source organism: Taenioides sp. WSHXM2023 (assembly GCA_029959045.1). Taxonomy (NCBI): domain Eukaryota; kingdom Metazoa; phylum Chordata; class Actinopteri; order Gobiiformes; family Gobiidae; genus Taenioides; species Taenioides sp. WSHXM2023. Next base: position 1,661,142 of record CM057091.1, read on the forward strand.
GTCTGGTGTTGGGTCTGGTGTTGGGTTTGGTCTTGGGTCTGGTGTTGGGTCTGGTGTTGGGTTTGGTCTTGGGTCTGGTGTTGGGTCTGGTGTTGGGTTTGGTCTTGGGTCTGGTGTTGGGTCTGGTGTTGGGTCTGGTGTTGGGTTTGGTCTTGGGTCTGGTGTTGGGTCTGGTGTTGGGTTTGGTCTTGGGTCTGGTGTTGGGTCTGGTGTTGGGTCTGGTGCTGGGTTTGGTCTTGGGTCTGGTCTTGGGTCTGATCTTGCATCTGGTCTTGGATAGAGCAGAGGACACATGTTCCAGTAAGTCCCGTCCTTTACCCCGTCCTTTACCCCGTGCTTTACCCCGTGCTTTACCCCGTGCTTTACCCCGTCCTTTACTCCACCTGCAGCAGCCGCACTAGCACCACACGCTCCTCGCAGACTTTTCTGTTTATGTAAATCAGCCATGTGCTTTTAACTGTGTCACTTTCCTGATGGAGGCTCCTCAAACGCTTTTCTCCATTGTTTGTTATCGCTTTGTCTGGAATGTTTTGCAGTGTGGCACTAAAACTTTCTATCTCCATGGAGACCAAACCAAACCAAGTTACAGGTCAGATCTGTGGAGAGGCGACCCCGCTCACAGTCAGAATGAATATTTTTTTGAGGTATTTTTGAGCTCTAAAACCACCTGTAATTTAATAAATGTAAAGCTGTTTAATGTCACACTGTGGAACATTCCAGGCAGCGCAAAGGCGTATCCATAGAAACAAGCAGGAGACAAACCCCCAACCAAAAAGATACACAGTGCAGCTTTAAAGAGGAGGTATTATTTGTTGTTTATTTTTTGTTTGTTTTTTAGCTTTCTCTCTCCAACATTCCTCATCAAAACCTGCCTGAAGAGGTTTTAGACTCATCCATGCATGTTTGAGTAATCTAGAGATCTCTCCTGGGCTTTATTCAAACCCTCCTTACGGTTAGCAGTACGAGGCTCCGCCCACAAGTCTACGTCCCCCAGGCTCCACACGACATTTCTCCATAAATACACAAAAACATGAGACAAAACTGAACACAACAACTGGACAAACCTGATGTGACGTGCTGGAGTTTCATTAGCGGGATGTACGCTGAGTGTGTTGTGTTAGCGCTCTGAAGGGGGTATGACTTAGCACAGAGAGCAAAGGGAGGTGGGGGAGTAAATACCCCCTCTTTAACCGATCTGATGGAGCCAATGTCACAATTAGACAAAATGGAGAAGGTCAGAATAATGTATTTCCGTTTGGAGTCCTCTTACGTTAGTGACAGACACAGGACCGGATCTAACCCGGTCTCTCCTGGGACCTGGACTAACGCCGTCTGAGGATCTCAACCGGTTTTAGAGCGAAACCAGAGACCCCCCCAGGGAGAGCCAGGTCAGAGGTGAAGTGCCCGATCAGAGTGCACTGTCCTGGGTCAACGAGGAGACGACAGCCCCCTCTGCTCTGGATGGACCTGTTTGGAGCCATTACAAGATTATTACTGATACAGATGCCCTTCCAAACCCGATTTAGAAGAAACAGATCTGATACTCGATACCAATTCTGATTCCACCATGACGATAAAAAAAAACAAAAACCTCTTTCTTTAGAAAACAGAATTTGATTTTCCGGATTAAATGGTAGTACTTTATTTTATATTCCTGTAAAGGACGAGTGTTTTATTTTGGGATGTTTCCTGTGTGAAGTGCGTGAAGAAAACTAAACCAGGACTAAACCAGGACTAAACCAGGACTAAAACAGGACTAAAACAGCACTAAACCAGGACTAAACCAGGACTAAACCAGGACTAAACCAGGACTAAAACAGGACTAAAACAGCACTAAACCAGGACTAAACCAGGACTAAACCAGGACTAAAACAGTACTAAAACAGCACTAAAACAGGACTAAACCAGGACTAAACCAGGACTAAACCAGGACTAAAACAGGACTAAAACAGCACTAAACCAGGACTAAACCAGGACTAAACCAGGACTAAACCAGGACTAAAACAGGACTAAACCAGGACTAAACCAGGACTAAACCAGGATTAAAACAGGACTAAAACAGCACTAAACCAGGACTAAAACAGCACTAAAACAGGACTAAACCAGGACTGAACCAGGACTGAACCAGCCAAAACTAAACCAGGACTAAACCAGGACTAAACCAGAACTAAACCAGGACTAAACCAGGACTAAACCAGGACTAAACCAGGACTAAACCAGGACTAAAACAGGACTAAAACAGGACTAAAACAGCACTAAAACAGGACTAAACCAGGACTGAACCAGGACTGAACCAGGACTAAACCAGAACTAAACCAAAACTAAACCAGGACTAAACCAGGACTAAACTAGGACTAAACCAGGACTAAACCAGGACTAAAACAGGACTAAAACAGGACTAAAACAGGACTAAAACAGCACTAAAACAGGACTAAACCAGGACTGAACCAGGACTGAACCAGGACTAAACCAGGACTAAACCAGGACTAAAACAGGACTAAAACAGGACTGAATCAGGACTGAATCAGGACTGAACCAGGACGAAACCAGGACTAAAACAGGACTAAAACAGGACTCCTCTCTTTAAACTCTCTCCTCCTCCCTCCTCTTCTCTCTTCTTCTGCTCCCTCTCTCCTATTCTCTCTCTTTCTTCTCCCATGTTTAGGTCCAGGTGGGTTCCATAGTGGACCAGGTCTAAACCAGGTCTAAACCAGGTCTAAACCAGGTCCATGGGCGTATACTAGTCTATTTTGACCCTGAAAAGTCAAGTATCAGACAGGAAGTACAGCAGACAGACAGGAAGTGAGGTCGTACGGAGGAAGCAGATCTGATGGAGACAGATAAGGTCATTATCTGGAGATTTGAGAGGTGATGTCATGTGATTTTACACCAGGACTAACCCAGAACTAAACCAGGAGGAAACAGGACTAACCCAGAACTAAACCAGGAAGAAACAGGACTAACCCAGAACTAAACCAGGAAGAAACAGGACTAACCCAGAACTAAACCAGGAAGAAACCAGGACTAACCCAGAACTAAACCAGGAGGAAACAGGACTAACCCAGAACTAAACCAGGAAGAAACAGGACTAACCCAGAACTAAACCAGGAGGAAACAGGACTAACCCAGAACTAAACCAGGAGGAAACAGGACTAACCCAGAACTAAACCAGGAAGAAACCAGGACTAACCCAGAACTAAACCAGGAGGAAACAGGACTAACCCAGAACTAAACCAGGAAGAAACAGGACTAACCCAGGACTAAACCAGGAGGAAACAGGACTAACCCAGAACTAAACCAGGAAGAAACAGGACTAACCCAGAACTAAACCAGGAAGAAACCAGGACTAACCCAGAACTAAACCAGGAGGAAACAGGACTAACCCAGAACTAAACCAGGAAGAAACAGGACTAACCCAGAACTAAACCAGGAAGAAACAGGACTAACCCAGAACTAAACCAGGAGGAAACAGGACTAACCCAGGACTAAACCAGGAAGAAACCAGGACTAACCCAGAACTAAACCAGGAAGAAACAGGACTAACCCAGAACTAAACCAGGAGGAAACAGGACTAACCCAGAACTAAACCAGGAAGAAACCAGGACTAACCCAGAACTAAACCAGGAAGAAACCAGGACTAACCCAGAACTAAACCAGGAGGAAACCTGGACTTAAATAGTCTGAGTCTATAGTTACAACCGCTGACCCATGATTCTGTTCTGAACCAAACCAGGACTAAACCAGGACTAAACCAGGACTAAACTTGGACTAAACCAGGTCTGAACCAAGACTAAACCAGGACTGAAGCAGGACTAAACTGCGACTGAACCAGGACTAAACCAGGACTGAAACAGGACTAAACTGTGATTAAACTCGGACTGAACCGGGACTAAACCAGAACTGAATACGTGAAATGACCGATAAAGAACATCAAACTGGAGAAGGAAGTGACGTCACAGTGGGAGTGTCACAGTGGGAGTGTCACAGTGTCACAGTGGGAGTGTCACAGTGTCACAGTGGGAGTGTCACAGTGAGCGTGTCACAGTGGGAGTGTCACAGTGGGCGTGTCACAGTGGGCGTGTCACAGTGTCACAGTGGGCGTGTCACAGTGTCACAGTGGGCGTGTCACAGTGGGCGTGTCACAGTGTCACAGTGGGAGTGTCACAGTGTCACAGTGGGAGTGTCACAGTGTCACAGTGTCACAGTGGGAGTGTCACAGTGTCACAGTGGGAGTGTCACAGTGGGCGTGTCACAGTGTCACAGTGGGAGTGTCACAGTGTCACAGTGGGAGTGTCACAGTGTCACAGTGTCACAGTGGGAGTGTCACAGTGTCACAGTGGGAGTGTCACAGTGGGAGTGTCACAGTGGGAGTGTCACTGGTGGAGCTGAAAACGGGAGATCGACAAAATGGCGTCTTGAAAATAAACGATTAAAGTTTCTCAAACATGAATCAGTCCAAATAAAACTTCAGAGGGTCAGAGAAGAAACGACTAGAACCTGGAGAAAAGATCCCCAACCTTCGAGGTTTCAGCTCTGAGCCATGTGAAAATGAACGCTCGAATGTGAAACAAAACAAAATCCTCCAGGGATTCAGGATTTATCACAATGGAACTGAAATCAAAATTTGAATTTGAATGGACAAATCAAATCAGAACATTGACATTTCTGAAGTTCCACAATTTCCTCCTCAAACAACAAAATCTCTTGTTTTATTCGCAAAAAAAAGCTGCTAGATTTGTACAAATAATGTCCCAGTGAGTCAGATGTCCTCCCAGTTTGAGTCAGATGTCCTCCCAGTTTGAGTCAGATGTCCTCCCAGTTTGAGTCAGATGTCCTCCCAGTTTGTATCAGATGCCCTCCCTGTGTAACCCTGTAGTTTATGTTCTGAAATGTGATTCTTGTGTTCGTTTGTCAGTTCAGATTTTGTTTTTTTTGTCGATTCTTCTGGACGAGTTTAAAATATTTGAACTTTGAACTAAAAGAAAAGAAAGAAGAGAAGAAAAGTTCCGTAATGCAGCTTTAAATGTCCGCTCTCTCATGATCTTTGTCTCTTTGTGTCGACTCTGTGTAAATCGTCACAGATTGGACTTGTCTCCTGGTCAGATTCTGCCCCAGGAAAAACCACATCATCCCCTCCTCCTTCTCTCCCTCTTCTCTCTCTTTCTCCTTATCCCTCCACCCCCCATCTCTCTCTCTCTTCTTCTCATCTTTCTCTTCTCCTTTCCTCATTCTGTCTCCTCCTCTTTTCATCATCGACCATCTGCTCTTATCTTTCCCTCTCCTTTTCCCTCTTTCCATCTCCTTCCATCTCTGTTCCTCTCATCTCACAACCTTTTTCCCGCTATCTTTCTATCTCTCTCTTTATTTCTATCCCCCTCTCCCATCTTTCTCCCTCCATCTCTGCTCTCTCTCTCTTTCTGTCTCAGTCTCTCTCCCCCTTTCTCCTTACCTCCACCCCTCTTTCCTTCTTCCTCTCCCTCGCTCCTCCAGTCTCTCTTCTCTCTTTCTCCATTTCCACCCTCTCTCCTCTCTCTCTCTCTCTATACATATTTATCACGCTATCTTTTCTATTCACTCTTTTTTCCCCTCTCTCCCTTTTTTTTACACTCCCTCCCTTCTGTCATCTCTCTCCCTCCCTCCTCCTCCACCCCCTCGCTCCCTCCCTCGCTCCCTCCCTCCCTCGCTCCCTCCCTCGCTCCCTCCCTCGCTCCCTCCCTCCCTCCCTCCCTCGCTCCCTCCCTCCCTCGCTCCCTCCCTCGCTCCCTCCCTCCCTCGCTCCCTCTGTCCCTCCATCCCTCCGTCTCTCTTTTCCATCACAATAGACTCACATCTGTGGGGGAGGATCAGCTGTTCCTAATCGTCTCTTTCTTCATTTTCAGTTTTATTGTTGGAACAGAAACAGATTTAATGAACTCGGACACACGTTTTATTAACCCTAACCCAGAACCGAACCAGGACTAACCAGGTCTAAACCCAGAACCGAACCAGGACTAACCAGGTCTAAACCCAGAACCGAACCAGGACTAACCATGTCTAAACCCAGAACCGAACCAGGACTAACCCGGTCTAAACCCAGAACCGAACCAGGACTAACCCGGTCTGAACCAGAACCGAACCAGGACTAACCATGTCTAAACCCAGAACCGAACCAGGACTAACATGGTCTGAACCCAGAACCGAACCAGGACTAACCCTGTCTAAACCCAGAACCGAACCAGGACTAAAGGAGAGGGTCAGAGGAGCAGAGGGTCAGAGGAGGAGAAGGTCAGAGGAGCAGAGGGTCAGAGGAGGAGAGGGTCAGAGGAGGAGAAGAGCAGAGGGCCAGAGGAAACAGGGTCAGAGGAAACAGGGTCAGAGGAAACAGGGTCAGAGGAGCAGAGGGTCAGAGGAGCAGAGGGTCAGAGGAGGAGAAGAGCAGAGGGCCAGAGGAAACAGGGTCAGAGGAAACAGGGTCAGAGGAAACAGGGTCAGAGGAGCAGAGGGTCAGAGGAGCAGAGGGTCAGAGGAGGTGAAGAGCAGAGGGCCAGAGGAAACAGGGTCAGAGGAGCAGAGGGTCAGAGGAGGTAAAAATGTAGTTTGCGTTTAAACTGCAGTTACTCATGTGTGCAGCAGAGGGCAGCATTACACAGTGTAGAATGAACAGAGCTGTCGGTAAAGTAGGACAAAGGTCAGAGCTACATCCTGTGTGTCAGATGCCCTCCCATCCTCCTGTATCCCTGTGTCAGATGCCCTCCCATCCTCCTGTATCCCTGTGTCAGATGCCCTCCCATCCTCCTATCATATAGATGTTAATGCTTTCCCTGAAAAATTCCACAGTATGACATTAATTAAACCTTTCTATCTCCATGGAGACGCCACCAGGCAAAGTTACTGTGATCGAGATCGCCACTCCACACACCCGACTTGTAAGAATACACGTTTTTCAAGGTGTTTTTGAGCAATAAAAAACACCTGCAGTTGAAAATAATGCAAGACAGACACGTTTTAATGTCGTACTGTGGAACTTTGCAGGCTAAGAATTAATATCTCCACAGCGACAAGCTCATAAAGGACCCTCCATGAGAGAAGTTACATAATGCAGCTTTTTATAACATTATAGTGATGAAAGCTGGAGGAGGATCTGAGTCAGAGCCGATTCAGACGGGCACCTCCTGTGACTGAGAACAGTGCGTAGGACAGGGTTTTATCAGGCTCTAATTTAAAACTTATAACAAATACTGTAAATATAAATTATAGTTTTACACAAATCAAGAAGAAAACTGTGAAGAAAAGTAAAAAAATATGTTGAAAATAAAACAGGAAGTGGAGCGTTCACACTGGGAGAATTCTGTCAAAAAATTCTGCACCATTTAAGATAAGATAAGATAAGATAATCCTTTATTCGTCCCACAGTGGGGAAATTTCAAATGCAAGAAACGTTTTATTTTTTCACGAGATAAAGGCGTCTTCTCATATTTTTATTTGCCATATAATAATGGCTGTGTACATTGTACAGCGCGGTTGCTAGGTAACAGTGATGGAATTCCCGAGTGTGGCGTTACGGGCTGTGTCCGAATGTCCACACTATCCCCTACTTATGGCGCTGTTTAGGGCCCACGCCATTTTTAGTGCTGTCCGAATGTCCAGCTGGTGAAAAAGTAGTGCACTCAATTTCCCACAATGCACCTTGAAAAGTCGTGTTCATCGGTGTCACTAGAGCGTCAATATAGACCACAATGCACTGGGAGAGTCGGGGAAACAACGACTACAGAGACAGGAGTTTAACTGGACACAACCCGTACTACAAATACTACTACTGTTATACTCGTGTACTACTACTATAGTACTATTACTGACACCACTGAATGAAGCAGATAAAAGTTCTGGTTTGTGGCTCTGATCCTGATTCTGAATAAAACTCGACTAAATAAACCGTTAGCCACTTTAGCTCCAGCTGTTAAAAGAGCAAAAATTTCCACATTTCAGACATAAAGCAAATAATCCAGTCGGTTTACGTGAAATCAAAAATTCGTGTGATTATTATTAGTCCATAAACACTTGTGTCAGTCTGATCTGATCTTTATTTATGACACAAATCAAGTTTTATCTGAGTTCAGTGGACGTTTTTTCACCCAGACGCCAGAGTCACGTGACCCGACTGTAGTGATCTGTGAGTCTGAATCTCTGTGAATGAGTCACTGTAGGGGGCGCTAGCGGGGACCTGGGCATTGTGCAGCTCCGGGGCCACATACGGCTCTTTGTTTGACTCTAACCAGCCCGTTTAAGCTCATTTGGAATCACAAAATAAACATATTTTATAATTTTACCTCATGAATGGACTAAAGCTGCATTACTTTTATTTTAGAGGTGTTTTTTTAAACATTTTAAATATTTTTTGTAAGTCAGCCTCACTTTTTCACTTTTTCATTGTTTAGTCAGAACATAAACTCTTCCCAGTCTCACAGGGCGTCAAAACAATCATATTTACTGCTTTTTATAAAGAAATACAAATTGAGTTGAGCATTTTGGCTCCTCCACAATATTTTCTGTTTCTCATGTGGCCCCATGGAAAAAAAAAATTGCCCATCCCTGGACTAAGGGGACATTCAGACACACCCATAATTCCCAACAAGGAAGTAAAATTTTAAACCAGAAAAATTTCCAAATTGTGATTTTTTAAAAAACATTTCAAATAAAATCTAAAATATAATGATTTTAACTGTGTTTTAGTAAAATGGGGAGTCTAATAGGCACTTTATTGAGATTTATTTGCTGTTTTAGTATTGATTATTATCTGATTTTCGGTATGTTTGACTCCTGCTCAGTTGGAGGTTGTGGGTTAGACTCCCGATCTCTGCGTGTGTGCATGTTCTGCTTGTGTCGGTGTGGCAGAGTGGTTAGCCTGAGGTGGGAGTGTGAGTGAATCGGAGGAGACAGGGACAGAGGAAACAGGGACAGAGGAGACAGGGACACAGAAGTGGGTCAGAACAAACCAACCCTAAAACCAGGAGCTACAGACACGAGAGAGAGAGAGCTGCGATTTAGAATGAAAATATTTATGACGTTTGTTCAGAGTCACTACAACCTGAGCCATAAAAAATACAAGTGTGGAACATCCTACTGATAATAAAACCAAATATTTGAATTTAAAAGCAGAAAAAAATGACAAAACAGAGAAGAATCCCTGGACAAAACATGTTCTGTTCTTTTAAAATGTTCCTCTTTCTTGGTTGAAGTTTGCGTCTTCTTCATTTAAAAAAAAATATCTCAAAACTACTGGAAAAATTAAGGTAAAAAGGTTACTATTAGTTTTTATTTGTTTAAAACTGATTAAATAAAATGGAATCTGCACACGAAGTTAAGTTACAAACTGGAATTCAAAAACTGGAAATTTCTTTAGGCAGATTTTAAGATTGAGAAAATCATATTTAATTCTCTGTAATTTTATCATAATTTTTAAGGATCTATTTGTTTTATTTTTGTGTTTTGTTAATAAAAACAAGTGTGGAACGTACAGCCTACCGATAAAACCAAATATTTGAATTTAAAAGCAGAGGAGAGAGCAAATTTAAAGAGTTTTTTTTTTTTTTTTTACTTCTGTGGGGAATTAACTGATAACACAAAAAGTACTTGGATAAACCATGTTACTGGAAAAAATGACAAAACAGAGAAGAATCCCTGGACAAAATGTGGCCAAAGCTCCTGTCAAAGCCTGATCTGGGTACATCTCTTCTGCCAGGTGCCACAGAGGGGGACCAGTGGTTAAGACTGCCTTTGTGTCCTTAGGCAAGACACTCCACCTGCATCAATTAATTAAAGAGCAGCCTGGTTGGTCGATGATGTCATACGCCCAAACAAACGGAGGGCAAGAGACAGATTTCCCCTACAAATGAACGTAAAACATGTACTTTTTGGCGTTTTTGAGAAAGATATTCCTGCAAAAAAAATGTATGTGTTGAACTTCCTCCTAATCCAACCAAAATTTCATGTCCATTGCTGTAAATTTTCTAGTCAGAAACCCAAAACTGTTGTATTTCAGTCCCTCTTGTCTTCTTATATAAACTCTCTAAATTATTGCACAAATCCCAAAGCCATGAAAACAAAAGCACTTTGTATGGAATTTGAAATATAAAATGTGAATGTATTGATAATTTCTCTACATTTATATAATAGATAATGCAGAAATTGCACATACTGAGCCCTGTGAATATGAATTCTTAAGCCTCTTGCAATATTATCGTTTATATCATTGTATATTTGAAATAAAAAAAAAAAAAAAGATTTCCCTATTAATAATCAAATGTTTAATGTAATCTTTTCCATCGGTGACTAAGCCCAAAAACGTGTTAAATTACCACAAAAACCAACATTTTAACTGAATTTATTTAGCTGCTCCTCATCTGTATTAAATATTTTTGGCCTATAGAATATTGTAACGTCATCTGAAACCCGGAAATGCAGGTCTGACAGGTGCTAGAGTGAGTCTGGACTTTAAAAACCCAGAGGAGCACTTCCAAACTGAATGCATCAACTGTATTTCTCAATAAATCCGGTAAAAGTCTCTGTAATGACTGGGCCTCTCACATGAAACTGACAAAAATGATACGGTTCAACATTTTAAAGATCACCTACTGTGGATCATTCTGTTATTATTTACACATTTGAAATCACAATATTCATCTAAAACCATTAAATTAAAAAAAATAGTCCGCAGATTACAACTTTAGAACGCACAATCGGAGCTGACGACACCGTGAACTTCATCACGAACAGAGTCGGTGTTACGGATCTGTTGGGGCCGGTGTGTAAATCGCTCAAACGCGCCGACACGCCCGCTTTGCCTCATCTGTACCTCGGGGATGATTTAATAAAGTGAAACGCACTCAAAAGAAACACGGACACAGCGTTTAAAACCAAATATTAGGTCGACACATCACCACCAACAGATCCGTAACACCGGAAACTCAGCGGAAATCTGCACTTCACGCTAACAAGCAGATTTTTTTTCATTCGTACCAAAAACCAAAAGGCTACGCTTCGGAATTCTGCGCATGTCACTGATTGAGAAAATAAAACTGTAGAACAAAGTTAGTACGTCATAGTGGGCGTTTGGCGGTGAACACGGATCGGCAAAATAACGAATCACTCCAAATACAACTTCAGAGGATAAATAAGAACGGAGAACAGCTAAAACATAAATAAAAGATCTGAAAAGTTGATTTCACAGAATAGGTTTAGCTGTAAATAGTTTTAGACCTCTGCCCTTTGTCTGAAAATTAAAAACTTTATAGAGGCTTTGCACCACCACGTGACCCCATAGCAACGGTAACTACGCCGCCATGACACCGGGCAGGCGATTGACTTCAGTTCAGTGGCATCAGAGAAACATGGGCAGGTTTTGTTGTGTATTTGGCTGGTCGAGCCGTTCTGAAAGGGATAAAACGATTCGTTTTTTCAATGTTCCTCTGGAAATGACTCACCAGGAGCTCAAACAAGGGAATTATCGAAAAAAGACGGGAATTATGGTTTGCAAACATAAACTGCGAAGAGATTCATGACACCTGACGTTTGCTCACTTCACTTTCTTCAGATTGTTTCATAGTTTATTTAATGAAAGAAGCAAACTTGAAACGATACTCGCGAACGTTAGAAAGATCCGCTCGCAAAAAACGATTAATTCTAGAAGACATCGTTGTTGATAAGCAAAGCAATAAAGAAACCCCGAGCTTTTCCTACATAAAAACACCAGCAGATGTGTTTATGTAGGAAAAGCTCGCAGTAACGTCAAGGTTTTGATCGGAAATGTAAGTGTTTCATTTCAAGGTTCATTGGATCGTAAACTGGTGCGGGTTTTTCTGGATAAATGAATGAAATTTTAGTTCAGTAAGTTTTCTTCTTTCATTAAATAAACTATGAAACAATCTGAAGAGCAAATACCTCGATGAAAGTGACGTGAGCAAACTTCAGGTGTCATGATGGCACCATTCGAAATCTCTTTGCGGTTTACGTTTGCAAACCATAATTCCCGTCTTTTTTTCAATAATTCCCTTGTTTGAGCTCCTGATGAGTCATTTCCAGAGGAACAGTGAAGAAACAAATCGTTTTATCCCTTTCAGAACGGCTCGACCAGCCAAACACACAACAAAACCTGCCCATGTTTCTCTGATGCTACTGTACAGAAGTCAATCGCCTGCCCGGTGTCATGGCGGCGTAGTTACCGTTGCTATGGGGTCACGTGGTGGTGCAAAGCCTCTATTGTAAATATTCTTTGACAGTTGATTTTTACTTTTTAAATCTGAAATCTTGATTTAAACTCTGTGATGTCACTGACCTGCATGCTTCCTCCATTCTCCGCCCCGTCACTCTTCTCAGGTTTACTTAATCCAGACTTAGTTCCCGGTTCAGTCTCAAGTCCCAGATCTGGTCCGGCTTTAATCCTGGTCTGGTCCCTGTCAGCGTGAGCCCTTGTTTCCTCTCTGTCCTTCGCTCTAGCTGAGTTTTGACCCTTGGCGCTGGCCGTAGTTGTAGTTTTTTGGGGTTTGCAGCTCTTCACAGGTGTAGTTTTGACGTTCAGAGGGAGAGCAGAGGGTCGGGTGGGTTTTTGGGGAATGGGCAAAGCGCTGTGGACTGGTTTTGGTTTCGGAAGTCCGGATTTCATCTTTAATCCAACCAGGAGACAGGGCATCTTCAGGGAAA
>CM057091.1:1678816-1767217 GCA_029959045.1 Taenioides sp. WSHXM2023
AAAATCCATTCTGTACGCAGAATGTAAAGAAAAGGTGAAAGAGCTGGAAAATGTGGAGTTTTATGCCACAACTACTGATCTGTGGTCAAGCAGAACGACTGAGCCGTATTTCTTTGCTCTCCTTAAGTTGAGCCACAGAGGCTCTTTTGGTTCTTCAGTTGTAAAAACTGCTGTTGCTCAAGCTCAGTGTACCCTGTGTACAGCATGTTTCTTTTTAATAAATAGGACATTTGAAATAAATTCTTGACTTTAGTTTTCATTCTTGCATTACAGTTATGGAATTTAGTGTTTGAATGGTGTGATGTAAGTTTCTGTGATGCTTGAGAATCTTCATGTGCATTGAAAAAAATTGTGAATGAAATCAAAATCGCGATATCTGCCAGAAAAATCGCAATTCAATTTTTTCTTAAAATCGTTCAGCCCTAGAACAGACACAATTCAACAACAGACAATTTATGTGTAGTTTTGGACATCTTTTTTTTAGGAAAAAATAGGGAAATAAAAAGGTATAAACTAGTTCAGCGGTAAACCAGGACTAAACCAGGACTAAACCAGGGACTAAACCAGGACTAAACCAGGACAATAATAATTAAGGATAATCGATGGACCTGTCTCAAATGTAAAAGTCCAAACCCGGACTGTCCCTCGTGTTTTTATATCAGATCCACTGGACCAGAACCAGAGACACCGTCTGACATTTACACCTCCACCCATCCCCCTCTGCTCCACAGCGCCACCTACAGAACACAGGACTACACCAACTGTGACCAGATCCACTCCCCATTGAACTGGGAGGGCATCTGACACAACACAGCATCTGGGAGGGCATCTGACACACAATCTGGGAGGGCATCTGACACAACACAACATCTGGCAGGGCATCTGACACAACACAGCATCTGGGAGGGCATCTGACACACAATCTGGGAGGGCATCTGACACACAGGAACACAGGAGGACGGGAGGGCATCTGACACAGTTTTCTTTCATTATTAAACGTGTTTTTTCAGTGTCAGACGGAAACTCATATTTAAAACATAAAGACATGAATGAACCAGTGAGGTCAACTACAGGACTAAACCAGGACTAAACCAGGACTAAACCAGGACTAAACCAGGACTAAACCAGGACTAAACCAGGACTAAACCAGGACTGAACCAGGACTAAACCAGGACTAAACCAGGACTAAACTAGGACGAGACCAGGACTAAACCAGGACTAAACCAGGACTAAACCAATGATAAAACTGCTGATGTTGCTTTTTTTTCACCCCATAAAATAAAATGGCGTCCAAAATTTTACAAGTGATAAAACTAATGAAATAAACGGGTGAAACTGGAAATCAATATCGTTTACGTGCGAGGCCTGAGGGTCCAGTCTGGGTTTGGACAAATACGAGTTTTGGTTTGAAATTCCAAATGAAATAAAGGATCTTAAAGACTCTATCTGATTTTTACAGAACTAGATCAGGACTGAAGCGGGACTGGACCAGGGCTAAAAGGTCTAAACCAGACACTGAACCAGGACTAAACCAGGACTAAAGCTGCGACTAAACAAGATCCAAACCAGGACTGAACCTGAGCTTACCCTGGTCTAAACAAGGACTGAAATCAGGACCAAAACCATGGACTTTAGGGTGCTTTCGAACCGAGACCAGTTCCATTCAAACCAGAAGCTCTTAGTTCGGTTCGTTTTCGTTGGTGTGAAAGCTTCAGTCACACTTGGATCCGCACTAAAACAAGCGGACCGAGACCTCAAAAAAGAGGTGGTCTCCGTCCGTTTGACTCCGCACCAAATGCCAAACTCGGTCCTCAATTCCGTTTTGCGTGGAGTGGGCTGGTCCGTGAAAATATCATCAGACATTAAACCGGTCCATGATGCAAAAAAGGTTGGGGACCTTTGCTTTACTCTTTTCTCTGATCTGTTCTAATGTTGTTTCCTCCTCAAAAACAGAGCTGGAGTTGTGTTTTGTTACTTTATTATTAGTCTGTCTACATCCCCAAAGCTCAAAACGCTCTGTTCCACCTTGTGATGTCATGAAGCGGTAGTTTCCTTTAGTTCAGCAGAGATCGGCAATTCCAGGACTGAAACTATCCAAATGATTCTAGTGAAAGTGTGTGGAGTTTAAAAACACAGTGGAGCACTTCCTGTATCACCACATGATGACATCACAAGGTGGAACAGAGTGTTTTCAGTTCGAGAGAAGAACAGGGTTTGTGTGTTAAACATGTGAATGAAACAAAACACAAATCCAGGTGTGCTTGTGACGAGGAAACGACATTAGAACAGATCAGAGAACAGTGTAATATGGCCCTTTAAACTATACTTCTAATATTATAAAGGTTTAAGTCATTTGTACGTTTTAAAACATCTTCTAATGTCCCCTGGAGCGAGTCTCTGTCCCTCAGGCTGCTGTTTTAATTCCACATATTAAATTCTATATTGCTTTGACCTCCTTCAATGACCTCTCACTAAAGCCAGGCTGTTCAATAACTGACCAATCACAGAGCAGCTTGTGCCTGTCGCCGGGCGGTTTATGGTCCAATATCACAGGTCAGAGTTCACGCGGTGGATGTTTAATGAAGTCCACAGTGAAGAATTGGTTTAATATAAAATGTCCTCAAAGATCCAGAGGCTAAGTCCTGGTTTAGTCCTGGTTTAGTCCTGGTTTAGTCTTTGTTTTACACTGATAAAGCCCTTTTTGAGTCCTAGTATAATCTTAGTTTAGTTGTGGTTCAGTTCTGGTTTAGTCCTGGGTTAGTTCTGGTTTAGGCCTGGGTTAGTCTAGCCCTGGTTCAGTCCTAGACTAAACCAAGGTCCAAACCAGGATAAAAAGAGCACTGAAGCCAAAATAAACCAGGACTAAACCAGGACTAGAATAGAACTGAACCAGATCTAAACCAGGTCTACACAAGGACTAAACCAGGACTAGAATAGGACTGAACCAGATCTAAACCAGGTCTACACCAGGACTAAACCAGGACTAGAATAGGACTGAACCAGGTCTAAACCAGGTCTAAACCAGGACTAAACCAGGACGAAACCAGGACTAAAGCAGGGCTAAACCAGGTCTAAACCAGGTCTAAACCAGGACTAAACCAGGTCTAAACCAGGTCTAGACCCAGACTCCCTGTGGGGTTCTCATGACTAATTCAAACATGGAGTCATCATGGGGGATTTTCACTAATGAGTAAAATTAATTATGAATATTATGTCTTCATCAAAAACCATTTAAACGGATTATGTCACAGAGACGACAGCGTGGAGAGGTTCAAATCCAATCCTATTACATACTGCTGGTGTCCTTGGGCAAGGATAAGATCTGCTTTAGTCCTGCTTTAGATCTGGTTTAGTCTTGCTTTGGTCCTTGAATTGTTATAGTCCTGGTTTAGTCCTGCTTTAGATCCGATTTAGATCTACTTTAGTCCTGGCTTAGATCTGCTTTAGCAGTGCTTTAGTCCTCTTTAGTCCTGTTTTATTCCTGCTTTAGTCCCTCTTTAAATCATCTTTAGTCTTGGTTTAGATCATCTTTAGTTCTGTTTTATTTCTGCTTTAGTCCTGGTGTAGATCAGCTTTAGTCCTGGTTTAGATCATCCTTAGTCCTGCTTTAGATCTGCTTTAGTTCTGGTTTAGATCTGCTTTAGTTCTGGTTTAGATCTGCTTTAGTCCTGGTTTAGATCTGCTTTAGTCCTGGTTTAGATCTGCTTTAGTCCTGTTTTCAATTAGCTTTAGTCCTGGTTTAGATCTGCTTTAGTCCTGTTTTCAATCAGCTTTAGTCCTGGTTTAGACCTGCTTTAGTCCTGGTTTCACCTCTGTATATTCTTTCAAGGACAGTCACAGGTTTTTCTCCTGGGACATTTTACAGACGCTCACAAAATAAAATACATAAACATTCAGAGTCTGTGGGGATTTAAACACAGAATATTTACAGATGTTGAAGCGCTGAATTTCAAATGAATGGAGGGAGGTGTCTGGGGAGAGAGAAGTCTGACACACTCTCGAGATTCTGGAGATGGATAGGTTTAGTCCTGTGTTAGTCCTGGTTTAGATCTGCTTTAGTCCTGCTTTAGTCTATAATTTTTAGTCCATGCTTTAGACTTGGTTTTGTCTCAGTTCTGGTTTAGCCCTGCTTTAATCCTACTTTAGCCCTGGTTTAGTCCTATTTCAGTCCGGGTTTAGTCCTGGTTTAGTCCTGGTTTAGTCCTGGTTCAGTCCTGGTTCAGTCCTGGTATAATCCTGGTTTAATCCTGGTTTATCCTCCTTGAACACTGGTGGAATATTAACGCCTTTTTTGATAAATGACCCGTGAGGAACTTCCTGGAAGCTACAGCAGAGGATTGTGGGAAACGCGGTCTCTGCTCAGCTGTTTCCATGGCGACCTGCTTCATGTCATGGCCATAAAAGGTAAACGAGCTGTGATTTCCTGTTCGCTGTTTGACAAATGGAGCAAAGGTGACAGTATAAACGCAACAATAAAACACAATGGGAATTTAAATATTCTAGTCCTGGTTTAGACCTGGTTCAGTCCTGGTTCAGTCCTGGTTCAGTCCTGGTTTAGTCCTGGTTTAGTCCCAGTTTAGTCCCGATTTAGTCCTGCTTTAGTCCCTGGTTCAGTCCTGGTTTAGTCCCTGGTTCAGTCCTGGTTCAGTCCTGCTACAGTCCTGGTTCAGTCCAGGTTCAGTTTTGCTTCAGTCCTGGTTCAGGCCTGGTTTACATAGTGTGTAACTGTATTTTCAGATGGACCCGGGTCATAGTCTGGTTATGATCCTGGACTGGCTCAGAGCTGGAAAACTGCACTCACAGGTTTAAAATAGACTTTAGTCCAAACTCAGAGCAGAGAGAACATGTGTTTAAAGGGCCCATATTCCTCACATTTCTGATCCGTGTTCTGACATTAAAACCTCGTCAAAAACACGTCTGAAGAGATTTCAGAGTCATCCATGCATGTCTGAGTCATCTAGCGATCTCTCCCGGGCCATATTCAAACCCTCTTTACGGTTAGAAACATGAGTGTGTACGAGACTCCGCCCACAAGCCTACGTCACTCCCACATGACAATTGGGACGCACGCTGATTGTGTTGTGATAGCGCTCTGAAGGGGGGAGTGACTTAGCATGGGGAGCAAAGTGAAAAGTAAAACATATAAAACATGTTAATATGCTGTTTTGTCTTTGTTGTGCGTTACAGTTAATACCCCATAGAAGTAAAAAAAAACCTCTTAAAAGTCTAACTTGAGTAAGAGAGGTTCAGACAGAGCAGTGCCTTGTGTTAGAAGCGTGTATAGTCTGATGTTTGCGTACTCTGTGGTTGCAGCAGGTGAACTCTGGTTTCTTACAGCTGGTTTGACTCGACTGAAGTTTTAATTAAAGAGAAACTAAACCCCTCCCACATGAACACTGTTCCCTACATCTGTCACCATCCTCTGGGTTAGACCTGGGTTAGTCCTGATTTAGAACTGGTTTGGAACTGGTGTAGTCCTGGTTCAGTCCTGGTTTAGTCCTTATTTAGTCCTCGTGTAGACCTAGTTAGACTTGGTTTTTAGTCATGGTTCAGTCCTGGGTAATATCTGGTTTAGTCCTCATGTAGTCCTGGTTTAGTCGTGGTTTAGACCTGGTGTAGTCTTGTTTTAGTCCTGGTTTAGACCTGGTGTAGTCTTGTTTTAGTCCTGGTGTAATCCTGGTTTAGACCTGGTGTAGTCCTGGTGTAGTCCTGGTGTAGACCTGGTGTAGTTCTGGTTTAGACCTGGTGTAGTCCTGGTGTAGACCTGGTGTAGACCTGGTTTAGTCCTGATGTAGTGCTAGTTTAGTCCTTGTGTAGTCCTGGTGTAGTCCTGGTGTAGACCTGGTGTAGTCCTGGTTTAGACCTGGTTTAAACCTGGTGTAGTCTTGTTTTAGTCCTGGTGTAGTCCTGGTGTAGTCCTGTTTTAGTCCTGGTGTAGACCTGGTGTAGTCCTGGTTTAGACCTGGTGTAGTCCTGTTTTAGTCCTGGTGTAGACCTGGTGTAGTCCTGTTTTAGTCCTGGTGTAGACCTGGTGTAGTCCTGGTTTAGACCTGGTGTAGTCTTGTTTTAGTCCTGATTTAGACCTGGTGTAGTCCTGGTTTAGTCCTGGTGTAGACCTGGTGTAGACCTGTTTTAGTTCTGGTGTAGTCCTGTTTCAGTCCTGTTGTAGACCTGGTGTAGTCCTGTTTTAGTCCTGGTGTAGACCTGGTGTAGACCTGGTTTAGTTCTGGTGTAATCCTGGTTTAGACCTGGTGTAGTCCTGGTGTAGACCTGGTTTAGTTCTGGTGTAATCCTGGTTTAGACCTGGTGTAGTCCTGGTTTAGTTCTGGTGTAGTCTTGTTTTAGTCCTGGTGTAGTCCTGGTTTAGACCTGGTGTAGTCCTGTTTTAGTCCTGGTGTAGACCTGGTTTAGTCTTGGTGTAGACCTGGCTTAGTTCTGGTGTAGTCCTGGTTTAGACCTGGTGTAGTCCTGTTTTAGTCCTGGTGTAGACCTGGTGTAGTCCTGGTTTAGACCTGGTGTAGTCCTTGTGTAGTCCTGGTGTACACCTGGTTTAGACCTGGTGTAGACCTGGTGTAGTCCTGTTTTAGTCCTGGTGTAGACCTGGTGTAGTCCTGTTTTAGTTCTGGTGTAGACCTGGTTTAGTCTTGGTGTAGACCTGGCTTAGTTCTGGTGTAGTCCTGGTTTAGACCTGGTTTAGTTCTGGTGTAATCCTGGTTTAGACCTGGTGTAGTCCTGGTTTAGTTCTGGTGTAGTCTTGTTTTAGTCCTGGTGTAGTCCTGGTTTAGACCTGGTGTAGTCCTGTTTTAGTCCTGGTGTAGACCTGGTTTAGTCTTGGTGTAGACCTGGCTTAGTTCTGGTGTAGTCCTGGTTTAGACCTGGTGTAGTCCTGTTTTAGTCCTGGTGTAGACCTGGTGTAGTCCTGGTTTAGACCTGGTGTAGTCCTTGTGTAGTCCTGGTGTACACCTGGTTTAGACCTGGTGTAGACCTGGTGTAGTCCTGTTTTAGTCCTGGTGTAGACCTGGTGTAGTCCTGTTTTAGTTCTGGTGTAGACCTGGTGTAGTCCTGGTTTAGACCTGGTTTAGACCTGGTGTAGTCCTTGTGTAGTCCTCATGTAGTCCTGGTGTACACCTGGTTTAGACCTGGTGTAGACCTGGTGTAGTCCTGTTTTAGTCCTGGTGTAGACCTGCTGTAGTCCTGTTTTAGTCCTGGTGTAGTCCTGTTTTAGTCCTGGTGTAGTCCTGGTTTAGACCTGGTTTAGACCTGGTGTAGTCCTGTTTTAGTTCTGGTGTAGACCTGGTTTAGACCTGGTGTAGTCCTGTTTTAGTCCTGGTGTAGACCTGCTGTAGTCCTGTTTTAGTCCTGGTGTAGTCCTGTTTTAGTCCTGGTGTAGTCCTGGTTTAGACCTGGTTTAGACCTGGTGTAGTCCTGTTTTAGTCCTGGTGTAGACCTGGTGTAGACCTGGTTTAGTTCTGGTGTAATCCTGGTTTAGACCTGGTGTAGTCCTGGTGTAGTCCTGGTGTAGACCTGGTTTAGTTCTGGTGTAATCCTGGTTTAGACCTGGTGTAGTCCTGGTTTAGTTCTGGTGTAGTCTTGTTTTAGTCCTGGTGTAGTCCTGGTTTAGACCTGGTGTAGTCCTGTTTTAGTCCTGGTGTAGACCTGGTTTAGTCTTGGTGTAGACCTGGCTTAGTTCTGGTGTAGTCCTGGTTTAGACCTGGTGTAGTCCTGTTTTAGTCCTGGTGTAGACCTGGTGTAGTCCTGGTTTAGACCTGGTGTAGTCCTTGTGTAGTCCTGGTGTACACCTGGTTTAGACCTGGTGTAGACCTGGTGTAGTCCTGTTTTAGTCCTGGTGTAGACCTGGTGTAGTCCTGTTTTAGTTCTGGTGTAGACCTGGTGTAGTCCTGGTTTAGACCTGGTTTAGACCTGGTGTAGTCCTTGTGTAGTCCTCATGTAGTCCTGGTGTACACCTGGTTTAGACCTGGTGTAGACCTGGTGTAGTCCTGTTTTAGTCCTGGTGTAGACCTGCTGTAGTCCTGTTTTAGTCCTGGTGTAGTCCTGTTTTAGTCCTGGTGTAGTCCTGGTTTAGACCTGGTTTAGACCTGGTGTAGTCCTGTTTTA
The DNA here is from genome assembly GCA_029959045.1 of Taenioides sp. WSHXM2023. Taxonomy (NCBI): domain Eukaryota; kingdom Metazoa; phylum Chordata; class Actinopteri; order Gobiiformes; family Gobiidae; genus Taenioides; species Taenioides sp. WSHXM2023. The sequence continues at coordinate 1,686,932 of CM057091.1, forward strand.
GTTCTGGTGTAGACCTGGTTTAGACCTGGTGTAGTCCTGTTTTAGTTCTGGTGTAGACCTGGTGTAGTCCTGGTTTAGACCTGGTGTAGTCCTGTTTTAGTTCTGGTGTAGACCTGGTTTAGACCTGGTGTAGTCCTGTTTTAGTTCTGGTGTAGACCTGGTTTAGACCTGGTGTAGTCCTGTTTTAGTTCTGGTGTAGACCTGGTGTAGTCCTGGTGTAGACCTGGTGTAGTCCTGTTTTAGTTCTGGTGTAGTCCTGGTGTAGACCTGGTGTAGTCCTGGTGTAGACCTGGTGTAGTCCTGTTTTAGTTCTGGTGTAGTCCTGGTGTAGACCTGGTGTAGTCCTGTTTTAGTTCTGGTGTAGTCCTGGTGTAGACCTGGTTTAGACCTGGTGTAGTCCTGTTTTAGTTCTGGTGTAGACCTGGTTTAGACCTGGTGTAGTCCTGTTTTAGTTCTGGTGTAGACCTGGTGTAGTCCTGGTGTAGACCTGGTGTAGTCCTGTTTTAGTTCTGGTGTAGACCTGGTTTAGACCTGGTGTAGTCCTGTTTTAGTTCTGGTGTAGACCTGGTGTAGTCCTGGTGTAGACCTGGTGTAGTCCTGTTTTAGTTCTGGTGTAGTCCTGGTGTAGACCTGGTGTAGTCCTGGTGTAGTCCTGGTTTAGACCTGGTTTTAGAGGGAGGTCGGCGCTCACACGGCTGCCCTCGTTTCAGATCTTCAGGAGTCGTTAGTGAAGTCCACAGGAGTCAGTTAATCAATACTTGTGATTAATCAGGTCCCAGACTCACAGGAGCTACAGATTCAGAACGCGTGATCGAATAAACCTGCTCACAGACAGGAGAGATCTACGAGAAAATGAGAACAAACCTGAATCCCACCTCCTTTTACTCTCCGTCTTAAGTCACTCCCCCTTCAGAGCGCCATCACAACATCAGTGTGCATTCCACTAAAGGTTTATGAAGTTGTATTCAGTTTTGTCTCATGTTTTTTGTGTATTTATGGAGAATTGTCGTGCGTGTTGGAGCATGGGTGACGTAGGCTTGTGGGCGGAGCCTCGTACACACCCGTACTGCTAACTCTAAGGACGGTTTGAATAGGACCTGACAGAGATCGCTAGATTACGCAAACATAAATGAATGACTCTAAAACCTCTTCAGACATGTTTTTGATAAAGGAACAACAAAGAACACTGTCAATGCTGCATAATACCCCCTCTTTAATATTTCTTCTCACGCGAACATTTGCTGGTGGCGCCCGTATTTTGGTTCTTGGTGAAAATGAGGTTTAATTTCAGAGTTCAGCGTCCGTGTGGGAGGGTCATTTTCTCCTCTGGGGGTCTGTGTCTCTGTGTAACTACAGACCAGAGCGAATTAAAGCGGCTCCGAGACAAATATTTAACACTCACTATTATGTGCATCATTACAAAACATCACAGACTGTAGCCAGAAATACTCCTGATACAGTCCTGGTTCAGTCCTGGTTTAGTCCTGGTTTAGTCTGGGTTCAGTAGTCCTGGTGTAGTCCTGGTGTAGTCCTGGTGTAGTCCTGGTGTAGTCCTGGTGTAGTCCTGGTTCAGTCCTGGTGTAGTCCTGGTTTAGTCCTGGTTTAGTCTGGGTTCAGTAGTCCTGGTGTAGTCCTGGTTTAGTCCTGGTTTAGTCTGGGTTCAGTAGTCCTGGTGTAGTCCTGGTGTAGTCCTGGTGTAGTCCTGGTGTAGTCCTGGTTCAGTCCTGGTGTAGTCCTGGTTTAGTCCTGGTTTAGTCTGGGTTCAGTAGTCCTGGTGTAGTCCTGGTTTAGTCCTGGTTTAGTCTGGGTTCAGTAGTCCTGGTTTAGTCCTGGTTTAGTCTGGGTTCAGTAGTCCTGGTGTAGTCCTGGTTAGTCATGATTTAGGCTGCGTCTCAATTCTCCCCTTAGCCCTCTGTCTTAGCCCTACCCCTCTGTTGTGCGCGTTCACGAGAGACAGAGGGGTGTCCCAATTCTCTTTTCTGTAAGTGCGAGGGCTAAGGGGAAGGGCTGTTCACCCCTTTGAACAGAGCGTTTTCAGATGCACCCTTTGTGCAAAGGGGATAGGCGTGGCTTAACGCAAGACGCAGCAGAAAGCAACATGTCGCTGAAGGAATCGGACAAATGTGAGTATTTGCACTCAAGAACCTCATAAAAAGTTGTATAAAACTGTAGTAACTTTTGAAAAGTTGTAGGTATACTCATGGCGCCTGCATTTACGCTTTCTGACATATACGGCTTATCGTAACATGCCCGGTTAGAACTATACGCTTGTTACGGTAGAATGTGTAAAGTATTACGAACATGCATGGCCTAAAAGAACTATATACGCATATATGTTAGACTAGAATGTGTCAAATATATCGCTGTATTTCGCCTCGTAACTCGTCTCATGCGCTTTTAGAACTATACACATGTTACGGTAGAATGTGTAAAGTATTACGAACATGCATCGCCTAAAATATTATTGTTTCGTTTCGCCTTGTAAATTATCCCCTATTTAATGACATGTTATTAATCACATTTGTATTTTGTTTAGAAATGTCTTGTAGGAGGCTGGACTTGTTGGAGTTGTGTCAGCCCAACAAGCTTCAAAAAAGTGGGAGAATTTGAAAATAAAATATAAGGTATATTACATTCTATAATATTTGTAGGTACCAGAACAACTATATATGTTTATGACTATGTATTCATTTTGTTTTCTTTTTTGTGTGTACCAGGCATCCTCTACAACTCCGTCCACCTCTGCAGCATTTTAATTTTGTGTTACAGTTGATTAAAATTTGATTTACATATGTTGTACAGAGTATAGTCATTTTAACAAATTAAAAAATTAAAAAAAAACATTTGACTTTTTGCAAAGTTCATTTAAAACAAACTCAAAAGGAGCACAATACTTCAAAACTTTAAAAATAATGTCATATTGTTGCGACTGCAAAGGGGTGTCCCATTTCTAAGGGTTTAAAACACACCCCTTTGCCTTACCCTCTGTTTAAAGACAGAGTGTGAGGGCGAGGGGTAAGACAGAGGGCTAAGGGGGAGAATTGGGATTGGGCCTTAGTCCCGAGTCCCTGTCTCTCACTCCTTCTTCCCCTTTCTTTCTTTCTTTCTTTCTCTCTCACTGTATCCCCCCCTCTCCCTTTTTTCTTTTTCTCCCTCTCTCCCCCTTCTTTTCTCTCTCTCCCTCCCTCTTTTTCTCCCTCTTTCTTCCTCCCTCTTTTTCTCCCTCTCTCCCCCTCTCTCTCCCTCCCTCTCTCCTCCTCTCTCCCTCCCTCCCTCTCTCCTCCTCTCTCTCCCTCCCTCTCTCCTCCTCTCTTTCTCTCCCTCTCTCCTCCTCTCCCTCCTCCCTCCTCCTCTCTTTCTCTCCCCTCTCCTCCTCTCTCTCTCCCTCCCTCCTCCTCTCTCTCCCTCCCTCTCCTCCTCCTCTCTTTCTCTCCCTCTCCTCCTCCTCTCTTTCTCTCCCTCTCTCCTCCTCTCTTTCTCTCCCTCTCTCCTCCTCTCTCTCTCCCTCCCTCTCTCCTCCTCTCTCTCTCCCTCCCTCTCTCCTCCTCTCTCTCTCCCTCCCTCTCTCCTCCTCTCTCTCTCCCTCCCTCTCTCCTCCTCTCTCTCCCTCCCTCTCTCCTCCTCTCTCTCCCTCCCTCTCTCCCTCCCTCTCTCCTCCTCTCTTTCTCTCCCTCTCTCCTCCTCTCTCTCTCCCTCCCTCTCCTCCTCCTCTCACTCTCCCTCCCTCTCTCCTCCTCTCTTCCTCCCTCTCTCCTCCTCTCTCTCTCCTCCCTCTCTCCTCCTCTCTCTCTCCCTCCCTCTCTCCTCCTCTCTCCCTCCCTCCCTCTCTCCTCCTCTCTCTCCCTCCCTCTCACCTCCTCTCTCTCCCTCCCTCTCCTCCTCCTCTTTCTCTCCCTCTCCTCCTCCTCTCTTTCTTCCTCTCCTCCTCCTCTCTCTCTCCCTCTCTCCTCCTCTCTCTCCCTCCCTCTCTCCTCCTCTCTCTCTCCCTCCCTCTCTCCTCCTCTCTCCCTCCCTCTCTCCTCCTCTCTCTCCCTCCCTCTCTCCTCCTCCCTCTCCCTCCCTCCCTCTCTCCTCCTCTCTCTCTCCCTCCCTCTCTCCTCCTCTCTCTCTCCCTCCCTCTCTCCTCCTCTCTTTCTCTCCCTCTCCTCCTCTCTTTCTCTCTCCCTCCCCTCTCTCCTCTCCCTCCCTCTCTCCTCCTCTCTTTCTCTCCCTCCCTCTCCCTCCTCTCTCTCTCCCTCCCTCTCTCCTCCTCTCTCCCTCCCTCTCTCCTCCTCTCTTTCTCTCCCTCTCTCCTCCTCTCTCTCCCTCCCTCTCTCCTCCTCTCTCCTCCTCCCTCTCTCCTCCTCTCTCCCTCCCTCCCTCTCTCCTCCTCTCTCTCTCCCTCCCTCTCTCCTCCTCTCTCTCCCTCCCTCTCTCCTCCTCTCTCTCCCTCCCTCTCTCCTCCTCTCTCCCTCCCTCTCTCCTCCTCTCTCTCTCCCTCCCTCTCTCCTCCTCTCTCTCCCTCCCTCTCTCCTCCTCTCTCTCCCTCCCCACTCTCCTCCTCTCTCCCTCCCTCTCTCCTCCTCTCTTTCTCTCCCTCTCTCCTCCTCTCTCTCTCCCTCCCTCCTCCTCTCTCTCCCTCCCTCTCCTCCTCCTCTCTCTCTCCCTCCCTCTCTCCTCCTCTCTTCCTCCCTCTCTCCTCCTCTCTCTCTCCCTCCCTCTCTCCTCCTCTCTTCCTCCCTCTCTCCTCCTCTCTCTCTCCCTCCCTCTCTCCTCCTCTCTCTCTCCCTCCCTCTCTCCTCCTCTCTCCCTCCCTCCCTCTCTCCTCCTCTCTCCCTCCCTCCCTCTCTCCTCCTCTCTCTCCCTCCCTCTCTCCTCCTCTCTTCTCTCCCTCTCTCCTCCTCTCTCCCTCCCTCTCTCCTCCTCTCTTTCTCTCCCTCTCCTCCTCTCTCTCTCCCTCCCTCCTCCTCTCTCTCCCTCCCTCTCCTCCTCCTCTTTCTCTCCCTCTCCTCCTCCTCTCTTTCTCTCCCTCTCTCCTCCTCTTTCTCTCCCTCTCTCCTCCTCTCTCTCCCTCCCTCTCTCCTCCTCTCTCTCTCCTCCTCTCTCTCCCTCCCTCTCTCCTCCTCTCTCCCTCCCTCCCTCTCTCCTCCTCTCTCTCCCTCCCTCTCTCCTCCTCTCTTTCTCTCCCTCTCTCCTCCTCTTTCTCTCCCTCTCTCCTCCTCTCTCTCCCTCCCTCTCTCCTCCTCTCTCTCTCCTCCTCTCTCTCCCTCCCTCTCTCCTCCTCTCTCCCTCCCTCCCTCTCTCCTCCTCTCTCTCTCCCTCCCTCTCTCCTCCTCTCTCTCTCCCTCCCTCTCTCCTCCTCTCTTTCTCTCCCTCTCCTCCTCTCTTTCTCTCTCCCTCCCTCTCTCCTCTCCCTCCCTCTCTCCTCCTCTCTTTCTCTCCCTCCCTCTCTCCTCCTCTCTTTCTCTCCCTCCCTCTCTCCTCCTCTCTCTCTCCCTCCCTCTCTCCTCCTCTCTCCCTCCCTCTCTCCCTCCCTCTCTCCTCCTCTCTCCCTCCCTCTCTCCTCCTCTCTTTCTCTCCCTCTCTCCTCCTCTCTCTCCCTCCCTCTCTCCTCCTCCCTCTCCCTCCCTCTCTCCTCCTCTCTCCCTCCCTCCCTCTCTCCTCCTCTCTCTCTCCCTCCCTCTCTCCTCCTCTCTTTCTCTCCCTCTCCTCCTCTCTTTCTCTCTCCCTCCCTCTCTCCTCTCCCTCCCTCTCTCCTCCTCTCTCCTCCTCCCTCTCTCCTCCTCTCTCCTCCTCTCTTTCTCTCCCTCCCTCTCTCCTCCTCTCTTTCTCTCTTCCTCTCTCCCTCTCTCTCCCTCCCTCTCTCCTCCTCTTTCTCTCCCTCCCTCTCTCCTCCTCTCTCCCTCTCTCCCTCCCTCTCTCCTCCTCTCTCCTCCTCTCTTCCTCCCTCTCTCCTCCTCTCTTTCTCTCCCTCCCTCTCTCTCTCCCTCCCTCTCTCCTCCTCTCTTTCTCTCCCTCTCTCCTCCTCCCTCTCTCCCTCTCTCCTCCTCTCTTCCTCCCTCTCTCCTCCTCTCTTTCTCTCTCTCCCTCTCTCCTCCTCTCTTTCTCTCCCTCTCTCTCCCTCCCTCTCTCCTCCTCTCTCTCCTCCTCTCTCTCCCTCCCTCTCTCCTCCTCTCTCTCCTCCTCCCTCTCTCCTCCTCTCTTCCTCCCTCTTTCACATGTGTACAGGGTTAATATGTTTTTATCATGTTTCCATGGGACTAAATACAAACTGAGACTGGATTTAGAAAAATGAAAGAGCGTTCTTGATTAGAGAGGAGAGATACACCCACTGAACATGTGTGGAGCAGAGGGTCAACTGGAGTTTAACCCACAACCTACAACTGAGAAGACGAGATTACACCAGATGCCCTGTCGGATCATGTTAGGGCTGAGTTCTGGTTTAATCCTGGTTCAGGTCTGTCCTCACCTGCCCCTTTGTAACACTGTAATGAAATTAACACAGAGATCAAGTTCAACTACAGTTACTACAAATACTGTACTACTGATACTACTACTACTACTTTAACTACTACTGTTAAAGGTCCTTTTACATCCAGAAGTGCTCCAGATTGAGGTCCTGCAGATGACTGACCAAAGAACTCCAGAGACGATTTCTGAGGAGCAAAACATGAAGTCAGAAGAAACTGGAATAAAACAACAAAGTCCTAAGGATTCTGTTCCAGAGGAGATCCTGAGTTTGATTGACAACAGTTTAACTGACAACGAATCTCCTGAAAATGACCAGAATTAAGAGCAGCTGGACAGCAGCTCAGAGGGAGACCTCACTCCAACTGAGGGCCAAACAAAAGAGGACCAAACAGTCTAATGGAGGTCCACAAACACCTCCAAACTGCAGAGGAGCCAAACCCAGAGGAGGTGCAGCTCCATACTGTGGAGGGCGTAACAGCAGAAGAACAGTGTGAGAAGCTGGAGACAGAAGAGCCAGTCTCAGCTCCAGAGCCTTCTGCTGCTCCTTAGACCTCACAGACCCTGGGCTCAGTGGAGAGTCTGGTGATCCAAGCACTGGTCAAGAGACCTTTCCAAAAGCTGCTGTCCAAAATGAGCAGGATGCAGTAGTGCAGACTTTGGAGAAGGCCCTGGACCATTTCAGAGTCCCAAATGGAGTTCACCTTAAACCAAAGAACATCAAGAAGCTGGGCAAGGCTGGGGCCAGAGTCCTGATCTCTGAATACGGCTCTGCCTCCGAGCTCCTGGTGATGGCTTTGGGACCAGAGCCAACAGAAATCCAGAAAGACGCCATGAAACATCTGACAAGATCAACATGAGCCTCAACGTCTTCAGGAACCGACCCAGAACTGGACTGGCACGACTCTTTCCACAGTGGGACAAGCCCAAGAACAAAAACAGGATCCTTTAGACAGCGCCCCCCGTGTCCTTTAAGAGGAGTCAAAGGTCATCATCTGGACACTTTTGAAATTGAGATGTTTGGCTGTCATCCAGCTCATTGTAATCTGAAGGTTCTGAAGAAGTTCTCCTGCCCTGAGCGGCGTTAGTCCGGTCTGATCCAGCTCCTTCAGATTTAAAACACCAAATGGAAGTCGAAGCGTTTTAATTTCAAAAATAATAAAAAAACTCCCCCAAAAGTGACTGTTCTGTTTTGTTTAAGTGAGTTTGAGGTAAAAAATAATACAATACTGGAACTACTACTACTACAATACTGATACTAAAATGAATCATAATAAAAATAACTTTTAAATAAATCTCAAAGTCCTGCAGCAGGTGGATTAAATCTGAATGAAAACAGTTACACAATTAGAGGTACAAGAAAATATGTACAGAAAATATTAATGACAGAAAACCGCTACTACTACTATCTTTTGTTTCTCTCTTAAAGCATCACTGTGTAACATTTCATTTCTGTTGGAGAGCCCACCGCCTGCATCACTCTATGGACAACTGAAAAGCAAAACACTGGAACATTCTCCATGGAAAGTATTATTTCTTTAAACTAAACTCTATTTGACTCTGGTTTTAAATTTGTCTAAAAACATTGACTGAAATGTTCTGTCCGTGAACCTGCTCCTGTGGGACTGATCCGGATCGTTCTCATTTCTGTGTTTTCCTTATCCGGGTTTTTCACTTTGACTTTAAAGGTTCCATATTACACGATTTTCTGATCTATGTTCTAATGTTGTTTCCTCATCACAAACAGACAAGCTAACTATTTTCTGTGTTAAATGGTGATTATTAAAAGTTTCTGTTGTTTATGTTCAGGAAATGAACAGTGAAAACAAAGTTTTTAGTTTTTAATCACACAAAAATGAATCAATATAAGGGAAAAACATGATTGATTCGTTGTCATTAATTACAGAGAAAACAAAACAATCCAGAGCTGACTTCTGGTTCGTGAGATGTACCATGAGGTTACACTGCCATCTGGTGGTCTTGGTGAGAAATACAATTTAATAATACAATAAAAAAATTGAATTTTAATTTAGTTAGTTAAAAAAAACCTTGAAAAAACTCTTCTTGTTGGTAACTTGGCCTTTTGGCATTACCTGCTTGTTGTTTAATGCCATAATGTGGAACATCACGACATTAAAACCTGCACAACAGGTCAAATCCTTCAGCCTGAGGTCCTGACCAAGACCAGCTCAAGATCTGGAGATGGTCCCACTGCTCCTGACAGGTTTAACCCAAAGATACTGAAGGACGGGTCAAATGTAGAGTTTAACCCAGACACACAGAGGGATGGGTCATATGCTGAGGGCATTACAGGGACAATAAAGCACATCTTAACCCCAATCCAATACTGGTATCGAATATCAACGCCAATACTAAAAATACTGAATCGAAACTGAACTGTATCGAAAAAACGTATCTTATCGAGGTATGTATCATATCTAGGTTCATCCTGGTTCAGACCTGGTTTGGTCCTTGTTCGGTCCTGGTTCAGTCCTGGTTTAGTCCTGGTTCGGTCCTGGTTCGGTCCTGATTCGGTCCTGGTTTAGTCCTGGTTTAGTCCTGGTTCAGTCCTGGTATCGTATCGAGAACTTCTTAATGACACCCAGCCCTATTACCACATGATGACATCACAAGGTGGAACAGAGTGTTTTCAGTTTGACAGAAGAACTGCAGGTTTGTGTGTTAAACATGTGAATGAAACAAAACAAAACTCCAGGTGTTTGTGACGAGGAAACGACATTAGGACAAATCAGAGACAGTGTCTTATGGAGACCAGCAGGGGGCGCACACTCCACCAGAAAAGTTCCATGACCTTTATCGGAATCACAAATGAATTCTCTTATTACTGATCTGCTCTTTCCTCTAAAGTAAATATTTTATTAAATCTTTAACCCTTTCCTCTGTGGTCGTGTGGGCAGACGAGGGGCTGCTGGGGTCTAACCGGATTATAACTGGATTTGAACAGGATTATAACGGGATTACCCAGGGCCTGGAGCACATACACGTCTCACATTTCACAGCACACGCGTGTAACTGGATCCCCTGAGGAAAATGATTACACGCGGGGGGAGACAGTGGCAGAGTGGTTAGCCTTTTGGACCCAATCCTGGAACGTGTGGGGTCATATGTGTGGAGTTTGCATGTTCTGCCTGTGTTTAAGTGGGTTTCCTCTAGTGTGGTGGTAGTAGTAGTAGTAATAGTTGATATAGTAGTAGGTAGTAGTAATATTAGTAACTGTAGCAGCAGTATTAGAAGTAGTAGTAGTTATTATTATTATTATTAGTAGTAGTAGTAGTAGTAGTAGATCAGAGATTAAAATCATGTTAAAATAAAATAAAAAAAACTGCTAAAAACAGACTTGTCAGAGGCCGGACGGCCTCAAAGAAATTCTGGCAAACCGTCCGGCGCCTCAGGAGGGGGAAGCAGTGCTTCACCAACACTGTTTACAGTGCGGGTGGAGCTGTTGACCTCGACTGGGGATGTTGTCGGATGGTGGAAGGAATACTTTGAGGATCTCCTCAATCCCACCGTCACGTCTTCTAGGAGAAAGCAGAGGCTGGGGACTCGGAGGCGGACTCGTCCATCACCCTGGCTGAAGTCACTGAGGTGGTTGAGCTCCTTGGTGGCAAGGCTCCGGGGGTGGACGAGTTCCGTCCCAAGTATCTTAAGTCTCTGGATGTTGTGGGGCTGTCTTGGTTGACACGTCTCTGCAACATCGTGTGGCGGTCGGGGACAGTGCCTCTGGACTGGCAGACCGGGGTGGTGGTCCGTCTGTTTAAGAAGGGGGACTGGAGGGTGTGTTCCAACTACAGGAGAATCACACTCCTCAGCCTCCCCGGTAAGGTCTATTCCAGGGTACTGGAGAGGAGAATCCGACCGATGGTCAAACCTCAGATCCAGGAGGAGCAGTGTGGTTTTCGTCCCGGCCGCGGAACACTGGACCAGCTCTAGACTCTCCATCGGGTGCTCAAGGGTTCATGGGAGTTTGCCCAACCAGTCCACATGTGCTTTGTGGATCTGGAGAAGACATTCAACCGTGTCCCTCGTGGGGTCCTGTGGGGGGTGCTCTGGGAGTATGGGGTCCGGGGCTCTTTGCTAAGGTCTCAAAGCTCTGGATTTACCGTCAGTCTACGTTCCTCCCCTCACCTATGGTCATGAGCTTTGGGTAATGACCGAAAGGACGAGATCACAGATACAAGCGGCCGAAATGAGTTTCCTCCGCAGAGTGGCTGGGTGCTCCCTTTGAGACAGGGTGAGGAGCTCAGTCACACAGGAGGAGCTCAGAGTAGAGCCGCTGCTGCTCCTCCACGTCGAGAGGAGCAGCTGAGGCTCGGGCATCTGTTCTGGACGCCTCCTGGACGTCTCCCTCGGGAGGTGTTTCAGGCATGTCCCACCGGGAGGAGGCCCCGGGGAAGACCCAGGACACACTGGAGGGACTGTGTCTCTCTCTGGCCTGGGAACACCTTGGGGTCCCCCCAGAGGAGCTGGAGGAAGTGTCCGGGGTGAAGGAAGTCTGGGAGTCCCTTTAGACTGTTACCCCGTGACCCGGCCCCAGATAAGTGGAAGAAAATGGATGGATAAAAATAGACTCATCTGAAATGTCTCGTTTGGAGGATGTGACAGAAAAGTGGGTGAAAAGAAACAAGTCTAAAAATAAAAGATCTTTGACAAATGTTTGTGGAAAAAAAAACTACAAAAAACTTCAAAGAGTCCCACAGTGGTTTGAGTCTGCCCCACATTCTGAAACCAAAATATCAAAACATCAGGTAGAACTGTGAGAAAATGAAACAGAAAATCAAACCAAAGTTCTTGTAGAGGTGCAAATGCAAAGAGAAGCAGTTTAAAAGCAAAAAAAAAAGCATAGCGTTTGAATGTGTTTATTTTTAAATGTTTCGACAAAAAGACCAAGAAAAATGACCTGACGAAGGCTTTTTTCTTGCTTTGAATTAAAGTAATTTAATAAACAGATTTTTAGTGGTGGTAGTAGCAGACGTAGTAGTAGTATTAGTAGTAGCTCTCGTAGTATCATATCAGTTGTTGTAGTAGTATCAGTAGTAGTAGGAGTAGCAGTATCAGAAGTATGAATCGTAGTATCAGTAGCAGTAGTAGCAGTAGCAGCAGTAGTAGGAGTAGGTTAATGGCAGTAGTAGCAGTAGTATTATCTCTCGTGGTAGCAGTAGTAGTAGTACTAGTATCTGTAGTATCAGTAGTACCCAGAGTAATAGAAGTAGTCGTAGCGGGACGATGCAGAGGAAGAATAATCACCGCTGTCAGCGACCGGCCGTTACCATGACGACCGCCTCAGAGCAAACCCTGGAAACGGCTGCCACGGTGACGGGAGGAGGATGGAGTGATGAGAGGCTCAGACCTAAAGACCTGGTTTAATCCTGGTTTAGTCTTGGTTCAGTCCTGGTTCATCTCTCTCCTTTCGTCCCAGCTCAGTCCTGCTTTAGCCCTACTTTAGTCCTGGTTGAGTCCTGCTTGAGTCCTGGTTCAGTCCTGGTTCAGTCCTGCTTTAGTCCTGATTCAGTCCTGGTTCAGGACTGGTTCAGGACTGGTTCAGGACTGGTTCAATCCTGGTTTAGACCTGGTTTAATCCTGGTTTAGTCCTGGTTTAGTCCTGGTTTAGACCTGGTTTAGACCTGGTTCGGTCTTCGTTTAGTCCTGGTTTAATCCTGGTTTAGTCCTGTTTTAGTCCTGGTTTAGTCCTGCTGTGTCTGATTCGTTTTGATTTGCAGACTGAGGTTGGGCTGGTGGTCTGAGGGTCGATGGGGCAGATCTGTGTCTCCTCTGTGTCTGAACGCTCCTCGGTAAAAGCTCAGATCACGGCTCTCAGAATCAAATCCTTTAATATTTAACGAGATCCGGCTCTTCGCCATCGACCTGAAGCTCCGGGAGGCGTCTGGGGAGAGGGAAGCATTGACATCACTTCCTCTCAAACACAAGAGTCTCAGACCAGGAGAGAGACCATTACATGTGCTATAGTACAAGTCCAAGTACTACAGGGTTGAGTCCAGGACTAAAGCAGGACTGAACCAGGACTAAAGCCGGACTAAACCAGGACTAAACCAAGAACCAAAAACCAGTACAGGACTATTTGTGTTTTGTTTCATTCACATGTTTGAGTAACTCTTTATTATTCGTCTGTCTACATCTACAAATCTCCAAACGCTCTGTTCTACCTTGTGATGTCATCAAGTGGTAGTTTTTAAGTGAACAGCTCCTTTTACCTTTAGTTCAGTCGAGATCGGCAATTCCAGGGCTGAAATGATCCAAATGATTCTAGTGAAGGTGTGTGGAGTTTAAAAACACAGTGGAGCACTTCCTGTATTACCACATGATGACATCACAGAGTGTTTTCACCTTCATTTAAAAGAATTAGTTAATTATAAATGCACCAAACGAGGTCTAAAGGTGGACCACATCATTTCCACAGTAGGGGATGGGAGGGCATCTGACACACAGGGATACAGGAGGATGGGAGGGCATCTGACACACAGAGCTTGCATGGATTTGTTTCACCTCCAGAATTTGTCACTTGGATTCTATTTCTGGCTCTCACACCTGAGTCTGAACTGCAGCTGACGTCAGCAACAGTTTCACATTTAAATTCACAAAACTCACAACATCATCTCCTCCTCCTCTGACCCTCTCCTCCTCCTCTGACCCTCTCCTCCTCCTCTGACCCTCTCCTCTTCCTCTGACCCTCTCCTCTTCCTCTGACCCTCTCCTCCTCTGACCCTCTCCTCTTCCTCTGACCCTCTCCTCTTCCTCTGACCCTCTCCTCCTCCTCTGACCCTCTCCTCTTCCTCTGACCCTCTCCTCTTCCTCTGACCCTCTCCTCCTCCTCTGACCCTCTCCTCCTCCTCTGACCCTCTCCTCTTCCTCTGACCCTCTCCTCCTCCTCTGACCCTCTCCTCCTCCTCTGACCCTCTCCTCTTCCTCTGACCCTCTCCTCCTCCTCTGACCCTCTCCTCTTCCTCTGACCCTCTCCTCTTCCTCTGACCCTCTCCTCCTCTGACCCTCTCTTCCTCTGACCCTCTCCTCTTCCTCTGACCCTCTCCTCTTCCTCTGACCCTCTCCTCCTCTGACCCTCTCCTCCTCCTCTGACCCTCTCCTCTTCCTCTGACCCTCTCCTCCTCTGACCCTCTCCTCCTCCTCTGACCCTCTCCTCTTCCTCTGACCCTCTCCTCCTCTGACCCTCTCTTCCTCTGACCCTCTCTTCCTCTGACCCTCTCCTCTTCCTCTGACCCTCTCCTCCTCCTCTGACCCTCTCCTCTTCCTCTGTCCCTCTCCTCCTCCTCTGACCCTCTCTTCCTCTGACCCTCTCCTCTTCCTCTGACCCTCTCCTCCTCTGACCCTCTCCTCTTCCTCTGACCCTCTCCTCCTCTGACCCTCTCCTCTTCCTCTGACCCTCTCCTCTTCCTCTGACCCTCTCCTCCTCCTCTGACCCTCTCCTCCTCCTCTGACCCTCTCCTCTTCCTCTGACCCTCTCCTCTTCCTCTGACCCTCTCCTCTTCCTCTGACCCTCTCCTCCTCCTCTGACCCTCTCCTCCTCCTCTGACCCTCTCCTCTTCCTCTGACCCTCTCCTCTTCCTCTGACCCTCTCCTCCTCCTCTGACCCTCTCCTCCTCCTCTGACCCTCTCCTCCTCCTCTGACCCTCTCCTCTTCCTCTGACCCTCTCCTCCTCCTCTGACCCTCTCCTCTTCCTCTGACCCTCTCCTCCTCCTCTGACCCTCTCTTCCTCTGACCCTCTCTTCCTCTGACCCTCTCCTCTTCCTCTGACCCTCTCCTCCTCCTCTGACCCTCTCCTCCTCTGACCCTCTCCTCCTCCTCTGACCCTCTCCTCCTCCTCTGTCCCTCTCCTCCTCCTCTGTCCCTCTCCTCCTCCTCTGACCCTCTCTTCCTCTGACCCTCTCCTCCTCCTCTGACCCTCTCCTCCTCCTCTGTCCCTCTCCTCCTCCTCTGTCCCTCTCCTCCTCCTCTGTCCCTCTCCTCCTCCTCTGACCCTCTCTTCCTCTGACCCTCTCCTCTTCCTCTGACCCTCTCCTCCTCCTCTGACCCTCTCCTCTTCCTCTGACCCTCTCCTCCTCTGACCCTCTCCTCTTCCTCTGACCCTCTCCTCTTCCTCTGACCCTCTCCTCCTCCTCTGACCCTCTCCTCCTCCTCTGACCCTCTCCTCTTCCTCTGACCCTCTCCTCTTCCTCTGACCCTCTCCTCCTCCTCTGACCCTCTCCTCCTCCTCTGACCCTCTCCTCTTCCTCTGACCCTCTCCTCCTCCTCTGACCCTCTCCTCCTCTGACCCTCTCCTCCTCCTCCTCTCCTCCTCTCTTCCTCTCTTCCTCTCCTCCTCCTCCTCCTCTCCTCCTCTCTTCCTCTCTTCCTCTCCTCCTCCTCCTCCTCTCCTCCTCTCTTCCTCTCTTCCTCCTCCTCCTCTGACCCTCTCCTCCTCTTCCTCTCTTCCTCCTCTGACCCTCTCCTCCTCCTCTGACCCTCTCCTCCTCTGACCCTCTCCTCCTCCTCCTCTCCTCCTCTCTTCCTCTCTTCCTCCTCCTCCTCTCTCTGTTGTTGTAGATCAGTTGAATTTAAATCAGGTTTAATCTGATCCTTTCACAGAGTTCATGTTTAATGTATTTTTATTCATGTTGTGTTCACTATGGACACTATAACAGTAATATAACACTATAACACTATAATAATATAACACTATGGACACTATCACACTAATATAACACTATAACACTACGGACACTATAACACTAATATAACACTATAACACTACGGACACTATAACACTAATATAACACTATAACACTATAACACTATGGACACTGAAGCCGTGTCTCCACTGAGCTGGAAACTCTCCAGCTCTTCCTACTGGAGACTGTGGACTGGGACTGACTAGAACAGTTTTTCAGACAAGTTTATAAATTTTTCTGCTTTAAAATAGTGTTATAAGATCATTTTAAACCTATCCAGATCATAGACTGTATAAATAAATGGACATAGCTAACGCGCTAGCCGCTGCGTTCCAAACAGGAAGTTCTCATGCGGCTCTTCCGGCTCCTTCTGACTCTGGCTCCCATTGACTTACATTAGAATATTGTGTCTCCTGTGTCTGTACCTGTGCTGTGGCCTCATCATTTTGGTCTTAAAATGTTCATATTAACTCGCTCTACATCATCCATTTTGTTTTTCTCGCTATTTTGTCCGTCAAAAAAATCGTATTCATAATGTAGAACCTGGCTCCAAATTCGCCCCTGTAACTGCTAGCCTTGGTGAGCTTCATTTGCCTGAAGCTGAATGCTCTTTATACAGACTCTGCTCCAGATGCTCTTCACCTCTGCTTTTACACTGTGGATTCACAGATTTCAGATGGACATTACTGACAGATGAAATAACAGATCGATAAAACACAAAACAAAAATGACACGTTATGATTTAAAATGAAAAAAGATTTAGCAGAGGATTTAACTCTAAATGGAATTTTAAAACGTTATATAATTTCTTCCAAACGGTACGAGAATAAAACTACAGACTTTAAATGGAGACACAGACAGACTGAGATTATGGACGAACCTTTGTCCAATGTCCTTCACCTGCTGTGTCCACTGAAGCAGAGAGGACCATCTGGACCAGGACTAAACCAGGACTAGAGCAGGACTAGACCAGGACTGAACCAGGACTAAACCAGGACTGAACCAGGACTAAACCAGGACTGAACCAGGACTATATCAGGACTGAACCAGGACTAAACCAGGACTAAACCAGGACTAAACCAGGACTAGAGCAGGACTAGAGCAGGACTGAACCAGGACTAGAGCAGGACTAGAGCAGGACTGAACCAGGACTAAACCAGGACTGAACCAGGACTAAACCAGGACTGAACCAGGACTAAACCAGGATTGAACCAGGACTGAACCAGGACTATATCAGGACTGAACCAGGACTGAACCAGGACTAAACTAGGACAAAACCAGGACTAAACCAGGACTGAACCAGGACTAAACCAGGACTAGACCAGGACTAAACCAGGACTAGAGCAGGACTAGAGCAGGACTGAACCAGGACTAAACCAGGACTGAACCAGGACTAAACCAGGACTGAACCAGGACTAAACCAGGATTGAACCAGGACTGAACCAGGACTATATCAGGACTGAACCAGGACTGAACCAGGACTAAACTAGGACAAAACCAGGACTAAACCAGGACTGAACCAGGACTGAACCAGGACTAAACCAGGACTAGAGCAGGACTAGAGCAGGACTGAACCAGGACTAAACCAGGACTGAACCAGGACTAAACCAGGACTGAACCAGGACTAAACCAGGATTGAACCAGGACTGAACCAGGACTATATCAGGACTGAACCAGGACTGAACCAGGACTAAACTAGGACAAAACCAGGACTAAACCAGGACTGAACCAGGACTAAACCAGGACTAGACCAGGACTAAACCAGGACTAGAGCAGGACTAGAGCAGGACTGAACCAGGACTAAACCAGGACTGAACCAGGACTAAACCAGGACTGAACCAGGACTAAACCAGGATTGAACCAGGACTGAACCAGGACTATATCAGGACTGAACCAGGACTGAACCAGGACTAAACTAGGACAAAACCAGGACTAAACCAGGACTGAACCAGGACTGAACCAGGACTAAACCAGGACTAGAGCAGGACTAGAGCAGGACTGAACCAGGACTAAACCAGGACTGAACCAGGACTAAACCAGGACTGAACCAGGACTAAACCAGGATTGAACCAGGACTGAACCAGGACTATATCAGGACTGAACCAGGACTGAACCAGGACTAAACTAGGACAAAACCAGGACTAAACCAGGACTGAACCAGGACTAAACCAGGACTAGACCAGGACTAGACCAGGACTAGACCAGGACTAAACCAGGACTGAACCAGGACTGAACCAGGACTGAACCAGGACTGTATCAGGACTAAACCAGGACTAGACTAGGACTGAACAGGAGTAAAACAGGACTGAACCAGGACTATATCAGGACTGAACCAGGACTGAACCAGGACTAAACTAGGACAAAACCAGGACTAAACCAGGACTGAACCAGGACTAGACCAGGACTAAACCAGGACTGAACCAGGACTGAACCAGGACTGTATCAGGACTAAACCAGGACTAGACCAGGACTGAACAGGAGTAAAACAGGACTGAACCAGGACTATATCAGGACTAAACCAGGACTATATCAGGACTGAACCAGGACTGAACCAGGACTAAACCAGGACTGAACCAGGACTGAACCAGGACTGTATCAGGACTAAACCAGGACTAGACTAGGACTGAACAGGAGTAAAACAGGACTGAACCAGGACTATATCAGGACTGAACCAGGACTGAACCAGGACTAAACTAGGACAAAACCAGGACTAAACCAGGACTGAACCAGGACTAGACCAGGACTAAACCAGGACTGAACCAGGACTGAACCAGGACTGTATCAGGACTAAACCAGGACTAGACCAGGACTGAACAGGAGTAAAACAGGACTGAACCAGGACTATATCAGGACTAAACCAGGACTATATCAGGACTGAACCAGGAATGAACCAGGACTATATCAGGACTGAACCAGGACTGAACCAGGACTAGACCAGGACTAAACCAGGACTGAACCAGGACTGAACCAGGACTGTATCAGGACTGAACCAGGACTGAACCAGGACTAAACCAGGACTAGACCAGGACTAGACCAGGACTAGACCAGGACTAGACCAGGACTGAACCAGGACTGTATCAGGACTAAACCAGGACTAGACCAGGACTGAACAGGAGTAAAACAGGACTGAACCAGGACTATATCAGGACTAAACCAGGACTATATCAGGACTGAACCAGGACTGAACCAGGACTAAACTAGGACAAAACCAGGACTGAACCAGGACTAGACCAGGACTAGACCAGGACTAAACCAGGACTGAACCAGGACTGAACCAGGACTGTATCAGGACTAAACCAGGACTAGACCAGGACTGAACCAGGACTAAAACAGGACTGAACAGGACTAAAACAGGACTGAACCAGGACTATATCAGGACTAAACCAGGACTAGACCAGGACTAAACCAGGACTAGACCAGGACTAAACCAGGACTGAACCAGGACTAAACCAGGACTAAACCAGGATCAGTCTTATGTATGTTCAGGAAAATGAGACCAAAAAAATACTATATTAATATGAAGATTGGATTGAAAAAGAATCAGTTAAGGTGAATAAATGTGACAGCTTTAGACAGATTAGTCCCGGTTTAGTCCTGGTTTAGTCCCGGTTTAGTCCTGGTTTAGTCCTGGTTTAGTCCTGGTTTAGTCCTGGTTTAGTCCTGCATTACAACAATAGTCTTATTTACTCTGTGAATCCTTCATCTGGTCCAGATTCAAAACAATCATCCGGCAGCAGGCCCAGACATCCTCTCCAGAGACAATCTACGGAGCTCCATCCCTCACAGAGACAGACAGATAATACTCCCTACAACTATACAACAACTCACCCTTATGTACCAGATAATACTCCCTACAACTGGATCTCCTTATTGTGGATCAATAAAGTTTAAGTCTAAGTCTAAGTTCACTTTGGCCAGCAGAGGGCCCCGTGTACAAATCCAGTAACTGCAGAGTTCGCTGAGGCTGGTGTTTTCACGTTTGTAAAAGTAAATGGAAGGTCAAAGGTCAGAGATGGTCCCGTTCTTCTGCTTTTACTGAGGCCACAAAGTTTGTCACTAGAGGTGCAAAAATAATGAAATATCTTTATATCTTATCGTTTAATGTGATGATACAGTATCGATATTGTGGGCTGCTGTATCGATATATCACCAAGAGTATTTTTTGGTATATTTTACTAAATTATTTTGTTACAGAGCTACAGTTTTGTTGCTCGTTTAGTTTATGCGACACATTTGATATTTTCACTGTTTTGTTGATTAAAATGTTTGTGTTTCATATGAATTTTGCACAAGAAGTGGTTTAACAAAGACTTTTAGGCTGCGTCCCATTCCTCTGTCTTCCCCTTCCCCTTTGCCTTTATCTACGTCTTTGTCTTGCCCCTCGATATCGAGCTGTGAGGCTCGGGGTACGAATGTTTCCCTGAGAAATGGGACTCCACTCGATTACCGTTTGCTTCTGTTAAGCAAATTGACTTCACATTGATTTCACCTAAAAAGTGCCACGTCAAGGATTATCAGGTACCTCAGCTTGACAAAAAACGAGCTCGTTTATACATGAAAGTTCGATGAAAACGATAACGTCGGCTAAACAGACATTACTACAATTAAAACCACAACAACAGTTCACTAAAAGTAACGTAGAACATAAGCGTCAGAATTGTAAACCTGCTAAACTGTTAATTGATATTTACACCTGCTGAAAATACTCACATTTATGAGACTCCTTGGCTGGTCGATGTGACGCTCCATCCTGATCCCAACACCTGCCTGAGCTTGTAGGCCGACCCCTTCATTTCAAGTCTGGTCGAGAGTTTACTTCGCTTCAAGGGGTATGTAGCCCGAGGTCGTGGCCCTAGCCCGTGATCAAAATTAGAATCAGGACACCCCTCGCCCTCACGTGAACGCACAAAACCAAAGGGTAGGGGTAAGACGAAGGGGTAAGACAGAGGAATGGGACGCAGCCTAAGTATCACAGTCATGATTTAGCCTTTATTTTTTATTGAACCGTGTTGAATTGATTTGAAATATGTCATATCGAATCGAGGTATGTATCGTATCGACAACTTTTTAATGATACTCAGCTCTAGTTGTTGCAGAAACAAACTCCAGAATACGACAGGTTTGTATCAGCCACAGTTCGTCTTCGGTCGTCCAAAGGTTCTAAGTTTGATCTTTGTCCCGGTCCAAAAACTCAAGATTTTCCCCCATGATCAGAAATCAGTCATCGCAGACGTCCAAATCATCTCAACTACCCCAAAGTGTAAATAAAAACAGGATTACAAACGTACCTTCTTCTGCTCCTCCAGCCCGTGCACCGTCCTCTTCCTCTTCGGAGCTCCGGACATCTCTCCAAACTCACGATAAATCCAACGAAAACCAGGACTTTAATCCAACAAAACCAAGTCCTCCATGGTCCAGTCCAGAGCCCCAGATCCCCGGGTCCAGCATCAGGACCGAGGACTGAGGACCTGAAAGAGAACGTGGCAGCCACAGGAGAGAGCGGGGGGAGTCCTCCAGGGGGCGCTGCAGAGGAGGAGACGACGCATGACGCTGGGTTTGTGCTTCTGATAAAAATATACGGACCTAAAAGAGAAGAAACAAAAGAAGCAGTAAAAGTTAAGTTTAGACCTGGTTTAGTCCTGGTTTTGTTCTGGTTTGGTCCTGGTTTAGATCTACATTAGTTCTGCTTTAGTCCTGCTTTAGTCCTAGAGTTTAGTCCTGGCATAGTTCTGGTTTAGCTGGTTTAGTCCAGGTTTGGTCCTGGTTTAGTCCTAGAGTTTAGTCCTGGCATAGTAACGGTTTAGCCCCAGTTTAGTTGTAGAGTTTAGTTCTGGTTTAGTCCTGGTTTGATCCTGATTTAGTTCTGGTTTAGTCCTGCTTTAGTCCTAGAGTTTAGTCCTGGCATAGCCCTGGTTTAATCCTGGTTTAATCCTGGTTTAGTCCTGGTTTAGCCCTGGTTTAGTCCTAGAGTTTAGTTCTGGTTTAATCCTGATTTAATCCTGGTTTAGTCCCGGTTTAGTCCTAACTCAGTCCACTTTGTCCTGTTTTAGATCCTGGACTGTTTTGACCTGGTTTCGTCCCTATTTTCAGGTTAATAAAATCCAAACACATGAGAATAAAAAATGCTTTGGTTCAATTTTCATTTTTAGTTTCTAATGAGAAAATCATTTGTTAAATAATTTGTCCCTGAAGGTCCGTCCTGCAGAGACCGAGACCGGGACAGATCCAGGACTACGGGTTAATCAATACTTTTTATTGATCGGTCACAAAAATACAGCAGGTGATAAATTTGAAGGAGAAGTGTGACAGAGCAGCGCCTTCGCCGCAATAAAATCACCATTACACTGATGCACCGGGCTTAAAAAACACACAAACTAGAATTATTTAGTCCTGGTTCAGTCCGGGGTTAGTCCTGGGTTAGTCCTGGTTCAGACCTGGGTTAGTCCTGGTTCAGACCTGGTTTAGTCCTGGTTTAGTCCTGGTTCAGTCCGGGGTTAGTCCTGGTTCAGACCTGGTTTAGTCCTGGTTTAGTCCTGGTTTAGTCCTGGTTCAGTCCAGGGTTAGTCCTGGGTCAGTCCTGGTTCAGACCTGGGTTAGTCCTGGTTCAGACCTGGTTTAGTCCTGGTTCAGTCCTGTTTTAGTCCTGGTTTAGTCCTGTTTTAGTCCTGGTTTAGTCCTGGTTTAGTCCTGGTTTAGTCCTGGTTTAGTCCTGGTTCAGTCCGGGGTCAGTCCTGGTTCAGACCTGGGTTAGTCCTGGTTCAGACCTGGTTCAGACCTGGTTTAGTCCTGGTTTAGTCCTGTTTCTTCAGGCACTTCCAGTTTATTTATTCCCAAAACACGACGTAATTTTAGCACGTAAACTGTTCACTGTGACTTGGGAGACTCGTTTGGGACAGAATGATCCCGCTGTCCAGAGTTAGTCCTGGTTTAGTCCTGGGTTAGTCCTTGTTTGAATGCTCGTTTTGGTCCGGGTTAAATTAGACCTGGTTTAGTCCCGGTTTTAGAATGAACTCGTTGCCTCCGGGCTGAGCATCTTTTTGGGTCCGTACCTTCTTCTCTGTCCCGTTAAATTACCGAATCCTCGTGTCCAAATTTCACCGATAATCGCGTTTTATTTCCGGTAAAAACGGTGAAGTGGGTTAAAGAAAGGTTTTGTCCCGTGGAGTCAGTCAAAAAA
The DNA here is from genome assembly GCA_029959045.1 of Taenioides sp. WSHXM2023. Classification (NCBI taxonomy): domain Eukaryota; kingdom Metazoa; phylum Chordata; class Actinopteri; order Gobiiformes; family Gobiidae; genus Taenioides; species Taenioides sp. WSHXM2023. The sequence continues at coordinate 1,709,256 of CM057091.1, forward strand.
CGGGACTAAACCAGGACTCAACATGGACTGAACCGGGACAAAACTGGACTAAATCAGGACTAGAATAATCAAGGTCTAAAGCAGAACTAAACCAGGACTGCACAGGGACTATACCGGGTCTAAAGCAGGTCTAAACCAGGACAGAATCGCAGACTCACCTCCCCGGGCTCCTCGCGCCGTTACGTCCCTGTCTGCCTCCTCGCGCTCTGTACGTGCTTGTCTCGTGCTCCTCAGACTCAGCACCGAGACGCACTCAGGGACCCCGGGAAAAACCAGGACTGAACCAGGACTGAACCAGGACTGAACCAGGACTAAACCAGGACTGAGACAGGACTAAACCTGGACTAAACCAGGACTAAACCAGGACCGAGACAGAACTGAACCAGGACTAAACCAGGACTGAACCAGGACTAAACCAGGACTGAACCAGGACTAAACCAGGACTGAGCCAGGACTGAACCAGGACTGAGACAGAACTGAGACAGGGCTAAAGCAGGACTAAAGCAGGACTACACCAGGACTAAACCAGGACTGAACCAGGACTAAACCAGGACTAAACCAGGACTGAATCAGATTAGAACCAGTGCTAAAACATGACTAAAACCATTAACCCTTTGCTTTTTATGTCCCACTTCATAGCAAAAGGAGAAATTTAATTTGTCAACTGGACAGAGGTGTGAAAACACCATCATGGCCCTGAATGGATATGCTAACTACTCCCCCACTCCCACTCCATAATGAATAGACTCACCTGACTAACAGAAACTGTAAATAAATATGTGAGTCTCAGAGTAATTTTCATTGTAATTAAGCTCCTCCCTTCAGGCAGATATAAAGCAGTGTCCACCAGCATCTGACCAGAACTGAAGAAGCAGCTTGGATGAGAAACGGATTCGACCAAATAAACTCTGTCCAGTTGACAAATTAAATTTCACCTTTTGCCCTGGATTTTACCTGGACGACTGAGGGATTCTACACACGTCCCACTTCAGTTTAGCACTACAGAAATACAGGAGGATGGGAGGGCATCTGACACAAATAAAGTCCTGGCTATATGAAAAGTTAAATTTTAATATTTTCTGAATCGAAATGAGATTTTGCAATTCACCTGAAATGTTAAACAGGACCGAGAAACTGTTGGTGTGACTAAAAGTTGAAACACTGAATATTCTGTGACGCACGTGGTCCCTGAACGCGCCACGACGCTGCTGCTCCTCGCGCTCGTCAATCAAGGCGCGCGTGGGGTTCCGTCTGCAGCCCTTTGTCTCCATCTGCAGGCCAATTCCGGTCACTACAGCTGCCTTCAATTAAACTACCGGAACAGGGCTGTAGTTACTTAAAATGACCAGCCGACGTGATTCTAAGAAAATCTACCACTATGTCCAACTTTTAAAAGTCTATGCAACTTTCTAGAGGGGGTCCGTTACCATGAGATGCTATTGTTTGCCTGGAATGTCCCTCACTATGGCATTAAATGTAACCATCTTGCATTTAATCAATGACAGCTGTATTTACTGCTCACAAAGAGGCCTTGAAACACATGTAGTGGGGTCGCCGCTTCACAGATCTGACATGTCACCTGGCCTATAGTGGCGTCGCCTGCTTGTTTCAATGGAGATAGATATGTTTAATGTCGTACTGTGGAATATTCCAAGTAAAGCAGTAATGTCTCCATGGAAACAAGCAGGTGGCGTGATGGGCTTTAAGTCGGCAACCATCATTCATATTTTCTTTAATTAGTCTATAAGTGAGTCTAAGGCTTAAAAAACACACAAACTACAATTATTTAGTCCTGGGTTAGTCCCGGTTTAGTTCCGGTTCAGTCCTGGTTCAGTCTTTCATATCTTTATGAGAGAAGCTGATGTGAGAACTCGTTTTTATCCACAAACTAATCACAGAGAGACGTGACCGAGGCTCAGATCTGATTAAAATCTGTTTAAAATTTCACACAGAGAGTGGAGCTGATTTTTGTGTGTAAAAATACCATACCACTCAGAAAGAAAAAGATTTGGCTCTGTTCAAAACTGAGATCCAGTTCCAATAGTTTTTTAAAAAGCCTTCAAAAGAACCGGGAGATCAGGAGTCTAACCCACAACCTCGTCACTGAGAGGAAGGACAGGACCAGACAAGTTCTGGACACGTGGAACTACTTCAAGAAATCAATATTTATCGAATTTAAACCACGAAAACTAAACCGAAAAGCTAAATATATGGATAAATACGGCGGTAACATACATAAAAATCATTAGGCGTTAGTTACAAAGCTTAATGACTACGGAAAGACTGAAAATCGCTGGAAATAGAACGTTTTTAAGCGTTTTAAGCAATATTTGGATTGGACTTTGGCCAAAATCATCACCGTAAAACTGAAACAAACTGTTAAACATCACCCAAGTTTAATCTTAACACTATTAATTAGAATTTTATCGTAGAAAGACTAAAATATCCACAAAAACATCCAAATAATTGAGGAATTGTATTAAAATCAGGTAAACAGACAGAGACTCTGATACACAAATACAAAATAAAGTATACAGTAAAAACCAGTGCAAAGATAGATTGAGTTATTTTGTTTTAAAGATCCACTGTGTAACTTTTCGGGTGGGGGTCCTTCACCTGCTTGTTTCCATGGAGATGTTGCTGCTCTGTCTGGAATGTTCCACAGTGTGACATTAAACAGCTCTACTTTACATTTATTCAATCACAGGTTTTTTAGAGCTCAAAAATCCCTAGAAAAACAGACATTCTGACTGTGAGCGGGGTCGCCTCTCCACAGATCTGACCTGGAACTTGGTCTGGTTCAGTCTCCATGAAGATAGAAAGGTTTGTATTTATATTACATACTGTATTTATGTTACAGTATTTGTTTTTTTACTTACTGTACATACATTTAAATAATTTCTGCCTTATTTGACACCAGTTTCTTGCTGTTTTTATTGCTACTTATTCAGAAGTTTATTACCATTTTTACATTTTTTACTCTTTGTTATTGTAATTTAATGTGATGTTTAGCTCCTGTGTCCAAGTCATTTCCCTTGTGGATCAATAAAGTCTGTCTAAGTCTAAATCTAAGTCTAAGTTAATGCCACACTGTGAAAAATTCCAGACAAAGCACTAACATCTCCATGGAGAAAAGCGTTTGACGGACCCTCCACCAGAAAAGCCCCACAGTGCAGCTTTAAATGTAGAATATTAGACTTTTGTACTCACCTTTCAGGCAAAAACAGCTTTCATTTGGCAGATTCCTGATACCCAGTCAAAGACGACACCTGTCGAGATTTTGGCCAGATTTGCAAAATTATTTAACAGGAATATGAGGCAAAGATGTTACAATATCAAAATTTTAAATATTTCTTATATTTGATAACCAAAATGAAGTGGAGTGGAAAACTGCCCTCCCCATTTTAAGGAAACAGATTTAAAAATGTATTTACGCTCTATTGGAAACTTAAATCTGAAAAATAAGAAATTAAATAAAACTAATGCACTTCTCGAAAAATTGAATATTATAAATGTAACATGACAACATAGCAGATCCTACTGTATTATATTATATCGTATTTTATTTTTTGTTTTGTTTGTATGTGCAAAGAATTACTTTATATTTGTAATGTATTATACGTGGCACAATTGTTGAATTAATAATAAAATAAAATAAAAAATAAAAATAAATAAATATAAATAAGTAAATAAATAAAAAATTCGCAGATACCTGGTTCCTCTGCCCTCTGTGTCTGGACCCTTTGCGTAACCATGGAGATCCTATTGGTTTGCCTGTAATGTTCCACAATATGATATTAGACTTCTATAAGATGCATTTATTCAATTATGGCTGTTTTGTTTTGCTCAAAAATACATGCATTCTAAAAAAAAATTAAAACAAAATTAAAATTAAAAAATAAAATAAAAACATGCATTCTTACTGTGAGTGGGGTCGCCTCTTCACAGATCTCGCCTGTAAATTGGCCTGGTGGCGTCTCCTGCTCGTTTCTATGGAGGATGAAAAGTTTAATGCCATACTTTGGAGGTAAAGCGATAACATCTCCCTGGAAACAAGTAACTGGTGGGCCGTCTACTAGAAAAGTTACACAGCGAAGCTTTAAATTGCCTGCCTTTTCTGATGATAAGTCAAACATTTATAACATTCTAATACCGTGTCCAATATTTGTGTAATTTCACTATTTTTAGAATTAGTTTTTGGAAGTCCTAAAGTTTTTTAAAGCATATTTTGGTTGTTTTCAGATTCTAAAATGTGTAAAAATTCTTGGCAGAGTCCTGGTTCCCCCGCCCTCAGTGCCCGGTCCTGGCCCCGGCCCTGGCCCCGGCCCCGGCCCCGGCTCCGGCCCTGCCCCCGGACCCGGGCCCCGGCTCCGCCCCTGGCTCCGGCCCCCGGCTCCGGCTCCTCCTCTGCTCCAGGAGCCGCTGCAGAAATGAACGAATTCCGCCAAACTTTTACCACCACACAAACTTCTGCCGGTGTCCAACGCGGGAATTCACGATTATAACACGATTTATTCAGAGATTTGGAGGATTTTAACCACTTTAAACCTGCTTTACACTGGCACACGCGGATCGGAGGACTTTGGACCGCTTCGAAACGCATTTTAGAGGGTTTTTTTCACGTGGAAAGACGAATTTTATCACGTTTCAAGGCGGATAACGTTGTGATTACGGATTGGGGTAAGATTAACTGGTAATAGTTGTACATTTCTGTAATAAATCGTCAAAATTTGTGTTTAATCCTACTTTATATCGCATGTTTAGGGGGTGATTTCCAGCTATAATCAGGCTTCTTCAATTATCTCAATGTTTGCAAGCTTTATTTCAGATTTATTTGTAAAAAAGGTGGTGACTTTTACAGATAGAAGCAATCAGCAGTGTTCAGTAGTTCGTGTTTTTTATTTATCTCTGGCTATTTTGAGCAGAATATGAGCTGGATTTTAAGATTTTAGACTTTTAAGCTTCTTAAACCTGCTTTTACGAATTTATAGTGTTGTTATCGTTGTGTTTATCCCTATTTTTTGTCTTCCCATGGTCGTTTTTACGTTAAAATGTGTTTGTTGTGGATCTTATATCTTACGTAAGTCAATTACGAGTAGTTACTGATACGATTCCTCAATTATGCAGATATTTTTGTGGATATTTTAGTCTTTCTACGATAAAATTCTAATTAATAGTGTTAAGATTAAACTTGGGTGATGTTTAACAGTTTGTTTCAGTTTTACGGTGATGATTTTGGCCAAAGTCCAATCCAAATATTGCTTAAAACGCTTAAAAACGTTCTATTTCCAGCGATTTTCAGTCTTTCCGTAGTCATTAAGCTTTGTAACTAACGCCTAATGATTTTTATGTATGTTACCGCCGTATTTATCCATATATTTAGCTTTTCGGTTTAGTTTTTGTGGTTTAAATTCGATAAATATTGATTTCTTGAAGTAGTTCCGCGCCAAGGATTTCAAAAGTGTTTACCAGCGCGGGACTCTGATCTTACTTCCGGGGCGCCAGCTCAGAACGCGCTCTGATTGGCCGAACGTTGTGCAAATAAGCGGGACTAATATCTGCATTGTGCTCTGATTGGCCGAAAAGGCGGATATAGGCGGGATTACGTAGACAGTTGAGCGCGCTGATTCGATGGAATTTACGTCTGTTACCGCCAAGATTAGTCACAGTAATAACAGTTTATTTTATTATATTTTTACGAAAATATATATGTAATTTCTATAACGGGTTTATTTAATTTATTTAACAAAATATTAACAATTAATTTATTTTTTTATATATTTATTTTTTAGAACAATACAAGTTTGTGTTTAGAAACTGTCTTGTAAAACTAGAGTTACTACAAGGCAGCTGTTAAATAATAATAGATATATATTATTAACAATACATAAGTTTAATTTTTTAACACAGTAAAGGTCAGTTGGGTGGGTTTTAGTTGTGGTTTTAAATATTTTCAGCCTTTACTAATATTGTTTTTAAATTTCATGTTTAATTTTAGTTGAGTTGAAAGTTTGACGTTCCCATTTTGCATTAATCATAATCAGTTTTTCTTATATTAGTCAAAAATAGGCTAAATTATAAGGCATTATTTAAAGGTGCATTGCATAACTTGATGAATTGCATTGCATAACCATGGAGATGCTATTGCTTTTCCTGTAATGTTCCACAATATGGTATTAAACTCATATAAGATGCATTTATTCAATTATGGGTGTTTTTATTTATCAAAAATACCTTTAAATACATGCATTCTTATTGTGAGTGGGGTCGCCTGTTCACAGATCTCACCTGTAAGTTGGTCTTGTAGTATCTCCTGCTTGTTTCTATGGAGATTGAAAAGTTTAATACTATATTTTGGAATATTGGAGGTACAGCGATAACATCTCCCTGGAAACAAGTAACTGGTGGGCCCTTTACTAGAAAAGTTACACAGTGGAGCTTTAAGTTGCCTGCCTTTTCTGATGATGGGTCAAACTTTTATAACAATTGCCACGTTTACATGAGAGCTTTAATTCTGATTGAAAGTAATTTAATTCAGAATAAAAATTAGTTCCGCTTTAAAAAGATCATGTAAACACTTAATTCCTACTGAAAATGATTATTCGGAATTAAACTTAATTCTGAATTAAGTGGGTGGTTTATTAATTAATTTATTCCTTGATCATGTAAACGTTTATTCCTCTTAAAAATAATTCCGGTCGTTCGGCGCTCATTGGGTCGTCCTTCTGACACGATGACGCTCTGCGAGATGGCGCCCGGAGCAAACGTTGGTCTCAAACCGAAACAATTATTTTAATAAGTTACCGGGAAGAACTACAAATAATGAAAAGAGCGGATGGAAAACATAAAAACACAAACCAAACCGAGATGACAAAAAGCCGGTAGCAGCTGAAGTGTGAGTTTTCTTCCGGTCGGCGTAAATCCGTTCGTGTCCCTGTCCAATCAGAACCCTTCCCCACCCCCAGACATCGAGCGGAATTAAATAAAACCGATTTAACGTGTTTTCCATGTAAACCTCAATTCAGAATTATTATTTCCATGTAAACAGGAAAAAAGTTTAATTCCGAACTATTTAAATCAGAACAATAAATTTGTAATTAAGAAACATCATGTAAACGTGGCCATTCTTATGGTGTGTCCAATATTTGTTTTATTTCACTATTTTTAGAATTAGTTTTTGGACCTCCTGAAGTTTTTTTTAATACATATTTTGGTGGTTTTCAGGTTCTACAATGTGACGTCATACTCTTAAAGGTGCATTGTGTAACTTTTCTGGAGGGGGTTCCACTACCATGAAGATTTATTGAGTTTCCATGGTGATATTAAACTTATCTAACATGCATTCCTTTTAAATACATACACTCTTAATACTATACACTGGAATATTCAATCTCCATGGTGACAAGCAGGTGGCAGGCCCTCCTCCGGTAAAGTTACACAGTGTGACATTAAACAGCTCTACTTTACATTTATTCAATCTTATTGCTCAAAAATAACCTGTAACTTGGTCTGGTTTGGTCTCCATGAAGGCAGAAAGGTTTAATGTCATACTGTGAAACATTCCAGACAAAGCAAAAACATCTCCATGGAGAAAAGCGTTTGATGGACCCTCTGCCGGAAAAGTTACACAATGCAGCTTTAAATATGACTGGACTGATGTGATCTGAAACCCAGCTGTTCAGTTTCATTACATAATTATCTTGTTTTGTGTTCAGAGTTTGGTGGAGGCTCCATCTGCACATGAAACGGTCTGATGGTGTTGAAACTGTCTGACCTCTGACCTCAGGGTGTGGTCAGTTTCTCTGTAGTGGGAGAGCGTGGAGGAGGAAGAGGGAGCAGTGCACTTGGTCCCTGTGGTTTCATTTAAGATCTGAGGAGTCTGAAATTACAATCAAAAAGACCAAAATTAGATTAAAGCTCCTGTATTATGCAAAATGGACTCTTATGGGCTTTAAATCATGTTCTAATGTTGTTCCCTCCTCAAAAACACCTGGAGTTGTGTTTGTTTCATTCACATGTTTGAGGAACTCTTTATTATTAGTCTGTCTACATCTCCAAAGCTCCAAACGCTCTGTTCCACCTTGTGATGTCATCAAGTGGTAGTTTTCAAGTGAACAACCCTTTTTTTTTCCCCTTTAGTTCAGTCGAGATCGGCAATTCCAGGTCTTAAATGATCCAAATGATTCTAGTGAAGGTGTGTGGAGTTTAAAAACACAGTGGAGCACTTCATGTATTACCACGTGATGACATCACAAAGTGGAACGGAGTGTTTTTAGTGCAGGGTTTGTCTTACTAAATTCAGCCTTTCCAGCTTGTTTTGTTTTTTACTACAATCATATTTAAAAAACACTATGATTTTGTGTTAAAGTATTGTGACAAGTTGACAACCCCATAATGAGTAATTTAATGTCCTCTGTGTGTCAGATGCCCTCCCTGTGTCTCCACGGGGTCTTATTCTGTGTAAAAGCTGCGAAGTCTGTAGTTTAGACTTTTACAAACATGTTCTGAAATGCCTGGGATTCTTGTATTATTTAAAAATGCAGATTTCAGTCTTTCGAACCTTAAAGCTCCTGGCCGGGTTTAAAATGCGACCTGTGATCTGAATGTCGAATTAAAAAATAAATTGACATTCTTTTTTCTTTATTTTCATTGTGTTTTTTCCAGGATGAAGCCCTGTTAGTTCTGTGGGTTTAACAGCAGTGAGTTTAAACCATGGGCCCGCTGACCACTCCTAAGAAAGGGGTCGAAGGTCACTGTGTCGACCCCTGGACCCCCACATCCAACCTGAAGATCCTGATCAGCGCCGCCAGCCCCGAGATACGCAACCGCGAGAAGGAGCGCACCCTAGAGGAGGCCGACGGGTACTGCAAACAGGTACTAAAGAAAAGACTTGAAACTCAACCCTGATTCTGATTCCACAATGTTAATAAAAATCCTCTTTCTTTAGACAGTAGAATGTGATTTTCCACATTAGATGGTAGTAGTTTCTTCTCTCTTCCCATGTGTCCTTCTAAGTGTGTACTCCCACAGTGGTCCAGGTAGGTTCCATAGTGGTCCATGGGCATATACTAGTCTGTTCGCTCCAGATTGTTCTAAAGACATTCAGGAAATGTTCTGCTCTGTCCTGTCTGTGGGTTTTGTTTTGTTTTTAGGACCGATGCCTGCGAAAAATGAGGATCCAGTTTCGCTACTAGTTTTAGTATCGATTAGTGTTTGAGTCTCTTACTTTTGACAGCCCTGGAACATCTTTAACTCTAGTTCAGGTTCATTCAGAGCTAGTGGTTTTACTTGCTGGTGTGTTTCTCATATTGACTTGTGTTTTATGTGTATTTTGCTTTCAGGATGCAGAGGAGGTGGAGGAGGGTGAGCGGATGACCAGCAGAAAGGACAAGAGTCTGGGGCTCCTCTGTCAGAAGTTTCTGGAGAGATTTCCTGATTTCCCAGATCCAGAAAAAGATCACGACATCAGCCTGGACGACGTGGCCTCAGAGCTCAGTGAGTGCTGTTCTGACACATCGTATTTATATACAAATACTACTTTATAAATATACTGTACTACTAATACTGTGTTCAGACAGTAGAATGGTGTGTCCTCCATCAGGTGAAACAGGAGCCAGGACTCAGTTTCATTTGGTTTTCACAAGAAATCTCCAAAAGTCAAATCCACAAACGATGGATTTATCCATGTTATTACCTCAGTACCAAACACGTGATACAGGAAAACTAGTTGTGTTTTGTGTATTTGGACACTGACTGAACTCACTTGGCCAATGTGCATGTAGAGGTGCGCGATATATCGATTAAATCGATTAATTCGAATTTACAGTTCAGAACGATGTGTTTTTATGAAAATCGATTTTTTTTATTATTAGTATTATTTTTTACACGCGAGCGTCGAAAGCGGAACTAATGCGCTGCAGCGCTCTACACGGGTAAGTTAGCGGAGCGCGGAGCGGAGGAGGTGTCGTATTTTTCTACTACGACTGACCTGTGGTCCAGCCGAACGATGCAGCCCTACTTGAGTTTAACGGTACATTTTGTTAATAGTAGCTGGGCGATGCGAAGCGTTTGTCTGCAAACAGTGTATTTTCCCGAGGATCACAAGGGGGGATTAATCGCGCAAGGACTGAAAGATGCTTTCACTTCGTGGAAACTTGCAGAAGACCAACTCATCTGCATGACAACAGACAGCGGCAGCAATATGATCAAAACTTTCTAAAAGTAGCAAAAGGAGAAATTGATTTGTCAACTGGACAGAGTTTATTTGGTCGAATACGTTTCGCAGCTCATCCAAGCTGCTTCTTCAGTTCTGGTCAGATGCTGGTGGACACTGCTTTATATCTGCCTGAAGGGAGGAGCTTAATTACAATGAAAATTACTCTGAGACACACATATTTATTTACAGTTTCTGTTAGTCAGGTGAGTCTATTCATTATGGAGTGGGAGTGGGGGAGTAGTTAGCAGAACCATTCAGGGCCATGATGGGTGTTTTCACACCTCTGGACATGTCCTGGACATGTCCTTTCTAAAAGTGTTTACAATGGCCTGGTCTGCCATTTCACTTACAAGTATGTTTTTTGCTTGTCAGATTGCACTTTAATCCTAAATTTAAAAAAAGAATAAAGTTAAAACTTGTTTTGAGCCATTTATTTGTCATCTGTTATTTGTTTTTTGAGTAGGGCAGAGAAAAATCGATTAAAATCGGAAATCGGATTTTTTGTAAAAAAAATCGGAGATTTTATTTTTAGGCCATATCGCCCAGCTCTATGTGCATGTGGTGTTTGGTTTTGGAAGCTGAAGACACAGATCAGTCTGGCCCAGGGCAGAAGTCACTGAGGAGACGAGTGAATGAATCATGCACGAAAGCAACTTTGAGCATCTAGAAAAGCACTGGACACTCATGTTATTACACTAAAAACAGCTCCATAGCACCAGAAAACAATGTTCATTTAAAGTGATTTCCTGTGTTCCTCAGACGTGGAGCGGAGGCGGATCTATGACATCATGAACGTCCTGGAGAGCCTTCACATGGTGAGCCGCTCAGCCAAGAACCGCTACAGCTGGCACGGGCGCTCCAAACTGGCACAGACTCTGTTTGTGCTGAGGCGGGCGGGCGAGGAGCAGGGCTACAGGCTCCAGATGCAGCAGATCAGACAGAAGAACCACGAAGAAGAAGAGGGAGGAGCGGAGGATAAAGAGAACCAGGAGAACCAGGAGAACAGGGGGGAACAGAGAGGAGACTCAGCCCAGGACAGAGGGACGAAGGGCGGGCAGCAGCAGAGCAAAGAGCTGTGCTTTGTGGAGCTGCCGGGGGTCGAGTTTAAAGCAGGTAAGGCTTAAGATAGGACTGGACCAGGACTAGACTGGGACTAGAGCGAGACTGGACCAGGACTAGACTGGGACTAGAGCGAGACTGGACCAGGACTAGACTGGGACTAGAGCGAGACTGGACCAGGACTAGACTGGGACTAGAGCGAGACTGGACCAGGACTAGACTGGGACTAGAGCGAGACTGGACCAGGACTAGACTGGGACTAGAGCGAGACTGGACCAGGACTAGACTGGGACTAGAGCGAGACTGGACCAGGACTAGACTGGGACTAGAGCGAGACTGGACCAGGACTAGACTGGGACTAGAGCGAGACTGGACCGAGACTGGACCAGGACTAGACTGGGACTAGAGCGAGACTGGACCAGGACTAGACTGGGACTAGAGCGAGACTGGACCAGGGCTAGACTGGGACTAGAGCGAGACTGGACCAGGGCTAGAGCGGGAGAGAGACCAAGACTGGACAAAAACAAAACCAAAAAAATGCAAAAAGCCTCAAGATGCACAGGTTTAACCCAGAGACACTGAAGGATGGGTCAAATACAGAGGACACGTTGACCTATGGGGACAGAACAGTCTAACTCTAATATCCCATGATCCTCTCTGTTTCCTCAGCGTCGGTGAACAGTCGGAAGGACAAGTCTCTGCGCGTCATGAGTCAGAAGTTTGTCATGCTCTTCCTGGTGGCGCGCCCCCGTGTGGTCAGTCTGGACGTCGCGGCTCAGATCCTGATCGGAGAAGACCACGGAGAGGCCCAGGACAAGAACAAGTTCAAAAGTGAGGGGAAGAATACTGTTCTAAACCTCCCAGTGTGTCAGATGCCCTCCCTGTGTGTCAGATGCCCTCCCAGTGTGTCACCTGTTCTGAAATACATGCGGTTCTTGGATTAATTTGAAGTTCAGATTTCATTCCATCAGATGCTCCTGCTCTGACCCCCTCCTCTGCTCTGTTTAAATGTGTTTTTCTGTTTTTATTTGTTTATTCCAGCTAAAGTTCGGCGTTTGTACGACATCGCTAACGTGCTGCGCAGTCTGAACCTGATCGAGAAGGTCCACGTGACGGAGGAGCGCGGGAGGAAGCCTGCGTTTGAGTGGGTGGGGCCAGAGGAGTTCCAGCAGGTCAAAGGTGAAGAGCAAAAATACACTGGGGGGTTTTTACACTTAGAGGAGGTGACGGTGATGATTTAACTCTGCCGTTGTGTCGCGGATGTTTAACTCTGCCGTTGTGTCGCGGATGTTTAACTCTGCCGTTGTGTCGCGGATCTTTAACTCTGCCGTTGTGTCGCGGATGTTTAACTCTGCCGTTGTGTCGCGGATGTTTAACTCTGCCGTTGTGTCGCGGATGTTTAACTCTGCCGTTGTGTCGCGGATGTTTAACTCTGCCGTTGTGTCGCGGATCTTTAACTCTGCCGTTGTGTCGTAGATGTGGAGGTGAATCCAGAGAAGACTAAAGTCCTCGCCTCTCGATCGTCGAAGGAAAACTGCTCCAAAAACCTGTTCTCAAACAAACGCAGCTTCACCAGACACCAGTCCCTCATGAAACTGGCCCAGAGCATCCAGGAGGACCGGAGGAGGGTCAACAGCGCCCCCAGCAGCCCCGCCAAGGACACTGCAGGTCAGGAGCAGGCAGGGCTTCAGATGGAGGGCAGGGGCCTGTTGATACTTGGCGCTGACACCACGGTGGGGGTGTTCTACGTGTATCTCTATTGGCGGAATGTTCAGCAGTTTCCATGGTGACACAAGGCACACATTAGCAAACACTGCCAAAATGTTTTAAGAATAGAAAATGGATTTAAACGGCACATTTTCAGGAGGCTGTGATCAGGACAAGTGTTCATGGTCCATTTAGGAGACACTGAACTTTATGCCGGTTTTTGTTTAATGGGGATCGACCCAGTAATTACTAAGCCCGGACTAAACCCGGACTAAACCCGGACTAAACCCGGACTAAACCCGGACTAAACCCGGACTAAACCCGGACTAAGCCCGGACTAAGCCCGGACTAAGCCCGGACTAAGCCCGGACTAAGCCCGGACTAAGCCCGGACTAAACCAGGTCAATTAAACAGCAAACTCCACCTGAGAGATTCTCCAGTGTGTTTGTCACCTCTCCACACTCCGTATTCACCTCGTCGTCTCTCCTCTTGCTGCAGGTGACTTCAGGGTGGACTTCCCAAACAAAATGGCTCAACTCGCCGCCATCTGTAAAATCCAACTGGACCACGAGTCTTCAGGGTCAGTTTGTTCTTTCCTTTTTTTTTTTTTTTTTTTTTTTTTTTTTTTGGAGTGCTCCTCGAGCTCCAGTCATGTGACCAGGGCTGAAACAGTTAAACGAAGAAATTTTTTTAGAATTTTTAGAAACAGTTATTTGGTCTTTAAATAGTAGGTCTGTAGTCCTTTAGTTGTTTAGACTTAGACAAACTTTATTGATCCAGAAGGGAAATTACATGGACACAGTAGCTCACACATCACAATATAATATAATAAAGAAAAACAATATGAATGGTAGTAATAAATTCAAATTAAGTAGTTTTAATTGGTCGACAGTGTCTTAATTGACCAAAATCTGTATTAGTCGACTCGTTTTCTTTAGATGAGGATTTCTATGGGACAACAGCAGAAAGGATTTTGAATTTTCTGGTATCGAACATGTCTGAAGAGGTTTTAGAGTCACCCATGCATGTTTGAGTAATTTAGCGATCTCTCCCAGGCCCTATTCAAACCCTCTTCACGGTTAGCTGTACGAGGCTCCGCCCACAAGTCTACGTCCCCCAGGCTCCACACAACAATTCTCCATAAATACACAAAAACATGAGACAAACCTGATGATAGCGCTCTGAAGGGGGAGTGACTTAGTGCGGGGTGTTAATAGTGAATACAGTATTTTCATGTTTTGTGTTACAGTTAATACCCCAGAGTCGTGTTTAATCCTGTATCTGTTTCCTCATGTTTCAGGTCTAAACCGTCGGAACCCGCCCAGGCCTCGTTACCTTTGACCCCTGTGACCCCCGCGACCCCTCTGACCCCCCTTATCCCCGTCCTGTTACCGCGGCAGGAGGTGACGCGGGGCGGGGCTTATGCGGTGTACGTCCCGCCCTCTTCGCTGCGGCCCGTGACGCGCCCTCAGCCCACCAGCCTCGCCGTGCGCTCTATGACCTTCGACAGTCCCACCGCCGTCAAACGCCACGGGGCCGAGCAGCCGGACGCAAGTCCGTCCAAAACCAAGAGGACTCAGCACGGCTTCAAGGTAAAGCTACTCCTCTGCTCCTCTGACCCTCTTCTCCTCTGACCCTCTGCTCCTCTGACCCTCTCCTCTGCTCCTCTGACCCTCTGCTCCTCTGACCCTCTGCTCCTCTGACCCTCTCCTCTGCTCCTCTGACCCTCTTCTCTGTTCCTCTGACCCTCTTCTCTGTTCCTCTGACCCTCTTCTCTGCATCTTCCACTCCATCTGACCCCCACATCCACATCCCCACATCTTCTGGTCTTCCTCTAGGCCTCTCCACCTTCTGTTCACTGTCCCTCCTCTGTTCTTTTCTTTCTGTAGGACGTATCGCCAAAGTTGGGCGAAATTCTCCAGGCGCGTCTGAAATCTCGCAGTCTTCATCTGACCAATCGTGTGTCTCCTCGCGCTCTGCACCTGGACCCCGAGTTCCTGAGCCCGGCCCATCAGACGGCAGAACTCAGCCCGGCAGCAGCCAATCACGCGTCAGAACAGAGCGCGGTGGATCTGTTTTTGGAGAGGGAGGAGAGGAGCGCGGAGAGAGAAAGATTAACCCCGATCAGAGCGGTTCCCCTGACGCCCGGGACCATCCACACCGAGGTAAAGAGAGTTTAAACTGTTACAGACCCGGGGTTGGGGGGTCAATTCCCTCTTTTGTTTACTGGTTTAGTCCGAGCTGGTTTGAGATCGTGGTGTTTTGTTTCAGACTCTGGTCCCGGCCGGGTACCTCATCCCTCTGTCTCAGTCTGTGCTCGGGTTTAAAGATCTGCAGAGCTCCAAAGAGACGCCAGCCACACCCACGTTCCTGTACCAGACGCACACTACAGGTAAACGCACGCATACCTGTAACACACACACGTACCTGTACCAGACGCACACTACAGGTAACAACACACACACACCTACACCTGTATCTCACACACCTGCACCTGTATCTCACACACCTGCACCTGTATCTCACACACCTGCACCTGTATCTCACACACCCTCTTTAATATAAATTAATAGGAAGGTCCTGTACCGCACCTGTACCGCACCTGTACCGCACCTGTACCGCACCTGTACCGCACCTGTACCGCACTCTATCGATCACTTTATCGATCCGTCTCATTGATCTGATCTGCCCAAAATTACAGAAAAAGAAACTCTCAGTAATTAATTAAAATTGGCCCATCCATCCATTTTCTCCCGCTTAATCCGGCTGGGTCGCGGGGGCAGCACGCTGCCCATTACTCTGTGCACCAGACCCAGACCCTATGAACCCCTCTGCAGGTGGTGAACCCCTCTGCAGGTGGTGAGCCACAGGAGGCAGGAATTCGTGTTGCATGTTTTTGGTTGATGGGGGGAAACCGGAGTACCCGGAGGAAACCCATCCAGACACGGGGAGGAAACATGCAAACTCCACACAGAAAGGCCCGGGCGACCCGGGGATCGAACCCGTAACCTTCTTGCTGTGAGGCATGAGTGTTGCCACTCAGCCGCCTAAAATTGGCCCAATTGAAACTAATTAAAGATTTAATACCTGGTTTACATTTTATCATTGTAAAATTATGTGTAATCATTTTGTCTCTAGGCTCCAGACCAGTGCTGTGCCAAGAGATGACCCCCACGAACGTGCACGTGACCCCCACGAACGTGCACGTGACCCCCACGAACGTGCACGTGACCCCCACGAACGTGCACGTGACCCCCACGAACGTGCATGTGAGCCGGGCCTCTCCTCTGTGCACGGCGCGCACCCAGAGCCCCAGCCCCGCCATCCTCAACTTCACTCTACAGAACCTCGGGCTGATCTCCGGACAGACCCAGGTCCAGACCCAGGTCCAGACCCAGGTCCAGACCCAGGTCCAGACCCAGGTCCAGACCCCGGTCCAGACCCCGACCCGGTCTCAGGTGGGCTGCAGTCCCCCGTGCGGGCCCCTCTCTCTCTCTCTCCCGCACAGAGGAGGAGGAGGAGGAATGGTGTTTATCAAACCCGTGTCTCCTCTCCACGTGCAGGGGGCAGGCAGCGGACAGCAGGTGGCGCTCATCAGTCTACAGCAGGTGAGGACACTGTTAAAGCAGCTGTAGATTATGGGGTTAGCGTTTGTTTTGCCCACGAGCAAGACACTTCACACTTTCATTACATTTTTTTCTCGTCTAAATTGTCTAATGTCCAAATATTAAACAAAACTGTCTCTTCTGAGCTTTAAGTTCATGTTCTAATGTTGTTTCCTCCTCAAAAACACCTGGAGTTGTGTTTGTTTCATTCACATGTTTGAGGAACTCTTTATTATTAGTCTGTCTACATCTCCAAAGCTCCAAACGCTCTGTTCCACCTTGTGATGTCATCAAGTGGTAGTTTACCTTTAGTTACCTTTTTTAAATTATTTTTTTTAAAGTCTGTTGGTGTTTCTTGCTTGTCCCAATGGAGTTAGATATGATTTAATTTAGTTTAATGCCATACTGTGGGACATTCTAGGCAAAGCAAAAACATCTCCATGGAGACAGTGACGGATGCTCCACCAGAAAAGTTACACAGTGCAGCTTTAATTGTGTCCTTTGGTCTAACCTCATATGTCCTTCCTCCTTTTCCAGCCCAGGCCGGTGACGTCGTCCTCCTCGTCGCCCGGTTTCTTCCAGACGCCCGTTTCCGTGGCGCCGCTCTCCTCCGTCGCTCGGGCAACCGCGACCGGCGTCTCCCACGGCAACCGCACCATGTTTGTGGCTCAGCGGAAACTCGACATCGGCACCGAAGATTTATGAAAACTGCATCCAGCTTTAGATCTGAGCAAATCGAGAGACATTTTCCGAAATCAGCTGTGAAATATTTGAAAACGCTAAAATGTGGAGGAGGTTTGTTCTGTTTTGTTTTGTTTTGTCGTAGTTTTTTCAAAGTTAAATCCAAAACTAAATAAAAAACAATTAGTGATGCTTAAGCGATAATTTAAAGGGCCCATTTCACACTATTTTCTGATCTCTGTTCTGTCGTTTCCTCCGCACCTGGAGTTGTTTTGTTTCTTTCACATTTTTAACACACAAACCCTGCAGATTTAATTCTTAAACAGAAAACACTCTGTTCCACCTTGTGATGTCATCATGTGGTGATACAGGAAGTGCTTCACTGTGTTTTTAAACTCCACACACCTTCACTAGAATCATTTGGATCATTTCAGTCCTGGAATTGCCAATTTATTTATAAATTTTTTTCCTCTGCTCTTTTTTTCTCGACTGAACTAAAGGTAAAAGGAGCTGTTCACTTGAAAACTACCACTTCATGACATCACAAGGTGGAACAGAGCGTTTAGTGTTACTCAAACATGTGTGAATGCAGCAAAACACAACTCCAGGTCTGTTTTTGAGGAGGGAACAACATTAGAACACGACTTAACGCTCACAGGAGTCAGGTTTGCGTCATAGGACCTTTAAAGTGCTCATGACATATGGTTTTTAGGATTCTCTAATTTAATTTTGACTTAATTTGTTGTGATAATACCTGATGTAAATATAAATTATAGTTTTACACCAATCAAGAAGCAGTTTGTGAAGAAAAGTTGAAAAAAATATTGAAAATTAGAATTCTGCACAAAAGTTTGGCACAATTTACACAAGAAACAAATTTTTTAGACACTTTAAACACCATTTCAACAAAATAAAGGTGTTTTCTTATATTTTAATTTACCAAATAATCTCTGTACGTTAGGGGAGTTTTAACACGGTGTGAAATGTGGTTGCTAGGTTACAGTTACAGTATTCCCTCGTGTTATGTGACAATTTCCAGCCTGGAGGTAAAACATTAAACCGTCTCTGTGGAAACAAGGTGGCTGCCCCTCCATTAGAAAAGTTACATAGTGCAGCTTTAAACAAGGCGGGCGACGTGTCTGCGCTGGTCACTGGAGCTGGGATCAAACCGAACGCCTCCTGGTCACAAGGCGATGGCTCGACCCCCTGAGCCACGGCCGTCCTGATGTTTCAAATGATGATTCCAAAACTTTTTAAAATCCTCCACAATTTTACTTTTACTTTTACTACCTGTATTTTTATTTTATTTCTAATCAGAGGAAAAGGGTCTTCACAAGATAATTATAATTTAGAAGTGTTATTTTGGTTTGAATTATGTTTTTAGTTTATTTAGTTTTAATATTTTCAGTTCATTCATTCACTTTTTTGGGGAGTTGCACGTGTACATGTCGTTAAAATGTGAATAATTGTGACGAGAATCAAATTTTAAATAATTTATGAAAAAAACAAATTCAAAACAGTGAAATGTAAATATTTGAATAAATGATTTTGTAAAGATCAAGTTTCTTCTGTGGTTGGTTTGAGTGGGACGTCACGGGAGCCAAAACTACTCGAGTAAAAGTAAAAGTACTGCACAGTCCAACGCGGTTCATCTGGTCTTATGATTTAAAGGTACACTGTGTAACTTCTCTGACAGAAGGTTGTCCATCAGCTTGTCTCCATGGAGATGCTATTGCTGAAATGCCCCAGTAGTGTCCCCCGCTCGTCTCCGTGGAAACAGATTTTTAATGTCATACTATGGGGCAAGTTACAGGTCAGATCTGTGGATAAGTGACCCCGCTCGCCAGAAGAAAGAGTAAGAATGCACGTTTTTCAAGCCGATAAAATCCCCTGTTGTTAAATAAAAAGTTTAATGCAATACTGTGGAACATTTCAAGCAAAGCAACTCCATGGATGCAAGAAAGTTACACAGTGCACCTTTAAAGTTTAGCCTGAAAAAAGAATCTAATAAAATAGTTTTTCTCCCTGACAGTTTGGACTGCTCAGTGGTCATGTGATCTCACTGTAACGTGATTGGTCAGAGTGGTCATGTGATGTTGCTGCGCTGTGATTGGTCAGCTCGTTTAAACAGTTTTTTTTCCACAGGACAAGTTACACAGTGCACCTTTAATAAAAGCTAAAAAAAAACTGAGTAAAGTCTGACTTAAAACACTAACAAAACTTTGAGGATTCTGATCAAATATGATTTTTTTATTTCTAAGAATAAACTTTGAAATTGTCAAAGTTTGGTATAATTGTCAAAGAGCAATGCTACATAAAAAAAACATGCTTAAAAGAGTTAAATTAGTTAAATTAAAAAGGTGCAATGTTCTCTGAGAGTTGTGAAAAGCTCTTTTAAACTCATGATGGTGAATAATGAGGATGTTGTGAAATACATGAGTGAAGAGAAGAAGAACTCTGGACCGCTGCAAACTGTTTACAATGAACTGGGTCTGTTTTTAAGACTGTAAAAATCAGGTAGAGCTCCTTTAAACCTCTCTCTCTGCTGCCCCCGGTGGTGACGGCGGCCTGGTGCGTGTGGGGTAATAATGGGGATGCCTTCTCTTTGTCAGACGGTATTTTTGGCGATGCGTTCACTGTCTGCTGATGGAGCTGTACTTAAGAGCTTCACTCTGCCCCCGAACGCCACACGGACACAGAACTCACCAGCCTCAAGGTCAGGAACATTTCCTCTTTATGACTGAAATTTATGAGAAAAATTTGTGTTTTGTTTAAATTTTTAGGATTTGTTTGGGAGATTTAGAAAGGTTTAAATGAGGGGCCCAATCATAGTTTGATAGACATGGACTAAACCTGGACTAAACCTGGACTAAAGCAAGATTTAACCAGGACAAAAGTAGGGCTAAACCAGACTTAATCTAAAACAAAGCTAAAACCAAGGACTAAACCAGGACTAAACCTAAATTGTTCTAGTCTTGGTTTAGTTCTGAGTTTAGTCCCAGGTGCGTGTGAGTGTGTACTCAGTCCAGGACTAAACCAGGACTCAGCCAGGTCCAAAACCGTGAAAACAGGACTAAACAAGGACTAAACCAAGACTAAACTATGATAAAACCAGGACTTAACCAGGTACAAAACCGGACTACACAATGATTAAACCAGGTCTAACATAGGTCTAACCCAGATCTAAACCAGGTCTTAACCAGCACTATAGGTGTTTCAAACGAAGGGCCCTGAAGTGTTTGTGGTGTTGTTTATCGCCATGGCGTCCTGACGCTGTTGTCGTGTATTTCGTGTCACTGAGACGAGCTGAAACATCGTGTGAAACTCACTCACATGTTTGTGTCTCTGTGTGACTGAGGCTCTATTTCTGCTGATGAGGTCACTGGACAAACAGGGACAGAGGGACGAGGGACGGGAGACAGTCCAAAGACCACAGCCCCAAAACCACCAGAGTCTCACTGACCTGAGACAGAGGGACAGAGGGACGGGAGACAGTCCAAAGACCACAGCCCCAAAACCACCAGAGTCTCACTGACCTGAGACAGAGAGACAGAGGGACGGGAGACAGTCCAAAGACCACAGCCCCAAAACCACCAGAGTCTCACTGACCTGAGACAGAGGGACAGAGGGACGAGGGACGGGAGACAGTCCAAAGACCACAGCCCCAAAACCACCAGAGTCTCACTGACCTGAGACAGAGGGACGAGGGACGGGGGACACTTCAGCGGGTCTGATGTCAAATAAACATTGATTATTTTAATTTAATGGGCGGCACAGCGGCTCAGTAGTTTGTGTTCTCACCTCACATCAAGAAGGTCCCTGGTTCTACTCCCGGGTCAAATCCTCCAGCTCAGG
Source organism: Taenioides sp. WSHXM2023 (assembly GCA_029959045.1). Lineage (NCBI taxonomy): Eukaryota > Metazoa > Chordata > Actinopteri > Gobiiformes > Gobiidae > Taenioides > Taenioides sp. WSHXM2023. The sequence continues at coordinate 1,730,379 of CM057091.1, forward strand.
TCCTGACCAAGACCAGCTCCAGATCTGGAGATGGTCCCACTGCTCCTGATGGTTTAACCCAGAGACACTGAAGGACGGGTCAAATGTAGAGTTTAACCCAGAGACACTGAAGGACGGGTCAAATGTAGAGTTTAACCCGGAGACACTGAAGGATGGGTCAAATGTAGAGTTTAACCCGGAGACACTGAAGGACGGGTCAAATGTAGAGTTTAACCTGGAGACACTGAAGGACGGGTCAAATGCAGAGAATGGTCATGGTAAATGGTCATATTTTTATACAGCACTTTTCCACCTTCAAGACATTCACACACACCAGTGCACACAGACACTGGGGGTGAGGGGGTTAAGTGTCTTGCTCAAGAACACAACAACAGCATTCACCTGTGGGAGCTGGAATCGCACCACCAACCTGTGGGTCCCCTCAGCCAACTGAGCCACTGTCGTCCCCAGTTTCCTTCAAGATCAATAAGTACACCTTAACAGAACCAAGCCAGGACTAAACCGGGTTTCAGTCGGGACTAAACTTAAATCAGGACTAAACTTAAATCAGAACTAAACTTAAATCAGGACTAAACTTAAATCAGGTCTAAACTTAAATCAGGACTAAACTTAAATCAAGACTAAACTTAAATCAGGTCTAAACTTAAATCAGGACTAAACTTAAATCAGGACTAAACTTAAATCAGGTCTAAACTTAAATCAGAACTAAACTTAAATCAGGACTAAACTTAAATCAAGACTAAACTTAAATCAGGACTAAACTTAAATCAGGTCTAAACTTAAATCAGGACTAAACTTAAATCAGAAATAAACTTAAATCAGGTCTAAACTTAAATCAGGACTAAACTTAAATCAAGACTAAACTTAAATCAGGACTAAACTTAAATCAGGACTAAACTTAAATCAAGACTAAACTTAAATCAGGACTAAACTTAAATCAGGTCTAAACTTAAATCAGGACTAAACTTAAATCAAGACTAAACTTAAATCAGGTCTAAACTTAAATCAGGACTAAACTTAAATCAAGACTAAACTTAAATCAGAACTAAACTTAAATCAAGACTAAACTTAAATCAGGTCTAAACTTAAATCAGGACTAAACTTAAATCAGTACTAAACTTAAATCAGAACTAAACTTAAATCAAGACTAAACTTAAATCAGGTCTAAACTTAAATCAGGACTAAACTTAAATCAAGACTAAACTTAAATCAGAACTAAACTTAAATCAAGACTAAACTTAAATCAGGTCTAAACTTAAATCAGGACTAAACTTAAATCAGGACTAAACTTAAATCAGGACTAAACTTAAATCAGGTCTAAACTTAAATCAGGACTAAACTTAAATCAGAACTAAACTTAAATCAAGACTAAACTTAAATCAGGACTAAACTTAAATCAGGTCTAAACTTAAATCAGGACTAAACTTAAATCAGAACTAAACTTAAATCAAGACTAAACTTAAATCAGTACTAAACTTAAATCAGGTCTAAACTTAAATCAGGACTAAACTTAAATCAGGACTAACAGCAGTTTAAGTTCCTAGACCCACGTCGGTGTAATTCCTCATTCAAACAGCAGTGGGCGCTGGTATCAGAGGGTTTAAACAGAGTCACAGCTGCCCTGGGACAGACTGAGGGCGGGGGCGGGGCTTATATGGCGTGTGGGCGTGGCTTACCTGTGCCGTGGGCGTGGCTAACCTGTGTCGTGGGCGTGGCCTGTTGCAGATGCCGCAGTGGGGAGGCGGAGCTCAGTGCGCCGCGTGTCAGAAGACGGTTTATCACGCCGAAGAAATCCAGTGCAACGGCAGGAGCTTCCACAAGACCTGCTTCATCTGCTGTGAGAACTAAACCAGGACTAAACCAGGACTAAACCAGGACTAAACCAGGACTAGACCAGGACTAAATCAGGACTAAATCAGGACTAAATCAGGACTAAACCAGGACCAGACCAGGACTAAACCAGGACCAGACCAGGACTAAATCAGGACCAGACCAGGACTAAACCAGGACCAGGACCAGACCAGGACCAGACCAGGACTAAACCAGGACCTGACCAGGACTAGACCAGGACTAAACCAGGACTAGACCAGGACTAAACCAGCACTAGACCAGGAATAAACCAGGAATAAACCAGGATGAAACCAGGAGACAAAACCAGGACCAAACCAGGACTAAAGCAGAACTGAACCAGGACTAAACCAGGGCTGAACAGATGCAGTTGTTTGTCTTTTCACGCTCCAAAAATAGAAATTCATTGACTGATAAACGACCGCTGTGGAAACCCGCCCCACAGAGACTAGACCAGGACTAATCCAAGACTAAACCAGGTCTAAATGTGGTTCACTGTAGGGACTTTTGAACAACTGCAAAGAATTATAGTCCAATAAATCAGAGCAGAGGGTCAGAGGAGGAGAGGGTCAGAGGAGGAGAGGGTCAGAGGAGCAGAGGGTCAGAGGAGCAGAGGGTCAGAAGAGCAGAGGGTCAGAGGAGCAGAGGGTCAGAGGAGCAGAGGGTCAGAGGAGCAGAGGGTCAGAGGAGCAGGTCAGAGGAGCAGAGGGTCAGAGGAGCAGAGGGTCAGAAGAGCAGAGGGTCAGAGGAGCAGAGGGTCAGAGGAGCAGAGGGTCAGAGGAGCAGAGGGTCAGAAGAGCAGAGGGTCAGAGGAGCAGGTCAGAGGGTCAGAAGAGCAGAGGGTCAGAGGATTCCCGTTTGTTTTGTTTCTCCTCAGTGTCCTGCAGAAAGGCGTTGGACAGTCACACAGTCGCCGCTCACGAGTCGGAGGTTTACTGTAAATCCTGCTACGGCAAGAAATACGGTCCAAAAGGCTACGGCTACGGTCAGGGCGCCGGGGCTCTGAGCTCTGACCCCCACAACCATGACTCGGCACAACCGTGAGTCTGAGCACGGGAGGGCATCTGAGGCACAGGGACATAGAGCAGGAGTGTGGGAGGGCATCTGACACACTCTCGTCTCCCTCAGGTCCAGACCGAAGCCCTCGTCCTCCTCTTCTTCTTCTTCTTCTCCTGGTGGAGGCTCAAAGTTCAGTCAGAAGTTCGGAGGTTCTGATCGTTGTTCTCGTTGCTCCAAAGCCGTTTACGCCGCAGAGAAAGTGATGGGAGGAGGAAAGGTACCGTCTACGAGCTTTAAGTTCTGATGTTCCTCCTCAAAAACAGACCTGGACTTGTGTTGGTTTCATTCACATGTTTGAGGAACTGCCTTGTGATGTCATGAAGTGGTAGTTTAGGTTGGAGTTAGCAGCTCCCTAAAGGAGGACTAGACCAAGACTAGACCAGTATTAAACCAGGACTGAACCAGGACTAAAGCAGGACCAAACTGAGACTAGACCAGCACTAGACCAAGACTGGACCAGAACTGAGCCAAGATTTAAAAAGGACTGAACAAATTTTCAAGTGAACAGCTCCTTTTATCTTTAGTTCAGTCGAGATCTGTGTCTGTGTAACCCACAGACACAGACACTGGAGGATGGGTCAAATGCAGGTGTAACCCACAGACACTGGAGAATGGGTCAAATGCAGGTGTAGCCCACAGACACTGGAGAATGGGTCAAATGCGGGTCTCCTCTGTGTTTCAGCCGTGGCATAAAACGTGTTTCCGCTGCGCTTTGTGTGGGAAAAGTCTGGAGTCCACCACAGTCACAGACAAAGACGGAGAGATCTACTGTAAAGGTCTGGACCAGGACTAAACCAGGACTAAACCAGGACTAAACCAGGACTAAACCAGGACTAAACCAGGACTAAACCAGGACTAAATCAGGTTTTCTTTTCTTTCAGTGTGCTACGCTAAAAACTTTGGGCCTAAAGGTTTCGGTTTGGGGAATGAGGCGATGCTGGAGTAGAGACTGAACCGACCCAAAAATGTGTTTAAAATAACAAAAACATGAATTAAAACTGTTTTAAAAAGTTATTTTCATTTTACACCTGTTTAAATATTTGTCCTGATTTCAAATACAAATTTACTAAAATAAATGAGTCAAGATTCAAATGTCTGTGGTCTTCAAAGATGGAAATTATGACTGAACCAGGACTAAACCAGGACTGAACCTGAACCTAAACAGGACTAAACCAAGACTGAACCAGGACTAAACCAGGACTGAACCTGAACCTAAAAAAAACTGCTGTAACTCCAAACCAGGGCTAAATCAAACTGGACCAAAATGAGGACTAAATCTGGTCAGAACTCAGACTAAACCAGGACTAACCCAGGTCTAACCTAGGATTAAACCAGAACTGAACCACGTCCAAACCAGGAAAAAAAACACAGGTGTAGTTCAGTCCCAAACCAGGACTAAAGCAGAACTAAAGTTGGACTAAACCAAGACTAAACAGAGATCTAAACCAGACCAGAAACAAGGACTAAACTAGAACTATCCCAGGACTAATCGGGGATCATAAACTCTAAGCCAGGAACAAAGTGGAACCAAACCAGGACTGAACCAGGACTAAAACAGAACTACACTAGAACTGAAGCACATCTAAACCAGGAAAAAAACTCCCAAACCAGGTCTAAAGCAGGACTAAAACAGAACTGAACCAGGACTAAACCGGGTCCAAACCAAGATTAAACCAAATGTCTAAATAAAAACTACACCAATACTTATGGAGAGGCCAGAACTCAAGCAGGACTAGGCCAGAACTAAACCAGGACTTGTGTAAAAGACAGGCACGTGGTTGATTTATTGAACCATTTTAACAAAAACACGCAACTTTTACAAAACCATAAATGTACAAATGTCCCTTTTCCCCACACGTGTCTCACAGAGCACACAGCATCGTCTTTAGCCTCATTTTCACTGCTCAGGGCCACCTCCTGCGCCCTCTGCTGGCAACAACGGGGATTTGTGAGCACAGAAATCATAACAATATATTCATTTATAAACTACATTTCCATTTGCTTTTGTTTTTTACGTTTTAAAGAAGACATATAGTGCTTTTGTCTGTTCTGTTGTTATAATCTATGACACTGTGGATTATTCTGTTCCAATTTGGACTTTTTAAATCACAATTTTGATCTAAAACGACTTCATAAAAGAAAAAATTGCGCTGACTTGAGAAGGAAGTGCAGACGACACAGTGGGCGTGTACAGGTGGAGCTGAAAACGGGGGGAGATCAGCGAAATGGAGTCTTGAAAACAGGAGAATAAAGATAATTAAGGTCACTATGTTACCTTTTGCACAATATGTCTCCTTTAAAGATTATAATTCAGGTACTTTTGGGTAATTTTAAAAAGAAAAATAAAATGTCAGTGGTTACAGTTTAAGGCAGCAGCTTTTTCACAGATTTTACACAGGAATTGAACCTTCAAACTACAAAAATAAATAATACAGCTCTGTGCTTTGGTCCTTCGTCTTGTAATTGGTCAGCTCTGGGGGTGTGCCTCAAAAGGAGCCGTCTGATTGGTCCAAACAGTGGTGCGGTAGTGGTTTAAATCCTATGTGAGTTTTGATTGGTTGAAAAAGTGGGCGGGTTTTGAGAACAGGCCTGTGATTGGTTGGTGAGTTTGTATATTCAAAACGGAGCCTGGGATTGGTCCTGATAAATGCTAGAGACATTTCATTGGTCAGAAAGAAAACGTCTATAGCAGCTCTGTGATTGGCTCATCAGTGGGCGGGTCCCTAAAGCAGCTCTGTGATTGGCTCATCAGTGGGCGTGTCCTTAAAGCTGCCCTCTCATTGGTTAGACCATGTTGCTGGGTCCAAACAGACTCTGGTCCAGTGAAGTCTGCTGAGTCCAGTCCACGATCGAAGGTTTGAAAAGTCCACAACATCTGAGCTGGAAGAAGGAGACCAGGTTTCTCACCACGCCCAGACTGAGGAGAGAGAAGAGGGTGAGACCAGGACTAGACCAGGACTAAAGCAGGACTAAAGCAGGACTAAAGCAGGTGACTAAACCAGGACTAAAGCAGGACTGAACCAGGACTAAAGCAGGACTGAACCAGGACTAAAGCAGGACTGAACCAGGACTAAAGCAGGCGACTAAACCAGGACTAAAGCAGGACTGAACCAGGACTAAAGCAGGACTGAATCAGGACTAAAGCAGGCGACTAAACCAGGACTAAAGCAGGACTAAAGCAGGACTAAAGCAGGACTGAACCAGGACTGAACCAGGACTAAACCAGATCTAAACCAGGACTAAACCAGGACTAAACCAGGACTAAACCAGGACTAAACCAGGACTCAGGACTAAGGACTAAGGACTAAACCAGGACTAAACCAGGACTAAACCAGGACTAAACCAGGACTAATCCAGGTATAACTCACTTGTATGGGTTCTGCCTCAGGGACATGTTTTGTCGTAGTTTTCCGAGACTCTTAATTTCAGACGTCGTCAAACCCAAGAACGAGATCTGCACAAACGCAGGGACCAAGACACAAGAAATATAAATAAAAATATAAATAAACAGACTTTAAATCAGGTTTTAATCGTGGAACTTTCATTGCAAAATGTTTCTACTCAAACATGAATCACTCCAAACAACAGCGAGTTCACTCTGAGGGAAACCAGAACCTCTCACATAAAATCTCTTAGTTTATTTTAATTTTATTTCACCCCCACTGACCACCAGAGGGCGGTGCAGGAGAATCATCCAGTGCTCCTGTCAGCAGGCCTCATAGAACTGTAGTTACATTGGTAACTGTGCACAGACCTGGTGGAACCGAACGAGGAGCGTATTTATATATCATAAAGTATATATAGTGTTTTATATATCATAAAGTATATATAGTGTTTTATATATCATAAAGTATATATAGTGTTTTATTTATCATAAAGTATATATAGTGTTTTATATATCATAAAGTATATATAGTGTTTATATATCATAAAGTATATATAGTGTTTTATATATCAAAGTATATATAGTGTTTTATATATCATAAAGTATATATAGTGTTTTATATATCATAAAGTATATATAGTGTTTTATATATCATAAAGTATATATAGTGTTTTATTTATCATAAAGTATATAGTGTTTTATATATCAAAGTATATAGTGTTTTATATATCATAAAGTATATATAGTGTTTTATATATCATAAAGTATATATAGTGTTTATATATCATAAAGTATATATAGTGTTTTATTTATCATAAAGTATATATAGTGTTTTATTTATCATAAAGTATATATAGTGTTTTATATATCATAAAGTATATATAGTGTTTTATTTATCATAAAGTATATATAGTGTTTTATATATCATAAAGTATATATAGTGTTTTATTTATCATAAAGTATATATAGTGTTTTATATATCATAAAGTATATATAGTGTTTTATATATCATAAAGTATATAGTGTTTTATATATCATAAAGTATATATAGTGTTTTATATATCATAAAGTATATATAGTGTTTTATATATCATAAAGTATATATAGTGTTTTATATATCATAAAGTATATATAGTGTTTTATATATCAAAGTATATATAGTGTTTTATATAGTTTTATATAGAGAGAACTGCACAGACCTGGTAGAGCGGCACGAGCAGAGTGTTTATATATCATAATAGTATTTTATATAGTTTTATATATCATAAAGTACATATAGTATTTTATATAGTTTTATATATCAAAGTACATATAGTGTTTTATATAGTTTTATATATCATAAAGTACATACAGTATTTTATATAGTTTTATATATCATAAAGTACATATAGTATTTTATATAGTTTTATATATCATAAAGTACATATAGTATTTTATATAGTTTTATATATCATAAAGTACATATAGTATTTTATATAGTTTTATATATCATAAAGTACATATAGTGTTTTATATAGTTTTATATATCATAAAGTACATATAGTGTTTTATATAGTTTTATATATCATAAAGTACATATAGTGTTTTATATAGTTTTATATATCATAAAGTACATATGTGAGCTGTACAGACCTGGTAGAGCTGCACGAGCAGAGTGATGGAGCTCCAGCAGCTGTGGTACAGAGACAGCAGCAGAATCGAGGACACCCAGGGAGAGGAGAAGACACACCCAGAGACCAGAGCCCAGGGCTGGGCTTCAGAGGGGAGCGAGGGGCAGTGGGACCTCCAGACTGGGGGAGAACACAGACACGGGGGATTATTGATCCACTGTTTATAAAATGTGCAAATACATAATCAATACAGTTTAATTCCTGTGACTTCAAACATGAGTTTAGCATCTTTTCTTCTGCTGTTTTTGTTTGAACTACATTACGTCTCTGGGAATAAACAGTGTTCGTCTTGATCATTATTGCGCCCTCTGCTGGAGTTTTTTATGTTCACAAAATTACTAGTCACATGATCTCACGTCTGTGTGTCTGGTTTTATCCTCCTGCCCTGATGAAGACCTGTCCACTGGTCCAAACGCTTCATGTCCCTTCTTTTACTATAATCCTTCAGTGAGCCTCAGGTCTGTGCTCATGTTTACATCACGAGGTGAGAACGTGGCCCTCACCTCGTGATGTAAACATGTGCTGTGCTCATGTTTAAATCACAAGGTTTAATATTGAGTTTAAACTCACAGAGCACAGCGCCGTAGAACATCCACACTCCCATCAGAGACATGGAGAGAAGGAAGAGAATGAAGAGGTGATGGTTCCTCGCTCCTGGAACAAGGAACATACACAGAACATCAGACATCAGAGTCCACACAGTGTCCACAGTGTCCACAGTGTCCACACAGTGTCCACACAGTGTCCACACAGTGTCCACAGTGTCCACAGTGTCCACACAGTGTCCACACAGTGTCCACACAGTGTCCCCACAGTGTCCACACAGTGTCCACACAGTGTCCACACAGTGTCCCCACAGTGTCCACACAGTGTCCACAGTGTCCACACAGTGTCCACAGTGTCCACACAGTGTCCACACAGTGTCCACAGTGTCCACAGTGTCCACAGTGTCCACACAGTGTCCACAGTGTCCACAGTGTCCACACAGTGTCCACAGTGTCCACACAGTGTCCACAGTGTCCACAGTGTCCACACAGTGTCCACAGTGTCCACACAGTGTCCACAGTGTCCACACAGTGTCCACACAGTGTCCACAGTGTCCACAGTGTCCACACAGTGTCCACACAGTGTCCACACAGTGTCCACAGTGTCCACAGTGTCCACAGTGTCCACACAGTGTCCACACAGTGTCCACAGTGTCCACAGTGTCCACACAGTGTCCACAGTGTCCACAGTGTCCACAGTGTCCACACAGTGTCCACACAGTGTCCACAGTGTCCACACAGTGTCCACAGTGTCCACAGTGTCCACACAGTGTCCACAGTGTCCACAGTGTCCACAGTGTCCACAGTGTCCACACAGTGTCCACACAGTGTCCACACAGTGTCCACAGTGTCCACAGTGTCCACAGTGTCCACACAGTGTCCACACAGTGTCCACAGTGTCCACAGTGTCCACAGTGTCCACAGTGTCCACACAGTGTCCACACAGTGTCCACAGTGTCCACAGTGTCCACAGTGTCCACACAGTGTCCACACAGTGTCCACAGTGTCCACAGTGTCCACAGTGTCCACAGTGTCCACAGTGTCCACAGTGTGATTACATTTATGTGTTTAAATCAGGATTCACAGGACACGTTTTAAACTAACAGCAACGTTTCAGAACATGTTTATAAAGGTTTAAACTACAGAGTCACTGATGCAGTTGTTGGTCCAGATGGAGTGACGGTCGTGTAATGTGAGTGTGTGAGTGTATTTGTGTGTATATTTGTATATTTGTGTGTATATTTGTATATTTGTGTGTTACCGATGCAGTTGTTGGTCCAGATGGAGTGATGGTCGTGTTTTGCGACACACGAGTCACAGATGAAGCAGTGAAACGTCCTCACAGGTTTCTTTATCTGAAACACAAACAAGGACAGATTTAAAGGGCCAGTACTCTGATCTCTGCTCTCATCACAAACAGACCTGGAGTTGTGTTTTGTTTCATTCACACATATTTAACACACAAACCTGCACATTTAGACTTTAGTTCTTCTCTCAAATGAAAAACACTGTTCGACTTTGTGATGTCATGTGGTGATACAGGAAGTGCTCCACTGTTTTAACTCCATACACCTTCAGTTGAATAATTTCACTCAATCACAGCACGTCTTAAAGCTCAGAGTCAGTTTGTGTAAAACAGGACCTTTAAAGATCGTGGACTTTTTAAAATCCTCCATTGGATTCATGGACCTGTGAGGCTTTTTTTGCCATTTTGATGCTGTATTTTTTTACATTTCTGAATTTTTTAGGCTTTGGTTTGGGAATAGAAAAAAAAGAAAACCAAAACATACATGAAAGCTATTTAAAAGTTGTTATTTTACAGCTGTATTTTGTCACTGAAGTCCTAAACATGTGCAAATATAAGATGTGTAGAACTCACCATACAGGAAGTACAGAACACTCTGGGGTCCAAACAGCCGGCTTCAGCCAAAACCAACACGTTCTGAAACACCAGAGACAGATCAATGTGCAAAGAGACGTTATCACTTAATGTTCCACAGTACGCCATCAGTTTGGTCTGTCGCCATGGAGACAAGCCCGCTCACACCAAGAATACCACGTAGAACTGTTTGAGATACGATTAATGTAATACTGTGGAACATTCCAGGCAAAGCACCAACATCTCCATGGAGACAAACAGGTGGTGTGTCGTCCTCCAGAGAAGTTACATGGTTCATCTTTAAAATCTTAATATTCTGAAACAAAAACGAGAGCTACGTCTACACAATATTTAAAAGTCCAATATTTAACAAAACCGACTCCTGTGAGATTTAAGTTGTGTTTTGATGTTGTTTCCTCCTGAAAATCAGACCTGGAGTTGTGTTTGTTTCATTCACATGTTTGAGGAACTCTTTATTATTAGTCTGTCTACATCTCCAAAGCTCCAAACGCTCTGTTCCACCTTGTGATGTCATGAAGTGGTAGTTTTTAAGTTACCTTTAGTACGGTTAGGGTGACCAGACGTCCCAAAAAATTCAGGACAGTTCCGAAATCTAAGTTGTTGTCCTGACTCCCGAATCCAGCCCTAAATGTCCCGAAAATGACACTCAAACAGAATGCTGAGTAGTTATTTTCGGATAAACATTAAAAAATGTTGGTAGAGAGCTTGAGTCGACTGCACGCTCTGTTCGCAAGGCCTCGGTCGCCTCCTACGTCATAAAAGGGAAGAGCGTCTGACTGAATTCACAGGCAGTTTGCAGCAGACCGACGCATTTGGAGCAGAGTGGAGCTCCAAATGTTTTTTTTTTTAAAGATGCCTGTTCTTCTGAGGTTCTACTGACTCTCTCTCTCTGCTCAAACAGCTCGTGTATATTTATTTTATTTGTACTTTTTAACCTGCTGTGCACAGAAACTATTCCAGGGCTGAAATTCTCTAAATGATTCTAATGAAGGTACAGTATGTGGAGTTTAAAAACACAGTGGAGCACTTCCTGTATTACCACGACATCACAAGGTGGAACAGAGTGTTTTCAGGGCGACCAGACGTCCCAGTTTTGAGTCCTGTGTCCCTTGTCCCAGCAGATTCATCCAAAACCAGTGATTTGTCCCAGTTTTATATAAGAAATGTCCCTGGTGTCCCTATTTTTGACGAATTTGAAACTTAACAGTAAAGAAAGGCAGAAATGGTAATTTGTTTAGCTAAAATACAGAAAAGCTGCTTAAAAATGACCAAAAACACAAAAGAAAATGCAAGTATACTGACTCACATGCTGCTGTAGAACAGTTTTCCTTAATTATGTACTCGTATCAAAATTTTTTATTTTATTTTACTTGTATGTAGTTATTTTTATGTATTAATTTTATTTTTTTAATCATTTTATTATTTTTTAATCATTTTATTATTTTTATCATTTATTATTTTTTATCATTTTATTTGTTTAAAATTTTATTATTTTCATTTTTAGCTTTAAGCATTTTAACACTTTTTATTTATTGTTTTAGTTATGATTTCCTGTCTTTTATTGTATTCATTTGTCTTTGGAAACCGTCATGTTTATAAAATGTTCTATATAAATAAAGTGGACTGGATTTTTACCACCACAAACTGAGAATGTCCCAGTTTTTGATTGTGAAAAACACAACTCCAGCTCTGTTTGTGAGGAGGAAACATTAGAACAGAACCTAAAATAGTGTCATATGGGCATTTTGGTGAATTATGATTTAAGACGTTCATAATTCTTGTATTTTATTTGAATTAAAAGTAAAAGTCTGACCATTTTCTTCTGCTCCTCTGTGGCTCTGATCGCTCCAGGGTCCGTCCTGCAGCAGCGAAAGTAAAAATACAAAAGACACGTGAAGTTTAAGGTGAACAGGATCTGAACCAGCGCCCCGGGACTCTGTGCAGGCCGAGGTTAAGGAAAAGAGTCAGATGCCCTCCCAGTGTTCTGTAAACGTGTGTCAGATGCCCTTCCAGCCTCCTGTAAACGTGTGTCAGATGCCCTCCCAGCCTCCTGTAAACGTGTGTGTCAGATGCCCTCCCAGCCTCCTGTAAACGTGTGTGTCAGATGCCCTCCCAGCCTCCTGTAAACGTGTGTGTCAGATGCCCTCCCAGCCTCCTGTAAACGTGTGTGTCAGATGCCCTCCCAGCCTCCTGTAAACGTGTGTGTCAGATGCCCTCCCAGCCTCCTGTAAACGTGTGTGTCAGATGCCCTCACATCCTCTTACCCTAAACCTTCACAAAACAACCAAATAGTCCCTTTTCGCTCAAACCTTGCCTGTTGTTGTGTCCCTGAGCAAGACACTTTAAAGGTGCACTGTGTAACTTTTCTGGTGGAGGGTCCGCAAACTGCTTGTCCCCATGGAGATGTTAGTGCTTTGCCTTGAAACTTCTACAGTATGGCATTAAACTTGTCTATGTCCGCAGAGGCGTTAGCAGGCCAAGTTACAGGTCAGATCTGGGGAGAGGCGACCCCGCTCACAGTGAGAATACCCGTTTTGAATTTCTGACCACAAACACACATAACGTAACTGTGTAAATGCAAATACAGAAGTCTAATGCCATACTGTGGAACATTCAAGGCAAAAAAATAACACCAGCATGGACAAAAGCAGAATGTGAATCCTCTACCAGAAAAGTTCCACAGTGCACCTTTAAAGCTCCTGTATCACACAAAACTGACTCTTGTAGCTTTAAATCATGTTCTAATGTCGTTTCCTCCTCAAAATCAGAGCTGGAGTTGTGTTTGTTTCATTCACATGTTTGAGGAACTCTTTATTATTAGTCTGTCTACATCTCCAAAGCTCCAAACACTCTGTTCCACCTTGTGATGTCATCAAGTGGTAGTTTTCAAGTTCTCAGCTCCTTTTACCTTTAGTTCAGTCGAGATCGACAATTCCAGGGCTGAAATGATCCAAATGATTCTAGTGAAGGTGTGTGGAGTTTAAAAACACAGTGGAGCACTTCCTGTATCACCACATGATGACATCACAAGGTGGAACAGAGGGTTTTCTTTCTGTTTGAGAGAAGAACTCAGTCTAAATATTCAAGGTTTGTGTGTTAAACAAACAAAAGGATATCAGGGAGGAACCAGAGGAACCATGTGACCAGCATCCAGAACACCGAGGCCACGAGAGCAGAGGAGGGGAGCACCGTCTGGAACTCCGGGCTGCGCATGTGTCTGAGGAGGACAGGAGAACAGGTTAGTCTTTAATTATTACTTTTGAATAAAAACGTCCACATTTGAGCTGCGACTAATTATAACTTCAGTAGTCGACTTTTTAAAGAGGGGGAATTATGCAAAAATCGACTTTCTGGATCTTTCTCCCACGTTCTAATGCTGTTCCCTCATCAAAAAGCTTCGGCAGGTTGTGAAGATGCTCCAGCTGGATCCACGGTTTTATTGTTTTATCCCATGCCCAGTATCGGGAACTACACTGGAAGTCGTCACGCGCATGTTTCCAAACGTTTTCCGGTAAGTGTGAACAGGGCCTACCGTTGCAGTCCTGTGACAAAATGTTTTTAGTAACGCTTCTCTCACCGAAACACGAGGTTACAGACTCCGATGACACAGGCCAACAGAACCCCCTTCAGGAGCCACGACTCAGAGTCCAGATCCAAAATGGCACCAATGCTTCCGAACAGAGCGGAGCAAACCACGAACTGCACAAACGCCTGAGGAGGAGGAAAAGAAACAAAATTAAAAACACTGGCCCTTAAGTTCACCAAAACATGAAACAGAACCAGAACATCCATCCATTTTCTTCTGTTTTATCTGGGGCCGGGTCACGGGGGCAACAGTCTAAACAGGGACTGCCAGACTTCCTTCACCCCAGACACTTCCTCCAGCTCCTCTGGGGGGACCCCAAGGCGTTCCCAGGCCAGCCGAGAGACATAGTCCCTCCAGCGTGTCCTGAGTCTTCCCCGGGGCCTCCTCCCGGTGGGACATGCCTGGAACACCTCCTGAGGGAGGCGTCCACGAGGCATCTGGAACAGATGCCTGAGCCGCTGCTCCTCCTCTCGACGTGGAGGAGCAGCGGCTCTACTCTGAGCTCCTCCCCTGTGACTGAGCTCCTCAGCCTGTCTCTAAGGGAGCGCATACTAACATTTTTACGACACAGGGTACCTGTATTTCTGTGTGTACCTTGTGCATGTGTCTTTTTGTTTGTGCGTTTTTGTGTGTGTGTGTGTACCTTGTGTGTTTTTGCATGTACTTGTGTGTTTGTACCTTGTGTGTTTTTGCATGTACTTGTGTGTGTGTACCTTGTTTGTGTGTGTGTACCTTGTGTGTGTGTGCGAGGCGGCGGCAGCGGGAGCTCGAGTGCGCCCTCTCCTGTTTGATGATGTTTAACATGTGGATGAGCAGAGGGCTGTGCACCTGATGAGCCAAATCCAGAGGAGTGTGACCCTGAAAACAACAAACACACAAAACATTTACAAAACATTTAGACAAACGAGTGTGACGACACAAAACTACCATTAAAACAAACAAAAACAACACAAACACAACATTATATCTGTATATGAGCGTCTCCTTTGGTTAAATGTTACATACTGAGGTTTTAAACTGTGAAATAAACCCATAACCCTCCTCCCTCTTCTCCTCCTCCCTTCTCTTCCTCCTTTTCATCTTCTCCCTCTCCTCCCTTCTCTTCTTCCTTTTCACCTTCTCCCCCTTCTCCTCCTCCCTTCTCTTCCTCCTTTTCATCTCACCCCTCTCCTTCTCCTTTCTCTTCCTCCTTTTCATCTTCCCCCTCTCCTTCTCCTCCCTTCTCTTCCTCCTTTTCATCTCACCCCTCTCCTTCTCCTTTCTCTTCCTCCTTTTCATCTTCCCCCTCTCCTTCTCCTCCCTTCTCTTCCTCCTTTTCATCTTCCCCCTCTCCTTCTCCTCCCTTCTCTTCCTCCTTTTCAACTTCCCCTCTCCTCCTCTCTCCCCCTCTTCTCCTCCTCCCTCCATTAATTTTCTCTCTCTCTCCCCTTCTCCTCCTCTTCCTGCTCCCTCCACTGCTCCTCCTTTCCTCCCCTCTTCCTCTTCCTCCTCTTCCTCACGTTGCTGTTCTGTGCGTCCACACTCGCTCCCGCCTCCAGCAGGATGTGGGCGGCGTCCACGTTTCCGGCTAAAACGGCGCAGTGCAGCGGCGTGTTTCTGTTGGACGAGTCCACGGCGGTCACACTCGCCTCATGACGAACCAGGAAGTGAGTGGGCTCCGGTCTGGAAGACACGAACAAGGACGGAAAAATATGAAGAAGTATGAAAAAATAAGGAAAAATATGAAGAAATATGAAAAAATATGAACAGATATAAACACACGTAACAAAAACAGAGGGTTCATAAAGAGACAGAAACAACATCACATTTAATCAACTGTGTCTTTAATACACAACAGGGACCAGAATAAAAAGTGAAAAAGTTTATCTGTTGTTTGGAGCTGTTTTAGTCCGAGTTTAGTCCTGGTTTAGTCCTAAGTTTAGTCTTGGTTTAAGTATCTAGAAAACAATGATCAGATCTAAACGTCATTAAACTAATATGAGTCTCACCCAATGATTTTCTGAGCAGCCAACATCAGTGGAGTCTGTCCATTACAGTCAGGAGTGTCCACCTCCTGCAACAGAACGAGAGGGTCAGAGGAGAGGGTCAGAGGAGCAGAGGGTCAGAGGAGGAGATGGTCAGAGCAGGAGAGGGTCAGAGGAGGAGACGGTCAGAGCAGGAGAGGGTCAGAGGAGGAGAGGGTCAGAGGAGGAGATGGTCAGAGCAGGAGAGGGTCAGAGGAGGAGAGGGTCAGAGGAGGAGAGGGTCAGAGGAGGAGACGGTCAGAGGAGGAGAGGGTCAGAGGAGGAGACGGTCAGAGCAGGAGAGGGTCAGAGGAGGAGAGGGTCAGAGGAGGAGATGGTCAGAGCAGGAGAGGGTCAGAGGAGGAGAGGGTCAGAGGAGGAGACGGTCAGAGCAGGAGAGGGTCAGAGGAGGAGAGGGTCAGAGGAGGAGAGGAGCGGAGGGTCAGAGGAGGAGAGGGTCAGAGGAGGAGAGGGTCAGAGGAGGAGAGGGTCAGAGGAGGAGAGGAGAGGGTCAGAGGAGCAGAGGGTGCAGAGGAGCAGACGGTGCAGAGGAGCAGACGATGCAGAGGAGCAGAGAGTGTAGAAGTGTAGAGGAGCAGAGGGTGCAGACGGTGCAGAGGAGCAGTCGGTGCAGAGGAGCAGTCGGTGCAGAGGAGCAGACGGTGCAGAGGAGCAGACGGTGCAGAGGAACAGACGGTGCAGAGGAGCAGAGGGTGCAGAGGGTGCAGAAGAGCAGAGGGTGCAGAGGAGACAAAGGGTTAGAGGAGCAGACGGTGCAGAGGAGCAGAGGGTGCAGACGGTGCAGAGGAGCAGATGGTGCAGAGGAACAGACGGTGCAGAGGAGCAGAGGGTGCAGAGGGTGCAGAAGAGCAGAGGGTGCAGAGGAGACAAAGGGTTAGAGGAGCAGACGGTGCAGAGGAGCAGAGGGTGCAGACGGTGCAGAGGAGCAGATGGTGCAGAGGAGCAGATGGTGCAGAGGAGCAGACGGTGCAGAGGAGCAGACGGTGCAGAGGAGCAGAGAGTGTAGAAGTGTAGAGGAGCAGAGGGTGCAGTCGGTGCAGAGGAGCAGTCGGTGCAGAGGAGCAGAGGGTGCAGACGGTGCAGAGGAGCAGACGGTGCAGAGGAGCAGATGGTGCAGAGGAGCAGATGGTGCAGAGGAGCAGACGGTGCAGAGGAGCAGAGGGTGCAGAGGAGCAGATGGTGCAGAGGAGCAGATGGTGCAGAGGAGCAGACGGTGCAGAGGAGCAGAGGAACAGACGGTGCAGAGGAGGCAGAGGGTTAGAGGAGCAGACGGTGCAGAGGAACAGAGAGTGTAGAAGTGTAGAGGAGCAGAGGGTGCAGACGGTGCAGAGGAGCAGTCGGTGCAGAGGAGCAGACGGTGCAGAGGAGACAGAGGGTTAGAGGAGCAGACGGTGCAGAGGAGCAGAGAGTGTAGAAGTGTAGAGGAGCAGAGGGTGCAGACGGTGCAGAGGGTGCAGAAGGTGCAGAGGAGCAGACGGTGCAGAGGAACAGACGGTGCAGAGGGTGCAGAGGAGCAGAGAGTGTAGAAGTGTAGAGGAGCAGAGGGTGCAGACGGTGCAGAGGAGCAGTCGGTGCAGAGGAGCAGTCGGTGCAGAGGAGCAGACGGTGCAGAGGAGCAGACGTGCAGAGGAGCAGACGTGCAGAGGAGCAGACGGTGCAGAGGAGCAGACGGTGCAGAGGAGCAGTTGGTGCAGAGGAGCAGTCGGTGCAGAGGAGCAGACGTGCAGAGGAGCAGACGGTGCAGAGGAGCAGACGGTGCAGAGGAGCAGACGGTGCAGAGGAGTACCTGTCCCTTGGCCATGAGGTAGGCGGCGATGGCCATGTGCTGGAACAGGATGGCGAGGTGCAGAGCCTTGTATCCTTCTCCGTCGGCAGTGGAAGGATCTGCTCCGTATCTCATGAGCTGAATCACCATCTGCAGGTGCCCCTGTCTGCACCCGCCACCAGGAGGCAGGACAGGAGCTACACTTTACTACTGTGTTCATACCTTCAGTCCTGGTCTAGTCCTGGTCTAGTCCT
The DNA here is from genome assembly GCA_029959045.1 of Taenioides sp. WSHXM2023. Classification (NCBI taxonomy): domain Eukaryota; kingdom Metazoa; phylum Chordata; class Actinopteri; order Gobiiformes; family Gobiidae; genus Taenioides; species Taenioides sp. WSHXM2023. The sequence continues at coordinate 1,748,415 of CM057091.1, forward strand.
GGTCTAGTCCTGGTCTAGTCCGTGGTTCAGTCCTGGTTCAGTTCTGGTTTAGTCCTGGTTCAGTCCTGGTTCAGTCCTGGTTTCTGACCTTATGGCCCAGTGCAGAGGAGTAGAGTTGAGGTCTCCTCCGAGCTGATCTACTATGGCTCCTTTGGAAATGTAATACCTGAAGAACACATTTTTATCAAGTCAAAGAATTCCCGTTGTTTTTCCAAACAGATGAACTCACATCAGCCAGCCCCCGTTTAAATCCACGGATACATTTTAGAATAAAGGAACTGTTCTACAATCCGTATGTTCTACAATCTGTCCCTGTGTCTCCAGATCCTTCACCTGCACAGAGACACGTCCTGCAGACAGAGACACAGAGACGTGTCCCGCAGACAGAGACGCGTCCCGCAGACAGAGACACAGAGACATGTCCTGCAGACAGAGACGCGTCCCGCAGACAGAGACACGTCCCGCAGACAGAGACGCGTCCCGCAGACAGAGACACAGAGACACATCCTGCAGACAGAGACGCGTCCCGCAGACAGAGACGCGTCCCGCAGACAGAGACACAGAGACACGTCCCGCAGACAGAGACGCGTCCCGCACACAGAGACGCGTCCCGCAGACAGAGACGCGTCCCGCAGACAGAGACACAGAGACACATCCTGCAGACAGAGACGCGTCCCGCACACAGAGACGTGTCCCGCACACAGAGACGCGTCCCGCACACAGAGACGCGTCCCGCAGACAGAGACACAGAGACACATCCTGCAGACAGAGACGCGTCCCGCAGACAGAGACGCGTCCCGCAGACAGAGACACAGAGACATGTCCCGCAGACAGAGACACATCCTGCAGACAGAGACGCGTCCCGCAGACAGAGACACAGAGACATGTCCCGCAGACAGAGACACATCCTGCAGACAGAGACGCGTCCTGCAGACAGAGACGCGTCCCGCAGACAGAGACGCGTCCCGCAGACAGAGACGCGTCCCGCAGACAGAGACACAGAGACATGTCCCGCAGACAGAGACACATCTTGCAGACAGAGACGCGTCCCGCAGACAGAGACACAGAGACACATCCTGCAGACAGAGACACGTCCCACACACAGAGACACGTCCTGCAGACAGAGACACGTCCCGCAGACAGAGACGCGTCCTGCAGACAGAGACACAGAGACACGTCCTGTGTTTGTCTCAGTTTATGGACAGGCTCATGTGAAGCTCAGAACCTCCAGAATTCCCTCCCTGAGCTGCAGAGGCTGCACTAGCACTGACTCTGGGGTTTAGGGAGTGACGTTCAGATCAGAGACATTTTAGGTTTAAACACACTGGATTTCAGCTTTGAACCAGCAACCCACATGAGAGTCATGTGACGCTCATTCTGCGTTCTGATTGGATAAAGAACCAAAACACCAAATTAGAACAGAAACAAATGTCCATCAGGTCCAGAGTTTTTGTGATTCAGAATAAATCAGCGTTAGAATAGTTCTCAGTAAAGGTGATGTTAGGGTCAGAGGTCAAAGGTTAAAGTGGACACTCACTTGACCAGCTCCAGTCGGTTGTTGATGGCCGCCCAGTGCAGCAGCGTCACATTCTCTTTGTCCGGCTGCCTCACGTCATAACCAGCTTCAATCAGCTCCTTACAGCGATCCAACGCTCCAAACCTGAGAGACAGAGGAGAGGAGGAGAGGAGAGAGGAGGAGAGGAGAGAGGGGGAGAGGAGGAGAGGAGAGAGGAGGAGGAGGAGAGGAGGGGAGGAGGAGGGGAGGAGAGAGGGAGAGAGGAGAGAGGGGGAGAGGAGGAGAGGAGAGAGGAGGAGGAGGAGAGGAGGGGAGGAGGAGGGGAGGAGAGAGGGAGAGAGGAGAGAGGGGGAGAGGGGGAGAGGAGGAGAGGAGAGGGGGAGAGGAGGAGGAGGAGAGGGGGAGAGGAGGAGAGGAGAGGGGGAGAGGAGGAGAGGAGGAGGAGGAGAGGAGAGAGGGGGAGAGGAGGAGAGGAGAGGGGGAGAGGAGAGGAGGAGAGGGGGAGAGGAGGAGAGGAGGAGAGGAGGAGGAGGAGAGGAGGGGAGGAGGAGGGGAGGAGAGAGGGAGAGAGGAGAGAGGGGGAGAGGGGGAGAGGAGGAGAGGAGAGGGGGAGAGGAGGAGGAGGAGAGGGGGAGAGGAGGAGAGGAGAGGGGGAGAGGAGGAGGAGGAGAGGGGGAGAGGAGGAGAGGAGAGGGGGAGAGGAGGAGAGGAGGAGGAGGAGAGGAGAGAGGGGGAGAGGAGGAGAGGAGAGGGGGAGAGGAGAGGAGGAGAGGGGGAGAGGAGGAGAGGAGGAGAGGAGAGGGGGAGAGGAGAGGGGGAGAGGAGAGGGGGAGAGGAGAGAGGGGGAGAGGAGGGAGGAGGAGAGGAGAGGGGGAGAGGAGAGAGGGGGAGAGGAGGGAGGAGGAGAGGAGAGAGGAGGAGAGGAGAGAGGGGGAGAGGAGGAGAGGAGAGGGGGAGAGGAGGAGAGGAGGAGAGGAGAGAGGAGGAGAGGAGAGGGGGAGAGGAGAGGAGAGGAGAGGAGGAGAGGGGGAGAGGAGGAGAGGGGGAGAGGAGGGAGGAGGAGAGGAGGAGAGGAGGAGAGGAGAGGGGGAGAGGAGAGAGGGGGAGAGGAGGGAGGAGGAGGGGAGGAGAGCAGAGGTGGAGAGGAGAGGGGAGGAGAGGGGAGGAGGGGAGGAGAGGGGAGGAGGGGAGGAGAGGAGAGGAGGAGAGGAGGAGGAGAGGAGGGGAGGAGGAGGAGGAGGAGGAGAGGAGAGGAGGAGGAGAGGAGGAGGAGAGGAGGGGAGGAGGAGAGGAGGGGAGGAGGAGGAGGAGGGGAGGAGGAGAGGAGGAGGAGAGGAGGAGAGGAGGAGGAGAGGAGGGGAGGAGGAGAGGAGGAGGAGAGGAGGAGAGGAGGAGGAGAGGAGGAGAGGAGAGGAGGAGGAGAGGAGAGGAGGAGGAGAGGAGGAGGAGAGGAGGAGGAGAGGAGGGGAGGAGGAGAGGAGGGGAGGAGGAGGAGGAGGGGAGGAGGAGAGGAGGAGGAGAGGAGGAGAGGAGGAGGAGAGGAGGGGAGGAGGAGAGGAGGAGGAGAGGAGGAGAGGAGGAGGAGAGGAGGAGAGGAGAGGAGGGGAGGAGGAGAGGAGGAGGAGAGGAGGAGAGGAGGAGGAGAGGAGGAGAGGAGAGGAGGAGGAGAGGAGGAGGAGAGGAGAGGAGGAGAGGAGAGGAGGAGGAGAGGAGGAGAGGAGAGGAGGAGGAGAGGAGAGGAGGAGGAGAGGAGGAGGAGAGGAGAGGAGGAGGAGGAGGAGGAGAGGAGGAGGAGAGGAGGGGAGGAGGAGGAGGGGAGGAAGAGAGGGTCAAATGAAGCGGAGGATTCCCATACAGAACACAAACAGTATTCATGCACAGTTGCAGTAGCAGCAGTACAAGTTACTACTAAAAGTTATAGAAAAAAGATCTATTGAAAATATTTTTGTTCTGTTGTTCTAGATCAGGGGTCGGCAACTTCAAATCCTCAAAGAAAAGAAAACACCCGGAGCCACAAAACTATTTTGATCTAAAATGAGGAAAACTCTGCACATCATTTTTACCTGTCTCTGTATAAAAGACTAAAGTGTGTTTATGAAATCAGTGAAATGATACAAAGAACACGGAATTTTATTTCTGCACGTAACAACATTCTGAACTCCGAAAAAAAGACACTTGTTTACTTTCAAATGACTCAATGTCTATTTGAGTCCTCCTCGTAGGAAATAAAAATCCAAACTTAAATGATCCACCCGCAGTGAATTAATAATGTCGTCTTCTTTTGTGTTCCATCATCTTTTTACTCCCTGTACTGGAGCGTGAAGTCATCTGTCGACCTGAATAAAACGATTTCACTATGATTCTATTTACACAGGGCTGTACGACCGTACCGTACGCCGTGTGTTTTTAATTTAGTTCATGTTGGAGAAAACCTGCTCATGTACGTCTGTGGATCCATAGATTGACACGACTCCAAATACTTTTCCATGTTCATGTAAGTGTCGGGAATGTTTTGAACAAAAGTTTGTCTGGTTTGGGAAGGTTTTCAGTATCACTGCGATTCTGAGCAAGAATGACCTTCTGCCGGGCAACATTTTTTGTTCTGTTTTCTTCAGAAACTTTTCTTTTCTTGGATTTATCATTTGATTTATCATTCGCTGTTGTGTTGGTGCTGGTAAGTCCGGGCTGCCAGATATGTGACGGGTGTCGCACATTTTGAGCAACAAAAATATTAAAAACATTTTATTTTAATGTTACAAGATTATTATTATCTACAAATTCAGAATTATATTTAAAAATGAAGAAACTAAAATAAAAATACAGTGTAATGAAATACTCATTATTTAAAGTCAGAGGGAGCCACAGCAGAAGGATGAAAGAGCCACATGCGGCTCTGGAGCTGCCGACCCCTGTTCTAGATGATTCTAGACGATGACTGAAACAGGAACAAGAACAAAGAACAAAGTCCTTCTACACGAGACCAACTCAGAACGTCCAGATGAAGGTGGGGCCTGGTATGAAAGAGAAGAAAAGACTCGCCTAGACGAGCGCACCTCTCTCCCTCCTCTGCCCTCTTCTCTCACACCTTTCACTCTTTCTCTCCACACTTTTTTGTTTATATAGCATCTACCTCTCCATCCCCTCGTCCTCCTCCTTCCTGTCTCACTCCCTCCCCTCTTTCTTTCTCTCCCTCTCTCCTCCTCCTCCTTCTTCTTGTCCCTCTCTCTTTCCATCTGCCCTCTTTTCTTCGTTTCCTCGTCACAAACGGACCAGGAGTTTTGTTTCATTCACATGTTTAACACACAAACCTGCAGATTTAACACGAGTTCTTCTCTCAAACTGAAAACACTCTGTTCCACCTTGTGATGTCATCATGTGGTGATACAGGAAGTGCTCCACTGTGTTTTTAAACTCCACACACCTTCACTAGAATCACTCGGATCATTTCAGTCCTGGAATTGCCGATCTCTACTGAACTAAAGGTAAAAGGAGCTGTTCACTTGAAAACTACCACTTGATGACATCACAAGGTGGAGCAGAGCGTTTGGAGCTTTGGAGATGTAGACAGACTAATAATAAAGAGTTCCTCAAACATGTGAATGAAACAAACACAACTCCAGGTCTGATTTTGAGGAGGAACATCAGAACATGATTTAAATCTCACGAGTCAGTTTTGTGTAATAAAGGACCTTTAAACGGCAAATTCCATCTGAGAATCCTGCCCCTATAACCATATTTAAACTACAGTTTAAACTCTACGAAGCGCTGATGTCACGTGAACGTTATCGGTTCTCTCCATTCTTTACATTCTTGTGAATAATAGACAGATCTCAGAGGGAAGAGGAGGGCAGAGGGAGAGAGGGAGGAGGGTGAGACTGGTCTTTCAGGAAAATTCACCTTTGACTCAAAACACACACGTACACACAACAGATAAACTCAGTCACCTCGTCGAGTCCTGCACTGGGATTACACCAGGAACTACACCAGGAACTACACCAGGAACTAGACCAGGAACTAGACCAGGAACTAAACCAGGAACTACAGCAGGAACTACACCAGGAACTACACCAGGAACTAAAAAAGGAACTACACCAGGAACTACACCAGGAACTACACCAGGAACTAGACCAGGAACTAAACCAGGAACTAAACCAGGAACTACAGCAGGAACTACAGCAGGAACTACACCAGGAACTACACCAGGAACTACCAAAGGACTATCAGGATTTGAGTCCAAGCTTTAGGTCTAGTTTAGGCCAACTTCAGACCTGGTTTAGTCCTGGTTTAGTCCTGGTTTAATCCACGTTCAGTCCTGGTTTAATCCACGTTCAGTCCTGGTTCAGTCCTGGTTCAGTCCTGGTTCAGTCCTGGTTCAGTCCTGGTATAGTCCTGGTATAGTCCTGGTATAGTCCTGGTATAGCCCTGGTTCAGCCCTGGTTCAGCCCTGGTTCAGCCCTGGTTCAGCCCTGGTCCAATCCTGGTTCAGTCCTGGTTCAGTCCTGGTTCAGTCCTGGCCTAGTCCAGTTTTAGTCCATGCTTTAGTCCTGGTTCAGTCCTGGTCTAGTCCAGTTTTAGTCCATACTTTAGTCCTGGTTCAGCCCTGCTTCTGTCTTGGTTCAGTCCTGGTCTAGTCCTAGTCCTGGTCTAGTTCTGGTTCAGCCCTGGTTCAGTCTTGATTCAGTCGTGGTTTCGTCGTGGTTTAGTCCTGGTTGAGTCTTGGTTTAATCCTGGTTCGGTCCTGGTTCAGTCCTGCTTTAGCCCTGCTTCTGTCTTGGTTCAGACCTGGTCTAGTCCTAGTCCTGGTTTAGTCCTGGTTTAGTCCTGGACTCACTGCGTTGCCTTGACGATGTCCCAGCTGCCGCTCTCGTCCAGGTGAGATCTCTTCTTTGGCTGCTCCATGGTGCTCTCAGGGGCCGATCCGAACATCATTCCCCCAGAAAAGGCGCTGGATCTGGGGCCGTGGCTGTGGCAGTGAGCCCCGTGTCCATGGAGGCCGCCATCCCCCAGGTGACTCTAACACAACAACACCGAGAGTTACAACCGAAACATTCAACACAACAGAAATCAGACCACAGAGTCTGGGTCAAGTCCTGGTCAAGTCCTGGTCTAGTCCTGGTCAAGTCCTGGTCAAGTCCTGGTCAAGTCCTGGTCAAGTCCTGGTCAAGTCCTGGTCTAGTGCTGGTCTAGTCCTGGTCAAGTCCTGGTCAAGTCCTGGTCAAGTCCAGGTCAAGTCCTGGTCAAGTCCTGGTCTAGTGCTGGTCAAGTCCTGGTCAAGTCCTGGTCAAGTCCTGGTCAAGTCCTGGTCAAGTCCTGGTTCAGGCCCTGGTTCAGGCCCTGGTTCAGTCCCTGGTCAAGTCCTGGTCTAGTCCTGGTTCAGGCCCTGGTTCAGGCCCTGGTTCAGGCCCTGGTCAAGTCCTGGTCAAGTCCTGGTCAAGTCCTGCTTTAATACTGGTCTAGTCCTAGTCAAGTCTTGGTCAAGCCCTGGTTGCCTTGCTTCAGTCCTTCTTCAGTCCTGATCTAATCCTGGTTTAGTCCTGGTTCAGTCCTGGTCAAGTCCTGGTTCAGTCCTGGTCAAGTCCTGGTCAAGTCCTGGTTCAGTCCTGGTTCAGTCCTGGTCAAGTCCTGGTTCAGTCCTGGTCAAGTCCTGGTCAAGTCCTGGTTCAGTCCTGGTCAAGTCCTGGTCAAGTCCTGGTTCAGTCCTGGTCAAGTCCTGGTCTAGTCCTGGTCTAGTCCTAGTCCTGGTTCAGGCCTGGTTCAGGCCCTGGTTCAGGCCCTGCTTCAGTCCCTGGTTCAGTTCCTGGTCTAGTCCTGGTCTAGTCCTGGTCTAGTCCTGGTCTAGTCCTGGTCTAGTCCTGGTTCAGGCCCTGGTTCAGTCCCTGGTTCAGTCCCTGGTTCAGTCCCTGGTTCAGTCCTGGTCTAGTCCTGGTCTAGTCCTGGTCTAGTCCTGTTTTGCCTTTTAAATATCCATGAGTAGGACTAAAAAAAAGTAAATGTTTGTGCATTGATTTAAGTCATTGGATTATTGCTGAAAAAGAAAATGAAAACTAATTTAAAAAATCACTTAATCCCCTGTCAGATTACATCAATGGGCCCCTGACATTCCAGATATTTGTAATAAACGTGCAAATGATAAGAGCACTTTGTTCCACTGTTTATGGGACTGCAGGATTTTTAAAGTTACTGGAAATCTGTGATTCAAACCAAATCCACTATCGTTGGTATAGAGGTTCCTCATCGGGCAACGCTCTGTATTTTGGGTTTTATCCTAAAGATTTTGTTGTCAATAAAATCTATCGCCTTATTTTGGACAAATGTGGACGCGCCTCCTATAAAACACTTACACTTATTTCAAGAGGAAAAGCTGAGGACTTTGAGGACATCTGGAGAACCTTAGTAGAGTTTTGTGACTTGTACAATATTGAACATCAAATGAATATTTACAGGTTTGCACCTCATTATTATCAGTGATAATTGTCTGTGTGTGATTAATGTTGTTCCTGTTTATGTTTGTTTGTTTTTGTGTCTATGTGGTTTTGTTAATACTTTAATACGAAAGATCTTCAAAATAAAAAGATCACTTAATAAACACCACTTAATGTTTAGTAGTCCTTAGTGTTGAACTTTCAGTGGATTCTCCACATAAACCTTTGAATAGATGATGTGTCAGAGAATAAGGAAGTCCAACCCGCAGATCTGAATCTTACCTTCACTTTTGACCACGAGGAAAACTTTGAATATTTTAAAATCATTTCATTTCCTGGTCAATAATTTACATATTTTTATTATAATACATTAGTATAAGCACCAACCAGAGACAAAAAGATTTAGATGAGCTATTTCAAATGTTTATCTTTAGTTTATGTCACAAAATCCACTTAAAATCCTCTTAAAATGACACTTATTTAGAACCTGTTTAACGACATCTGAAGTGGAGTTTAAGCATATGGCAAGCTTATATTTAGATATTTAGACCAGTATTTATCACAAATGTTATAATTAGACAAACTATTTTGGCAGTGTATTCATATTTTAGGGTTAGCGTCAAAATAACAGAATTTAAGCTTATTTTAACTGGATAAATCATTAATAGTATTGACAAGCCGTGGGTAGTTTCCTGGTTTTGTGGTTGACAGCTGTTTTAGTCGTGTTATTTTATTTATTTTTACGCAATATCCTAATTTATCAGTTAATTTGAAGCCTCTGTTAAGTTAGGTTTGATTAAAATGATGTAAATTTAATAAAATAGCAGTGAAATGAGAGTTGTGTTGGTTGGACTCGTCTCCGGAACTAGCGGCTAATGCTAATGCTAAGCTAAAAACAACCCGGAGGAGAGAGCGGGGAAAGGTCCAGGACTGAGCCGGGATGAGGAGCGGGTCCGCGGGGTAAGAGAGCCCGAAGAACCGCAGGGAGAGCCAGGGAAAAAGCCAGCGAAAAAGCCGGGGGAAAGTACTCACGGAGCCGTCAGAAGTCCAGTCCATGTCGGGTGAAGCTCCGTCAGATGAGTGGGTGTGAAGAGCCGAGAGCCGAGAGCCGAAAGGAGCCGAAAGGTGCCGAACACTTCCGTAAACTCCCGAACATTTTCAGAATTAAAAACTAAACCATAATTAAAACTGCATGTCGATAAAGTTAGAATATCTTAAATTAAGTGTCTTAGTTGTATAAGTATCTTAAATTATACATACATACATATATATATATATATATATATATATATATATATATATATATATATATATATATATATATATATATATATATATATATATATATATATATATATTTTTTTAATTTAATTTAATGTATCGTTACTGTTTAAGTTAAAATCTGGAGTGTTGAATATTGGTTCTCAGTCTCAAAAAGAAACCACAGGCTGAACCTTCTAGTTTTTCATTCATAAATCTGACTTGTAGCCCACTATTAACTATTAAATATTAACATGATTTGATTTACTTTCCACTTAATACTTTATTTTTCTTTTGTGTATGTTCCAGTGATGAGCAGCAGGTGGCGCCAGAGCCCAGTCCATATAGTTCCTGTTGTTCTAAAGAGCAGAAAAACAAATCCCAGATAATCCAAAAATGTGCTCAAATGTATTATAAATATTATTAGAATATTATATGACAATTGTGAATAATTGTGAATAATTATATGACAATTATTCATAATTATTAATCATAATAAAATACAGGTAAATGTAAGTGAATAATTCATAATAATACAATAATGCAGTGGATTTATACAGAGCCGTGTGAAGTGTCTTGCCTAAGAAACTTGGTCTGAGTGGGAATCAGTCCTCTGACCCTTGGGTTGGGAGGCACTGCTCTGACCAAGCTGCTGACCCCAAACACAGACACAAACACACACAGACACACACAGACACAAACACACACAGACACAAACACACACAGACACAAACACACACAGACACAAACACACACAGATACAAACACACACAGACACAAACACACAGACCCAAACACACACAGACACAAACACACACAGACACAAACACACACAGACACAAACACACACAGACACAAACACACACAGACACAAACACACACAGACACAAACACACAGATACAAACACACACAGCAGACATGGGAAAGATAAGATAAGATAATCCTTTATTTGTCCCACAATGGGGAAATTTCAGTGTCACAACACAAGTTTCAGAAACAGTAGGAAAATAAGAGCATCAAAATCAAGATAAATAATAATAAGTATTTACAATCAACTAAAAAACACAACAGTGTAAAGCTCAAAGGCACAGGAACGTTGCACAATAAGGACAAAGACATTTCAGTCACTTGGACTAAAGTTGTTGATCACAGAAGTTTCTCAGATTTTCTTTCTGCTTCAGTTCAGCTCAAACAAAAATTTTACAGAAAAATTATTTAAAAAATTATAATTTTGCTTTTACAGCCTGAGGCCCGAGGATCTCGTCTGGTTTGGCTCTGAATTATTTAAGTTAAGGTGCACTTTATTGTCCTCGTAAGGAAATGTGTCCTCTGCATTTGACCCGTCCTTCAGTGTCTCTGGGTTAAACCTGCATTTGACCCGTCCTCCAGTGTCTCTATGTTAAACTCTACATTTGACCCGTCCTCCAGTGTCTCTGGGTTAAACTCTACATTTGACCCGTCCTTCAGTGTCTCTGGGTTACACCTGTCAGGAGCAGTGGGACCATCTCCAGATCTGGAGCTGGTCTTGGTCTGGATTATTTTATCTGGAGTATTTGACCCATCGTGCCCAGAGAAAACTCACCCAGACACAGGCAGAACATGCAAACTCCACACAGAAAAAACATTTGTGGATCATAATTTTGTGGATTTATTTAAAAACAGACCCCGTTCTATGACTTAAGCACAAACTATTGTCCAAGAACAGACGCCGGTTTTGTTTTGGTCCCTGCTCTGCGTTTGACCCCAGTCTCCAGGGTCAAAGTTCATGATCAGGTCTGAGTGATTTGACCCGTCCCGCTCCCCGTACGTCTCAGTTAGCGCCTGTGTTAGCGTCTGTGTTGGCGCCGTGCCCGTAAATCACTCCCTCCCGCGACCCCAATGAGGAAACAAAGGGTTCAGAGGGCGAAGGTCACGGCTTGTTTGGGGTGCATTCAAATTCAAGGACAACACCGGCCCCTCGATGGGCCCCGGGCATCGTAAATCTAACGAAACACTTCAGGGGTGACAGGAAGTGGACGTTACGGCGACGTTTCAAAATAATAAGAGACGTTTCGCTGTTTAAAGCCCTGCACCTGATTTTATCCCCGTGTTTTTGAGCAAAGTCCTCTGCGTCCTTCTGCATCTGATTACAAACTGTTTCACTGTTCGATGATCAGGAAGTGCGTGTTAGCATGCTAGTTGTTGTTAGCTTTACCGTAACTGCCACTGCAAACTGTTTTAAATAAACTAGTTCTGTTTTTTTATTTTATTTTTTTAACACAGAAAAAAAAATCAGGTACAGAGACTTTAAAGGTGCTTGTCTCCGTGGAGATGTTATTGCTTCGTCTAGAATGTTCCGCAGTGTAGATTAAACCTGTGTGTCACGAGGGAGACGAGCAGGTCACAGCGCTGGGCTACGTTACAGGTCAGATCTGCGGAGAGTCGCCCCTGTTCACGCAGAGAATTGCTGTAGTTTTGAGCAACAGAGATGCCCGTGATGAATAAAATCTAGATGGGTGTGTTTAAAGCCATACTATGGAACATTCCAGGCAACGCAATAACATCTCCATGGAGACAAGCAGGTGATGGACCCTCCTCCAGGAATGTTACGCAGTATATCTTTAAGGAACGCCTTTTATTATAATAAACTGCAGGTTAAAAATACATAGGGATTGTATTTATTGTATTTAAGTCGGTTTATACATTTGTACTTCTCTTTTTTCACTCACTCCTCCTCTTTCCATCCTTTCATCATCTCTTCACCTCCTTCCCCTCCCTCTATCAGTCTTCCCCCCTCTTTTATCTCCCTCTCTCTCTCCCCTCTTTTACTCTCTCCTCTATTCTCCATCTTTCCGCCTTCTCTTTCTCTCTCACACTCTCTTTTCTTCTTCCCTCTCTTCCTTTTCATTCCTTCCTTTTCCCCCATGCCCTCTCTTTCTAATACTCCCTCTCTCTCCCTTCTTTTACTCTCTCCTCTACTCTCCGTCTTTCTGCCTTCTCTTTCTCTCTCACACTCCTCTCTCTCCTCCCCTCTCTTCCTTTTCATTTCCTTTTTCTCCGATGCTCTCTCTCTCTCTGATACTCCCTCTATCTCTCTCACTCCTCTCTCCCAATATATTTCTTTCTCCCTTTCTTCACTTTCTCTTTGTCCTTTTTCCTTTTTGCTCTCTCTCCCCTAGTCCCTCTACCACTCTCTCTCTGCCTCTCTCTTTTCTTTCATTCCCTCCTATTCTCCAACGCCCTCTCTCCCTGATACTTCCTCTCTCTCTCCCTTTCTTCACTTTCCCTTTGTCCTCGATCTGCACGCCCCTCTCTCTCTTTCTCCATCCCTCTCTCCTCTCTCCCTCCCTCTTTCTCTGTCTTCCCCCTCTTTCTTCCTCTCTCGCTCACTCTTCTCTCTCAATATTTCCAATTTGTCACATTTCCTTCTCTCTTTTCTCTTTTTCCTCTCTCTCCCTCACTACCGCCCCCTCCCCCTGCCTCTCTTTTCTCTCTCTCTCTCTCTATCCCCCCTCCCCCCATCGCTCCCTCCCTCCGTCCCTCCCTCCGTCCCTCCCTCCGTCCCTCCCTCCGTCCCTCCCTCTCTCTCTGGTTCTGTCCTTGGTCCTGAGCTGTCGTTATAGTGACTGATTTCAGGCTGTAACTCTGTGATTCACGTCCACTGTAATATTTATGCCGTCTCCTCGTCTCAGTGTCTCAGTGTCTCAGTGTCTCAGTGTCTCAGTGTCTCCTCCTCTCAGTGTCTCAGTGTCTCAGTGTCTCAGTGTCTCCTCCTCTCAGTGTCTCAGTGTCTCAGTGTGAGGAGGTTGTGGGCTGGATTCCTGATCTCTCTGAGTGTGCAGAGCAGAGGAGAGGGTCAGAGGAGCAGAGGGTCAGAGGAGCAGAGGGTCAGAGGAGCAGAGGGTCAGAGGGTCAGAGGAGGAGAGGGTCAGAGGAGCAGAGGGTCAGAGGGTCAGAGGAGGAGAGGGTCAGAGGAGATGTTCCAGATTGATTTCTTGTCTCCTCTGTCCTTCCTCTGATGATTGACAGCTCCAGCAAAAATCACCTCCAGAAAAAAACACAAAACCCCAGAGACAAAGAAGAGAAGAGAGGAAAGACGAGTGATAGAACTGAACCAGGACTAAACCAGGACTAAACCAGGACTAAACCAGGACTAAACCAAACGTGTCTCTCCTGTACAGTTTTACTGTAGCGGCTCTTGATCAAAATAAATCCACTGTGTTCTGGCTGTATCTAATTATAAATGTCTGATAATCAGGAAGTGCACTGTTAGTATGCTAGTTAGTTTTAGCTTTCCTCTGTGTGTGTCTGTGTGTGTGTCTGTGTGTGTGTCTGTGTTTGTGTGTCTGATGCAGGTCGTTTAAACACACTTCATTAAAAGAGAATTATCTTTAATGAAGTAGATCTGAGAATGAACCAGAGGACTTCATTTAGAGAAAAAGGAAAAATCCTGGTTTAGACCTGGTTTAGTCCTGAAACCGGGTCTGTGAAAGCAGGACTAAACCAGGTCTAAACCAGGTTTAAAGCTGGTCTAAACCCGGTCTAAACCAGATCTAAACCAGGTCTAAACCCGGTCTAAACCCGTCTCTCTCGCGGTTGTTCGTAGTCTGCTCTGCCCTCTGCTTTTGACAAGGGCAGACCTGAGTCCTGCTTAAGTCCTGCAAATGGACCCAGATCTAATCAGACCCGGTCTAATCCAATCAGGACCTGGACCATCTCGTTAGACCAGACCGGGACCAGGACCAGAGCAGGACCCAGACCACGTGCATCCTCCTCTGTCCATGTGTGTCAGATGCCCTCCCTGATCATTTTTATCAGTGAAAAGCTCCATTTTCCAACCACACCACAACATCTGGGAGGGCATCTGACATGGTTTAGTCCTGGTTTAGACCTGGTTTGGACCTGATTTAGACCTGGTATAGTCCTGGTTTAGACCTGGTTTAGACCTGGTTTAGTCCTGGTATAGTCCTGGTTTAGACCTGGTTTAGGACTGGTACAGTCTGGGTTTAGTCTGGGTTTAGCCCTGGTTTTAGTACTGGTTTAGTCCTGGTTTAGACCTGGTTTGGACCTGATTTAGACCTGGTATAGTCCTGGTTTAGACCTGGTTTAGTCCTGGTTTAGTCCTGGTTTAGAACCTGTTTTAGTCCAGGTTGGCTCTCTGGTTGCTATGATACTTGTGGTCGAATCACTTGAGGATTTGACACATTTTTACATCAGATGCCCTTCCTGTCATCAGACGGGGGTTTAAACTGTGGTGAAGTGTATTGCCCAAGGACAAGGCGATACGTGCTCAAGTGGGAATCAAACCAGTAACCTTCCACAGCACGGACGGTCATGTCCAAACAGAGGAGCGTGTGAGCGCGTGTGGGCGAGGGTTCGATTCCCCAGGCCCAGTGCACTATGGGTAATCTGTGAGCGCAGGTTAATGTGAGACTCGAGAGCCGCAAAAGGAATCAATACCAGTCAAGAGCAGAGTTTAACCGCAGACTAGGAGAGAGGGAGGAGAGGAGAGGAGAGAGGAGAGGAGAGAGGAGAGGAGAGGAGAGAGGAGAGGAGAGAGGGAGGAGAGGAGAGAGGAGAGAGGAGAGGAGAGAGGAGAGAGGAGAGAGGAGAGAGGAGAGAGGAGAGGAGAGAGGAGAGAGGAGAGAGGAGAGGAGAGAGGAGAGAGGAGAGAGGAGAGGAGAGAGGAGGAGAGGAGAGAGGAGAGAGGAGAGAGGGAGGAGAGAGGAGAGAGGAGAGAGGGAGGAGAGAGGGAGGAGAGAGGAGAGGAGAGAGGAGAGAGGGAGGAGAGGAGAGAGGAGAGGAGAGAGGAGAGGAGAGAGGAGAGAGGAGAGGAGAGAGGAGAGGAGAGAGGAGAGGAGAGAGGAGAGAGGAGAGGAGAGAGGAGAGAGGAGAGAGGGAGGAGAGAGGAGAGAGGAGAGAGGAGAGAGGAGAGGAGAGAGGAGAGAGGGAGGAGAGAGGGAGGAGAGGAGAGAGGAGAGGAGAGAGGAGAGGAGAGGAGAGGAGAGAGGAGAGAGGAGAGAGGAGAGAGGAGAGGAGAGAGGAGAGAGGAGAGAGGAGAGGAGAGAGGAGAGGAGAGGAGAGAGGGAGGAGAGGAGGAGAGGAGAGAGGAGAGAGGAGAGAGGGAGGAGAGGAGAGAGGAGAGAGGGAGGAGAGGAGAGGAGAGAGGAGAGAGGGAGGAGAGGAGAGAGGGAGGAGAGAGGGAGGAGAGGAGGAGAGGAGGAGAGAGGGAGGAGAGGAGAGGAGAGAGGAGAGGAGAGAGGAGAGAGGGAGGAGAGGAGAGAGGAGAGAGGGAGGAGAGGAGAGGAGAGAGGAGAGAGGGAGGAGAGGAGAGAGGAGAGGAGAGGAGAGGAGAGAGGAGAGAGGAGAGGAGAGAGGAGAGAGGAGAGAGGAGAGGAGAGAGGAGAGGAGAGGAGAGGAGAGAGGAGAGAGGGAGGAGAGGAGGAGAGGAGAGGAGAGAGGAGAGAGGGAGGAGAGGAGAGAGGAGAGAGGGAGGAGAGGAGAGGAGAGAGGAGAGAGGGAGGAGAGGAGAGAGGAGAGAGGAGAGAGGAGAGGAGAGAGGAGAGAGGAGAGGAGAGAGGAGAGGAGAGAGAGAGGAGAGAGGAGAGAGGAGAGAGGAGAGAGGAGAGGAGAGAGGAGAGAGGGAGGAGAGAGGGAGGAGAGGAGAGAGGAGAGGAGAGGAGAGAGGAGAGAGGAGAGGAGAGAGGAGAGAGGAGAGAGGGAGGAGAGAGGGAGGAGAGGAGGAGAGGAGAGGAGAGAGGGAGAGAGGAGAGAGGGAGGAGAGGAGAGAGGAGAGAGGGAGGAGAGGAGAGAGGGAGGAGAGAGGAGAGAGGAGAGGAGACAGGAGAGAGGAGAGAGGGAGGAGAGGAGAGAGGAGAGGGAGGAGAGGAGAGAGGGAGGAGAGGGAGGGAGGAGAGGGAGGGAGGAGAGAGGGGGAGAGAGTGCGGGAAGAAGAGAGGAGAGAGGGAGGAGAGAGGGAGGAGAGAGGAGAGGAGAGAGGAGAGAGGGAGGAGAGAAGAGAGGAGAGAGGGAGGAGAGGAGAGGAGAGGAGAGAGGAGAGGAGAGAGGAGAGGAGAGAGGGAGGAGAGAGGAGAGGAGAGAGGGAGGAGAGGAGAGGAGAGAGGAGAGAGGAGAGGAGAGAGGGAGGAGAGGAGAGAGGAGAGGAGAGAGGGAGGAGAGAGGGAGGAGAGAGGGAGGAGAGAGGGAGGAGAGAGGGAGGAGAGGAGAGGAGAGAGGAGAGAGGAGAGGAGAGAGGGAGGAGAGAGGGAGGAGAGAGGAGAGGAGAGAGGAGAGAGGGAGGAGAGAGGGAGGAGAGGAGAGAGGAGAGAGGGAGGAGAGGAGAGGAGAGAGGAGAGGAGAGAGGGAGGAGAGAGGAGAGGAGAGAGGGAGGAGAGGAGAGGAGAGAGGAGAGGGAGGAGAGGAGAGAGGAGAGGAGAGAGGGAGGAGAGGAGAGGAGAGAGGGAGGAGAGGAGAGAGGGAGGAGAGAGGGAGGAGAGGAGAGAGGGAGGAGAGAGGAGAGGAGAGAGGAGAGGAGAGAGGGAGGAGAGGAGAGAGGAGAGGAGAGAGGGAGGAGAGAGGGAGGAGAGAGGAGAGGAGAGAGGGAGGAGAGGAGAGAGGGAGGAGAGGAGAGAGGGAGGAGAGAGGGAGGAGAGGAGAGAGGGACGCGAGAGAGGAGAGGAGAGGGAGGAGGAGAGAGGAGGAGTGGAGAGAGGAGAGGAGAGAGGGAGGAGAGAGGGAGGAGAGAGGAGAGGAGAGAGGGGGAGAGAGTGCGGGAAGAAGAGAGGAGAGGGGGAGGAGAGAGGGAGGGAGACCACAGACTAGGAGAGAGGGAGGAGAGAAGAGAGAGAAGGACAAAGACAGAGAGAGAGAGAGAGAGAGAAGAAAAAAGAGAGAAAGAGAGAAGGAGAGTCAGGTAGAGAGAGGTTAGTTTAGCCATGTGTGTTTGTTTTTTATTACTCCAAAATACCTTGAGAAACACACGCTCCTACAGTGAGTGGGCTCGCCTCTCCACAGATCTGACCTGTAGCTCGACCTGCTTGTCTCCATGGAGATACATATGTTTAATGCCACACTGCGGAATAAATAAGACAGAAACCTCAACCCATCAAATACAACAACTATTATATTTCAACACCAGTTAAAAGTCCAATTACTGCATATATCTGTGTACTTGTACTCCTCCTGTGATACTCGTAGTACTCGTGGTACTTGTGGGACTCGTGGTACTCATAGTACTTGTGGTACTCGTGGCACTTGTAGTACTCGTAGTACTTGTAGTACTCGTAGTACTTGTGGTATTCGTAGTGCTCGTGGAACTCATGGTACTCGTAGTACTTGTGGTACTCGTGGTACTTGTAGTACTCGTAGTACTTGTGGTACTTTTACAGTTTCTGTTTCAGACCCAAAGGAAATCTGTTTGGTCGATGGAGGAAGTAAATGAAATATTGATCCATGTGATGTGACCAGACGGAGGGATGAGGAGAGAGAGAAGAGAGGAGGAGGAGAGGAGGAGGAGGAGACATGTGACCAGACGGAGGGATGAGGAGAGAGAGAAGAGAGGAGGAGGAAAAGAGAGGAAAGAGAGAAGAGGAGGAGAGAGAGAAGAGAGGAGGAGGAGAGGAGGAGGAGGAGACATGTGACCAGACAGAGGGATGAGGAGAGAGAGAAGAGAGGAGGAGGAAAAGAGAGGAAAGAGAGAAGAGGAGGAGAGAGAGAAGAGAGGAGGAGGAGAGGAGGAGGAGGAGACATGTGACCAGACGGAGGGATGAGGAGAGAGAAGAGAGGAGGAGGAAAGGAGGAGGAGGAGACATGTGACCAGACAGAGGGATGAGGAGAGAGAGAAGAGAGGAGGAGGAAAAGAGAGGAAAGAGAGAAGAGGAGGAGAGAGAGAAGAGAGGAGGAGGAGAGGAGGAGGAGGAGACATGTGACCAGACGGAGGGATGAGGAGAGAGAAGAGAGGAGGAGGAAAGGAGGAGGAGGAGACATGTGACCAGACGGAGGGATGAGGAGAGAGAGAAGAGAGGAGGAGGAAAGGAGGAGGAGGAGACATGTGACCAGACGGAGGGATGAGGAGAGAGAAGAGAGGAGGAGAGGAGGAGGAGGAGACATGTGACCAGACGGAGGGATGAGGAGAGAGAAGAGAGGAGGAGAGGAGGAGGAGACATGTGACCAGACAGAGGGATGAGGAGAGAGAGAAGAGAGGAGGAGGAAAAGAGAGGAAAGAGAGAAGAGGAGGAGAGAGAGAAGAGAGGAGGAGGAGAGGAGGAGGAGGGAGACATGTGACCAGACGGAGGTGATGAGGAGAGAGAAGAGAGGAGGAGAGGAGGAGGAGACATGTGACCAGACGGAGGGATGAAGAGAGAGAGAAGAGAGGAGGAGGAAAGAGAGGAAAGAGAGAAGAGGAGGAGAGAGAGAAGAGAGGAGGAGGAGAGGAGGAGACATGTGACCAGACGGAGGGATGAGGAGAGAGAAGAGAGGAGGAGAGGAGGAGGAGGAGACATGTGACCAGACGGAGGGATGAAGAGAGAGAGAAGAGAGGAGGAGGAAAGGAGGAGGAGGAGACATGTGACCAGACGGAGGGATGAGAGAGAGAAGAGAGGAGGAGAGGAGGAGAGACATGTGACCA